>OY992888.1:24680633-25001838 GCA_963921405.1 Cepaea hortensis | reverse complement strand
GAAGCATTAACTAAGAAAACTTACAGAATCTTTGTCCTCAGCCTCAAGAGCGGTGATCCTACCAAGAATTACGGGTACAAATTTGGGATGCTCCTGTCTCAACTCATTATATAACCCAGCTGTGGCTGCCACGGGAGGTCTGAAGGGAAAACATTACAAGTGTTAATTCTCAGGCAATGGTTCCACACAAACATGCTTCTACTTAATATGTTGACCTTTGGACCTTGTTCCCTCTGGTCTCCAGATACTATGTACAAGAGCTCCTGGGTGTAAAGTCTCAAATAATGTGTCATCTTACCATCTCTATATTGATCAGTCTCCTATTGATAATACAGTGTGTCTCCCATAGCTAATAACAATTAATAGAAGTGGGTAATGTAGTAATGACTTGTCCACGTTTATAATGCATATAATGATATTGATCTTGATGAAATAATGTATAAATGAAACAGACAAGAAAGGTAGAATGTTAGATGGGGTCTGCATGCCGAATTCTTAACCTTCTGAAAATAAAGTTTGTTCATTCGTTTCTTCATCTCAGTCATCTGTGACCTCATCTAATGAACAATTTGGGTTACATTTCTTCACTGTCACAATTTTTCATCACTTGCATCACTTCTAATGAAGTGATCAGATTAGACATTTTCTGCAGCTAGCACTAGCAGCGGTTTAAAAAAAAAATGACATCAATTGCAAAATTGACGGGGAAAACAGAGCTCAAAGATAGATGTAATTGTGCGCAGGTCACAGACATCTTTATTTACGGCTATCCTATCAAGGAGCAGCCAAAGAAGAATCAATCTACAGCAACAGTGCAGATTGTCCAACAGTGTCAGCTAATACAAACAAAAGTTCAGAGGTTGCTAGAAGTGCTCTAGTAGAAACAAACAGTAAAAAAATAAATAAAGTAAAAGACCCTTTCACATGCCTTAAGGCACACTTTGCAGTCAGGGACAATTTGAAGAAATCCACTCTGATGTGGATTTAAACCCACAGCAACCAGGCCAGCAGGCAGGGAGAGAAACAAACATGGCAGGCCACAAACTGTTGGAGTTGTGCAAGTTTGTATGCTTTCTGTGTCTGATAAGATAGCAGGAATTTCATCAAAAACATATCAATATTTTGTTATTTCACTGAAAATGATTTTCTTATACATTTCTTAAACATATATTACGGAAGTCAGAAAACTTTTAAAAACAACTACAGCTGTATTATTTTCTGAATGATAGAGTTTGCACTATAAACAAAATAGGTACATTTATACAAATATTTGTTTTTAAAATGATGCATGCTGACTAAAGATTTTTTTTTTTTTCGCTATAGATGGTAGAGACAGACATAAAAAATATAGTTTGGCTACAAACTCAAGAACAACTGACTATTCAACGAGAAATGTGGAAATGTTGCCAGTCTACATGATTGCTCAGCATCACAATTTGACAATAAAGATAAGAGGGACCCACTGGCACGCAGTAGACAGGAGAGATGTAGAAGTGGAAACAAGTGAAGAGACCTGAACCAAGACAACTGAAATATTTTTGTCTAGCTGAGGAAACAAGGCTGACATAGCTTTATAAACACCTGTTTCCTTAAATAAAACGACAAGCCTTATTTTGACAAACTGGGCTCAGTAAAACAACCGCCTTATGTTGGCAAACTGGGTTCAGTAAAACAACAGCCTTATGTTGACAGACCGGGTTCAGTAAAACAGCCTTATGTTGGCAGACTGGGTTCAGTAAAATAGCCTTATTTCAATAGACTAGCTTCAGAAATGGCAACAGCCTTATTTTGACAAACTGTGTCCAGTAAAAGGGACTTATTTATGACAGAGTTCAGTAAAAGAGACTTATTTTGATAGACTTATTTTGACAGAGTTCAGTAGAACAACAGCCTTATTTGAATAGACTAGCTACAGTAAAGCAACAGCCTTATTCTGACAGACTTTGTTTAGTAAAACACTTATTTTCTGGGAATCTCCGTGGTGAAGTGGTCAAGCCGTCTGCCCTGTGCTCCGAAGGTCGTGGGTTCGATTCCGGGCTACGTCTTTCGGTTCACAGGTGTATTTTTCTCGGAGACTCCTGGGGGTCATCGCTTGAGCTATGGAGTTTGTGCTTTGTACGACACTTTTGGCAGGCCGTGCTACGGAAAGAGACCGAGCCATGTGGGACAAAACCCAGTGCAATGAAGTCGATCCTCTCGACTTTTAAGTGACGTTTTTTTAAGCAACAGACTTATTTTGACAGAGTTCAGTAAGACAGCCTCATTTAGATACTTTATGCTCTAATTCTCCAGTATCGTACACAGTGCTACATTTCTCACTTGGAAATCCATGAAATCCTCAAATCTCTAAGGGCTTCATTCATCCCATCAGCAGTAAACTTCTCTTTCCCTGATGTTTCTTTGTTTGCTTGGTTCTCCTTCTTCTTGCCATCAGACTTGGACTTGGCAGCCACTTCAGAGATAAAGTACTTGAACCTGGCCCCACTCTGAAATATGACCATTGTGTGTCAAACAGACATGTGGTTGTGCTGAAGAATGCTGAAAACAGCCCAAGTTAATAATCTATGTGTTTTGATGGAGGCTAAAATACAATGACATTCCGGCAGCAGCCTTATGCATGTATGTCTGTGCGTGTTGAATGTTTGTCAGGACTGGTGTCTGTTTTACTTTTCATATGGGACAGAGGAGCATTTTGTGTGATATTCACTGGCACAGGAATGGAACATTATGGGGTGACCCTTTGTTGTATAGTTGGAACCGCAACTGATCATACAATGACAACTTATCAAAGGCATCAGAAAAAGGCAGTCAACATTTCTTTGGCAACATGATAACAAAACATAATGAGAAGTGAAACTGGTCTCTTCGCTTTTGATGAATATTTGTTGCTGCATAATCATACTTACAACTATTTACTGAATGATATAAGCACACAGAAGGTATTTTCTCAGCTCGCAGAGGAAACAGATAATTTCTTTTCATTTAGTTCCATCTTTGATTGTTTTCTCTATGCTCTTTCACTTGTTCTTATTACATGTCTTTTGTGTCACACACTTACTAATTTATTTATTTCATTTTCCACTAGCCTCCTTTCACTTCAAATCTTACTCACAATTCTCTCATTCACATTCTTCCACTCCCACCTACCTCATTTTCTTTCTCTTGCCTTCACTCACTGTTTATTAACTCTTCCTACTGCTGTTTTCTCCTGAAATCTTCCATTTACATGGTATCCCTACTGTCTTCTCTTCAAATCCTGCTCTTTATCTATTTCTCTCACTCCTGCTTTCTTTCTCCCCTTCTTTTCCTTACCACCTCCTCTCATTTCTCTCACTCCTGCTCTCTTTCTCTCCTATCTTTCCCTTACCACCTCCTCTCATTTCTTTTACTCCCGCTCTTTTTCTCCCCTGAATTTTACTTCTGACAATCTCCTCTAACTTCTTTCACCCCAAAGAAAACCACAAACCTTAGATTTGGCTGGCTCCTCCTTGCACAAAGTCAGATGACCACTAAACAACCAACCTGGAGCACAGCCCTTAGGAAGCCTGTTCAAAGAACACAGTTACACAGTTGACTGTCAAGACTCAATGACTGCTCTACAACATAAGTGTAACACAATCCTGGCTTATGCAAACCAATATGACAGTGAATTAGGAAGAACGCACAGTTGAGGCCAGGCGAATGATTTCCTAAGTTACATATGTGTGACACACAAAATAATTACACTATGACCTCCCATTCATGTTTTTTATTTTTTTTATTTTGGCGTTCGCTTGCTAAGAACTCAAGGGTATAGTTACTACTTCTAGTGCACCGGACTGATTTTTGTGTGTGGATTAGCTTTCCCTATTACTATTACTACTCGCCATCATGTTAACACACTCCGATTTCTGAGGTACTTGTAATTTACACCCCAAGTCAAGGGTGAGAAGTTAACATTTTAGTCCAACTCATCTCTCTAGAGGAAGTCAACTTTAAACAAATGCTTGCTGATGAAATTGCATGCAAGATGAATTTTTTTTTTAAAAACAATAAAAAGATGGCAATTACAATGAGAAAAAGAGTGTTGAAGTGCTTCATACAACCTCTACCTTTGTATGCATGTGAAATGTGGACAATGAGCAGACAAGCTGACAAACATTTAATGGCTGTGGAAATGTAGTTTCTCAGGAAAATACAAAGAATATCACGGACAGACAGAAAAACCGATGAGCAAGTTCCACAAGAAGCAAATGAAAATCGTAAACTAATTAGAGAAATTAGATACAGACAGTCAAAATATTTGGGCACATTATGAGAAGACATAAACTAGAGAACTTGGTGACAACTGGCAAAATTGAGGGGAAAAGAACACGGGAGAGGCAGAGAAGTAAATTATGGATGGCTAGACCACATGACATGGTCAAGAGATGAACACAGAGCTGATCCACGACTCTGGTGATCGTGTATGATGGCTAAACATGACTGCCCACACATCACGGCACACAATTATGATGCCGATGTCAGACACCCTGACCTTTGAGGTAATGAATGAATCATCCAAAAATCGAGAAGCAGATTGTGAGCTTTACTAAAACATGACTACAAGAGACAATTGGACGTTGTGGCCAAAGCCCTCGTCAGCACAGGACAAACAAACACAAACTTACATGAAACACACTACATGACAATTCATTAGCACCTTGCCATTTGGGACGCAGAGGTGTTTCCAAGGCACCAGGGCCGGGTTATATACTGGCCAAGACCTATTGACGCGTCCTCGCCGAGCGTCCTGGGCAACAGGTCCCTTCGGGGTCCTGGCTGAAGTCAATAGGATCGCCGATTCCTCCGAAGTCGGAGAGTGTCTGCCTGTATGGCGAGGAACCACCAGTCTGCACACCAATAAGCCAGACATGGGACAACGGATACTCACGCAAACCTCAGGTCCTGTATGACATCATACTGATGTTGGACAACAGGATGCCTTCATCCGACATACAGGACTTTGCGTTGGAGCTCAAGCCAACGAACACAAGCAAGCAAGCAAGCAGCACCTTGCCATCTTGACAGATGATAGTTTGTAAGGGATGGAGTTATTGCCTCTCCATAGCACAAAGCCTGGGCTAAAATATAGAGATCATGTCATGCAGCATGATCCTTCTCTCGGCCTGCCTAGTTCACTCCCGAGGAATAGTAACACCTCTACATCTGGAACAAGACAAGCTGCAGAAGCTGCCGGATCAGCAAAGCAATGCTCTAATTGTCCGCCTGTTGGAGCTTCGATCCTAGACCAGCCGCCAACCAAGGCTTAGGGCCTGGTCTGCCCTGCCATGACACTTTGTCTTTAGGTTGCATTTCCTCGCACCAGGGTAAGGCTTGTACCCTCCCAATTGCGCTCTTCCGCCCGAAGCCGTCGGCACAATGCGGGGTGTCGGGTTTGGTAAGCGCCGCCCAACATTTGGCGTTAACAGAAAGCAGGAAGTACCGTCTACTGTTATACGGTAGCTCAGTCATATCTGACTAAGACCTGACACATGACAATATTAAACTAATTAAAGGTACTTATCTGAATCTGTATCCTTGCTGGGAAAGACTGACATGCGCAGGGCTGTCAGTGGATTAATAGGATTAATAGTGTTGACCTTTAAGGTGAATCACACAAAAGAGGAGTGAAGAAGTATAAACATCAAACACACCAACAACTAATATGACAACATTCATGCCAAAGTCAGACGCACTACACATACCAACAACTGCAATGACAACATTCACGAGCTCTTACTTATCATCAGGTATCTGAGAGACAAAAATCGGGCTGGTCAACCCCTTGTGAGCAGTTATCTGTGACAGTTTCTTGCCTCCAGTAAGAGCAGCTTGCCAGGTTGGGTAGAGGTCAAGATTGAGAGGTGTTCCCAGTTTCATCTTTATGAGAATGACCATATCTTTCAGCTTCTCCAGTAGCTCCCGTTTTTCATGGCGGACTTGCACCAGAATTGTGAAGTCATTCTTCTCCAGCTTTGTTACATACTGAATTAAAACAAAGTAATATTACATCTAAATTGTCACAGAAAATAATTTTACTTCTAAATCTTCATACGAAGTTATATTATATTTAAATCTTCACAGAAAGTAAAATAACATCTAAATCTTTACAGAAAGTAATATTACATCTAATCTTCACAGAAATAATTATTCCCAGAGCCAAAGTGTATTAAAAACACATGATTTAAAAACCTATCCCTATAGTTGCTGGCAACTGCACCATAAAAACTAAACTGCCGAGGGAGACTAATCACCCATAGTTTTACCCAGAGAGAAAAGGCACTGGTTCTGTTAACAAAACACTTAATTCATTTCCCTGCCTACTATATAAAACCAGCATTTGAAACAAAAATTATACTATTAATCAAAAACTGTCTCCTTCCTCTCTTCCAATTCAGCCAGCCAGTCAAATCCATCCATGCATTTAAACTATTTACTTGTCTGTAAATCTATTTATGTCTGCCTGTCTATCCATAAATCTATATCTCTTTCTATGACTCTCTGTCTGCTTGTCTCTCTTTCTGTGTGACTATCTGTTCCTGTCTTCCCACTCACCAATCTACCCACCTACCAGTCTCTACAATCCATAACCCGGTCGACAATAAACATGTCCTAAAGCAGATTCTTGCTATGGATCCGAGATGTGATAAGACCATCATATTTTGTAGGCCTCATTGCACGGAAGAACAGTCTTCCTGTTTGCAGACAATGAACGCAGGCGTTAAACCCTCGCCCGACCATGCTCATGACATTATCAGCTTAATCCCGTATCAACTGCACAAACGCATCAGCCAGCCAATAACAACCACACCTATGTTTACTACATCCAACTATTGCTCTTAGGTTCGAAGGGGATTTCTGGGAGGAACTTGAAGTATGTGAACAAAGTTATTCCTGAATGTCATTTCGATGCCTTACGTCTGGCAGCATGACATGGCAGCAACACAGATTCAAGCAATCAAACTTCATTTCTAGAAATTTGTAGAATAACAATAAACAAGAATCAAACATTCAAATAACCAAGCTTCACTTGTAGAAGTTGTAGAATAACATAAAACAAGAAGAAGAAGGCGCAGAAGACAAAGAAGGAGCAGCAGCACCAGAAGAAAAAGAATAGGAAGAAGAAGTGTAGGAAGAAAAAAAGAAAAAGAATTCTTTAGTAGGACACGGAGGAAGCGGGGGAAGAAGAGGATAAGGAAAAGGAGGGTGTGTCTTCACACATATAACATGCCCTTCACTGGGCGCTCACCACTCACACAAGACACCCAAAAGACACACTGCTGCCCCTCACCTGGTGTGGGTATGCATCCCCTGCTGCCACAAACTGCTTGTTCTTGTCATACATAATCCACATCTGGCTCTCAAACTCGGACTCGTAGAGCAGATCACTCAACAAGGCACAGTCTGGAGTCACATCAGCTGCCTTATGCTGGACATACAAATCATCAATGGTTCAGTACGTGGTCACATAAACATCTTTCCTTTTATCAACAAATACAGTATATCAAGTAACCAAACATATACCAGTGTGGGTGGACAAGAGAGTTAATCAATATTCAGGAATTCCTATGCAGTCAACAGGTCATAAAATGTTGAACTCACCGATCATGGAACATTTGCTTATTTAACAATCATTATTTTTTCTCTGCAGTCTCTGTGGCTAAGGGCTTGCGAACGCGGTTTGTGAGCCCGTTTACCCGGGTTCGAAACATAGCTGTGCTGGTTTTTTCGAAAAAAGGTATAGGAGCCGGTCATCCAGAAAACAATGGCAAACTACTGAACGTAAAATTTGCCCAGGAATCACGAACAGTGAAAATGCTGGGGTTGACTGCTACATCCTGTGAAGGACATGCAACTTAATTAACAATCATAGCGTTAATAAATTGAACGTATTTCGTTTATTGTATTCAATGAGCGATAATTGATTGCTCAAGTATATCAAACCTTTATTAATCTGATAATTCCAGCTGTTGCTATGCAAACAGAAGAACTTCATTTTAAATCTTAGGCTACCATGACGATAACATACTCCACAGATAAACAATATCAATGAGTATATATTTAGTATTAAGGCCAAAGCATTATTTGTTTAATCTCTTCAGATATATATATATATATATATATATATATATATATATATATATATATATATATATATATACACACACACACACATATAACTGCAGTTTGCAGCCGACGAGATGCAGCAAAATATGCCAGGCAAGAATTTGTGCAACATATTGTTTATGGCTTCTGTGTTTAAGAACAATATAGTCTTTTTAATGTGTTATTTATTAAACATTACAAGTCTTTCATTTCTGGATCTTTCTGTCTGTCTTTCTTTTCATAGTATCTTTTTTCTTTCCTTTGAGATATCAGCCATATTAGAAGAAAGCTAAAACCATAATTGTTATATCTTTCAACAAGCCTGTTATTTTATTGATCCATCTCTTATGGAGCCTGCCTCTGTTTCTACTGTATCTAAATGTCATTGCTGTTTGTGATATGCTGTTTGGAGGTATATAAATGTTAATGCTGTTTGTGATTTGTTGTTTTATGGTATATAAGTTTAATGTGAATACTGTTTGTGACATGCTGTTTGGAAGTATGTATTCTTGAATGCCATCTGGAAGAATAAAACACTGTCAAGTGATGTGCTGTTTGGAGTATCTAACTGTGAATACTGTTTGTGGTATATTGTTTGAAAGTCTCTAAATGTCAACGGCATTTGAGGTATGCTATTTGGAAGTAGCCTTGTCACATCCGTGGCAAAGGAGGTTACGGACGCAGTTCATATTCCCGCGTACCCGGGTTAATTAACAGGTATGGGTGTTGTTCAAAAAGCAATGGCAAACTACTGAATGAAAACTTGCCCAGGAATCACGAACAGCCAAAAATGCTGGGGTTAACTGCTACTTGTCACATCTCTAATCGTATGACACTCTCTTTTTCAATAAAATTCATTTCTTGGTCACATTAAAAGAAACACATTTTAAAATTAGTTTACCACATACAAAAAATTATCTTCCAATTATAAGGGGAATACAACATTATATTATTCACATGTTGGTTTTATATAAATTACAATTCTTCCATTTCCTAAAGGTAAAGATAGTCATACAGATATAGACCTTCACATTTTCTAAATATGATATACGAGATGAGGTAGCCACTTCCCTTCCCAGACAAGAATTTTGAAAATGATCTGGCACCCATTTTATGAAAAACTAGGCCAGCCATAGAGCTGGTCAGGGAAAAATAATCCTGTCTCCGCTAGGGATCGAACCCAGACGACTGTCTTGGCGAGCATGCGCACTGATCACTGTGTCTCTGTGGCTCCATATCACTGCCACACATAGCCCATGCCAGTACAGTTACTTTATTTCAGAGAGATTAAATACTCCTTACTAGGAATTCAAACTTCTGTTTCCTTATGTGACCGGCCTGTATCTTAACGGTTCAGCCATTCAATACTCAGCAAAACAATATGAACTAACTGATAAGTTAACAACATTGTGTACGAGGAGGCTTCAAATGAAAACCTTAAAAGTGTGATAGAAATTGCAATAACCATGCCTTTGTCTTGTAACCTGTCAATATTGTTGTCAAGGACGTCAAGAGTGTTAAGTACGTGACATCACGGTGCAGATGAACATGGTGACACCATAAGGACAGTTTAAAGATGGTCGCACCACTTTTGACATGCACCAAAGAGGAACAGCGTTCTGTCATCCATTTTTTTTAATCAGTGAAGGGGTATAACCTGTAGAAATTCATCGGTGAATGAAGGTCCAGTATGGTGATGCATGCCTGTCAGTCCAGCAAGTGTATGAGTGGAGTAGAAAGTTTCAAAACAGTGTGACTTCTGTGACAGCCTGTTCATGACTGGTTCAGGCATATTGAGTAGTGACCCCAGGGTCGATTTTTCAACAGGAATCCAAGCACTTTATCAGCGCTGGCGGATGACATAGCAAAATTATACATTTGTTGTTTACTTTTTCAGAATATATTGACTCAATAAATAAACTTAAGGTTTTCATTTGAAGCCCCCCTCCTCATACATTATATACCCGTAACATTATTTTACAATGTAAAGGTAGGTCCACAGCAGATACAGCCACTGTTGTGCGACGTGTCAGCCTTCACATATTCTAATCCTCGACATATGTGGTGAATGGCCAGTTCACTTCCTCACCACTTTTCCTTCACATACCATTCCCTTCAAATTGTGAAAATGGTCTGCTACCCATTCTATGTGAGGCTGGGTCAACCCTTGGACCGTATTGGTCGGGGGAAAATAACCCTATCACCAAAGTGGGTTGAGCCTGGACCACTTTCTTGGCGGGCAAGCACACTAACCACTATGCCACCGTGACCCCCTTCATTACTTACAAGGTGAAAAGTATAGGTGAGCTCTATTGCATGAATCTGCCGGCCATTTTTCAGCTGGTCTCTGAACTGTGACAGGCAACGAAGCTTGTAATCCACAGGCCTACAAACAAAAAGGAATTAGCAAATTAAGATCCCAGTAAGACCACATCAGTATATTAAATAAACATACATAAAGTAATGGTGAAAAAAAAAGAAGTAATGGTAATTACAAAGAAATCATGTCTTCCCAAATTCAATATCAAAGTAAATGAAACCAGTCTGAAACAATTCAATGTATTTAAGTTAAAGAAGTAACGGCTGCATCAGGATATAACAATAAGAAAAAGCAACAGTTAAGTATGTGTAAATAGTTGTTGCATATCCGTTATAGGAAAAAACAGTCAACCCCCAGCATTTTTTGGGCTGTTTGCGATTCCTGGGCAAGTTTATGTAGTAGTTTGCCATTGCTTTCTGAACGACCGGCACCCATACCATTTCATAAACACCAACGTAAGGCGGTCTGCTGCCAAATTGCCCACAGCTGTGTTTTGAATGTGGGTATGTGGGATTACGAACTGCGTCTGTAACCCCATCACCACAGAGCCAGCAGGTGCGTTAACTCCTGTGAAAAAGTGAGATACACAAAACACGGACACAATGTACACACCTTAAAACGAACTCCACTACAGTAAACATACATCACGCAGGGAAAATCCAAAATAATACCCCAAAAAATTATAAAATAAAAATAAGTTTACTATGACTCAATGAACAGCGTTTTGATTATACTAATCTTCAACAGGAACAACACAAAAAAGAAGTTAAGAAAAACATGAAATTAGGAAATTTGATAACAATAATTTTTTCTAATTCCCAAACAACATATAACAAGACCTTTTATCAAACCCCTATCAACATATAACAAAACCTCATCACAACTCCACATGAAACCCCTGTCAACATATAATAGAACCTCATCACAACCCTATATGAACGCTCATCAACATATAACAGAACCTCATCATAACCCCATATGAAAATCCTATCAACATATAACAAAACCTCATCACAACCCCATATGAAACCCTATCAACATATAATAGAACCTCATCATAACCCCATACAGAACTCCTAACAACATATAACGGAACCTCATTATAACCCCATATGGAACCCCTAATAACATATAACAGAACCTCAATATGAGTCCCTTGCAACATGCTAAGCTACCCCAAGCAAATTCATACAGACCCCCTGGCACCATTAAATAGAATCCTTACCAAAATCTCAAAGAACACCTAGTAACCCCATACAGAAACCCTAACAACATATAACGGAACTCAGCACCCATCATGAACCCCTTGTAATGTACAATCTACCTCAAGAAAAATCCTTGGCAACATATCACAGCATCCCTGATAACATCTCACAGATTTCCTGCATAGTTTACCTGTGCAGGCTGTTGGTTTGCCGAGACTCCTGTCTGTTCCACTTTTCACATGGGGCAGTGAGGAGCATTTTGTGTGATATTCACTGGCACAGGAATGAAGCATTATAGGGCAACCCCATGCCATGAAGTTGGAACCGCAACTAACTAACTAACCCTGCACAAAACTAACCTTAATGGGCAAACAGCTGTCTTGACAGACAAACTCGGACTGAGATCTTCTGTTTTTAGAGGTGAAATGATGTTGAAGCGAGCAATTCCCTCTCCTCCATGCTGCTGGCAAAGACAAATCCATCATCACCCACATTGCTTATAAATGTCTTCAAATGCATCATGTTAAAAACTTAAAATGCATAGTCACAGGTATTGTTCGAATGTGAAGCATTGGTTATCCCCATGGTAATTTCATACTGCGTATTTTTAATTTGAAATTACTGTGGGGATATCAAATGCCCCACATTCAAACAATATCTGTGACTATATGGTTTAAGCATTTCAGTCAGTTTTAATGATTTATTCAATTCATATAATATATAACCAGATGCAGCGAAATATGCCAGGCAATAAATCATGCAACATATTGTTTGTGACTTCTGTGTTTAAATTCACTAAGGGAATACGTTTTTAATTCTTGCTATGTACCATATACATATAACAAACAGTACTTTCAATGTAACATATACTCAACAATATACTCACGATAACACCTGCATATAGTCAACAACACACTCACCATAGCACCTGCATATAACCAACCAACAGTAAATTCATCATAACACATACATATAACGAACAGTAAACTCACCATAAAACATACGTGTAACCTACAGTAATCTCACAACACATAAATATAACCAACAGTAAACTCACCATAAAATATACATATAACCTACAGTAATCTCACCATAACACATAAATATAATCTACAGTAAATTCACCATAAGACATAACTATAACCAACAGTAAACTCACCATAACACATACATATAATCAACAGTAAATTCACCATAACATATACATATAACCAACAGTAAAGTCACTATGACACAAACATATAACCAACAGTAAACTCACCATAAAACAAACATATAACCAACAGTAAAGTCACTATAACATAAACATATAACCAACAGTAAACTCACCATAACACATACATATAACCAACAGTAAACTCACCATAACACATACATATTACCTATAGTAAACTCACCATAACACATACATATAACCAACAATACACTCACCATAACAGGTGTGCAGGTTGCCAGCTGGGCTCCACAAAATGTCACGCTGATATCTAGGTCCACGTCTCCTATATTGGCCCACCACTTGGCTACACACACTTCTAGAGTGAGGTCACCCTGGCACAGAAAGATTCTCTCTATAAATCTCTTCATCTATGTTATCAGCTTGTTTGGTACCAAGCAACACTGTACTGGTATCTTAACATGTTCATAGATAGTTATTGTGCTTTTAAAAAAGGCATAATAACCTCTCCATAGTACAAAGCCTAGGCTGAATTGTAGAGACCATGTGTTGCTCATGCAGTATGATCCCTCTTCAGTTGCCTAGTTTGCTCCAGAGGAAAAGTAACACCAATACATCTGGTACAAGACAAGCTGCAGAAGCTGCCAGATCAGCAAGGCAATGCTCTAACTGTCCATCAATCGGCACTCCAATCCTACACCTATTGACTTTGGGCCTGCCCTGCCATGACATTTAGCCTTTAGATTAAATGTCCTCACACCAGGATAAGGCTTGTATCCTCCCAATTGAGCTCCTCTGCTCGAAGCCATTGGCATAATGAGGGTGTTGAGTGTGATGAGTGCCGCCCAACATCTGGCACTAACAGAAAGCAGGTAGTACTCTACTGTCATACGGTAGTTCAATCACATCTGAATAAGACCAAGCAACATAACATATCTTGATTTAAACAGAAATAAACAGGTATTGATGAGCACTCATAGAAGCAGAGGAAATAAGTATAGATCAGAGGACACACTGGACAATATAACAATTGGAAGCTATAGTGACCACATTGGGATTCAGTTTTTATATTGCCTCGTGTTTCCGCTGGTCTCTACTGTAATAATTCACTGTCACTGAATGTCAGAATGAAACTTCTGAAATGTTAAATAGAACCTGTTCTGATGTATAGCAGTTCTTCTTCTTTTTATTTTGTTCGCTTGAAATGTGTCTATAACTGTAATGTTGTCTCTTGTATGAATTTAACTGTCTGTTTTAGTTCACTCATTGATCTATAGAATGAATCATGGAATGTGAACAGTTTGGAGGTAACAGAAATGTGGTTTCTGAGATGTTATGTTCTGAGTACTTTGGACTGCCTGAGTATTTAACGATGACTGTCTGTAAGAGGCTAAAGAAAGTAGAACAGTATATACAAATATAAGAAAGAGACAAACATTGTTCCTTGGTCATGTAATGAGAAGAGAGGCATTAGACAACATCATGGTGAATGAAAAGATCAGCGGTAGAAAATTCAGGGGCAGACCATGAGAAATTACGTTTGATGGCCTCTGACGGTTGCATGGAGAAATATCATTAAAATAGTTGATCTAGAACACCAGGGACTAGATCCGTGGATATGTATGATCACCTACTCCAGTTGGCATGGCACATGATGATGATAATGATAACAAAATAATGACCATATAGAAGCAATTTGACATAAAAGAAAGCAGTTATAGATAACAACTTACTATAACAGTGAATGCGTATGTTCCTTCTCCTTTTTCACTGATGGTGACAAACTTTGAGAACTCATGCTTCTTGTAGGCTTGATGTGGGGACACTTGAAGGGTGTGGATCAGGAAGCGGCCAGATTTTTCACTGTCTTGAGATGTCAGTTTGAGAACTACAAAGACCAAAATGCATTCCTCACCATTAATTCTGATGTAACAAACATAAGCAGGATGGTACATTTATGTAGCAAAAAATAAACTGTTTCTGTATGACTGTTGAGGTTTTGCTAGGCAGCCGCCCGACAGTTGGAGGATAGCATTTTTTTATTTGTAAACAACGCACAGAGTATGTTTCAGAAAGTGGAAACCGGCTTGTTCTGGGAGGAGTGGCTAGCATTACATGACAGGACGGAGACTGCTTGCATATCATGGATTTTCTGTTAAGATATGCAGGTGTGCAGGGCAATGAACAGGCTGGGCAATGAACAGGCTGACAGATCAGGTGTTACCACTCTCTAGGTAGAGAGAAAGACCCTGATATTCTATCACCTGATGAAGGCAGTAAATATAGGTGATGTGAAGGCTCTCTCGAACTGGGTGGGGAGTGTAGGTGAACAGAATGAGTATCCATATCTGGAAAATGTAGCTTACACAAGAGTGAGCAGACAGTTTGAAAGATACTCGCATACACACATCCATCACATAACCACATGTCATGGGTATAAAATCCATAATATGCTCTTGCTGACCTTCGTCTTTTCGAGTGATGCAAGCCACTCCACACAGAACATACCAGTTTGCTTTTACATTGTTATGTTGTCACCATTTTCATTACACATATCACAGGAAATGTAAGGCATTACTCACCAGCATATGATGCTCCAAATGGTACATGGATGAATCTGCGATGGATCTGACCAGGCCGGAAGTGCTGCCCTATACTAGAGACTGTATAATTGGCAAGATCTATTACTCTGAGGAACAATGGAAAGGTATACTTCACAACATTCTGCCACAATAATAAATACAGCAAAACACATAAGTGATTAAAATGAACATATTTTGCACTGAAATATTTCCCATGCAAACAACAACAAAAACATGGTAATAAACGCTCTTGGATTGATCATATGGTTCTCCTGACAGTGATGGTCACAAAGCAATCACGGTGAGGTAATAAATCTTCTTCCATATATTGCAGGTACTGCATTCTACACATATAAATTATAACTATTCAGATACCAAGAGCTAAAATATAAATACAAATTACAAATAAACAAAAACATTACCATGCAATATATTCATACAAGCACACAATAAAGTGAGATATATGCACATATGGCAATCAAACACATTTAAACAATGATTTGCCAAATGAAGAAAGAATCATCTGAAATTAATGCACTGAAATCTGAATGCAGAGTGTAAGAAGAAAAGCACTTAACTCCCTAAGAAATTTAAATAAACTAACATAATCTATATAGTTCATGAAATTATGTGATACTATACCACAGGACTTACTTTGTGGGTACAACTACAGTGACTGGCACTCGAAATAAAGGTCCCCTCTCCACATTGCACGATTCATAAGCCCTGATCTAACAGAGACAGAAATTAGCAATGCTGTATCAGAGAGAATAATGGAAACAAACAAGCGTATAACTTCATAATCATATATGCATGAATGAATGATAAAATATGAGTTTCTGCTGTTACTAACAGCAGTAGCAAGAATTTAAAAGATGTGTGAAACATTAGACCTTCACATATTCTAGCAAACAGAATAATGAGACAGGGTGGCCTGTCCCCTTCCTTGCCAAAAAATGCTCAGAACATTCTTAAAGCTGTCCAGTGCCAAGCTGGGTTGATCCCAGAGTCATACAGGTCAATAAAATAATCCTGCCACTGCTAGGGATTGAACTCAGACCACTGTAGTGGCATGCAAGTGCACTAGCAAAGAATAGTAACACACTAACTCACCATGCCTGTCATAACACGTGGCTGGGGGTAGTCCTGGTTGAGAAGTGATGTCCGCCACTGACAGGCACAGAAGGCACTAGGTTCGGTCTCTGAATAGGGCTGGATATTTTTTTTTTCTCCAAGAACCACTGATAATTAATAATATCACACGTTCTCCTGATATTTAGGGTAAGGAGATTGGATACCTGGTCTTTTAAGATAAAGGTGTGCTTGTTAAAAATTTTATTGGGTCGATATCCAGGCAATGAAAGTAAACCTACTGACAAGTTAATTGAGCCCATTACATTGATGGTATGTTTCTAGAGGAAGCAAACCAAAGACAAATGCACTTTAACCCTTTAACGGGCAGGACGGCAATTAGCGGCCGATGCCCTAAACGAGCAGAACGCCCAATTGCGTCTTTGACGACTAGTCATTTTAAAAATGCGATCTCGCGAATTTCCGAGACTTCCTGTTCCTTTCTACCAGTCTTGCTGATAGAGTGAAAGCGTGGGTAACGTTTGCAAGTGTTTTCGTTAAATTTGATCAGATTGTTCATTAGTTTTCGGGGTTTTTGTGCGTTGTTATTCAAAATGGATTTCCTCAATTCTTCAAGCGATAGCGGCGATTTTGATGGGTTCAATTTAAGTGACATTGAAACGCACGAAAATGACGATGAATCGGAACTGGATCTCAGTGATATTAGCGTGTACACACTTCAGATCTTTCGGACTTTGAAGAAAGTGATTATGATTCAGAAAATGTCGCTGAAGAAAGTCGGGTGGGGCCGTCTCGCGACGCAAACGGTTGGAGCAACACAACAACAACATTGAATATCGAAGAATTTAGTGAAGAAACTGGCGTCAACTTAACAACTGACGATCATTCTCAGCGTGCATTCTTTCTTCAACTCTTTGAGGAGCAAACGTTTCAAATGATTGCCGATCAAACAAATGTGTATACTAGGCAAAAGATCGAACAAATAGATGATCGAGGCTGGGTTCCAACAAACGCAACCGAAATGCAGGCCTATTTTGGTCTGCTCAGATCATTGGAGATCCACAATCTTCCTCGTTTGGAATTGTACTGGTCTACAGATGTTTTGTTGGGAGTGCCAGGTGTGAAGAATGTGATGCCGCTCAAGAGATTCAAGAAGCTGGAGCAGTATTTACATGTGGCTGACAACAACACAGCTGACGGCAGTAACCGCCTCCACAAAATTCGGCCTCTTATCAACATGGCTAATAGGACGTTCTTACAACATTACAAACCTAAGAAGGAAATTTCCATTGATGAGGCAATGGTGCCATTCAAAGGCAGGAATGCACTAAAACAATATCTACCAGCCAAGCCAACAAAATGGAGAATAAAAGTTTGGTGTGCTTGCGAGTCAGCAACTGGCTACCTCCTCCAGTTTTCTGTTTGTTTTTTTGCATATCCTTTACAGGACATCGCTGTCAACATCAGCATCTTTCAGCTGTCTGTTGATTTCTTGGCAAGATTACGCTCAGTAGTTTGCCATTGCTTTCTGAGCGGCCGGCTCAGTTATCCCGTAAGTCACCAGCGGGGATCGAACCGCTCCCAGTTCTCGCCCCGCTACGAGACTCTGTGTGATAAACGGGATTACGGAGAAAGTGTTGTAATCCCTCGGCCAGAGAGACCGGCTAGTTTTCTGTTTACCGTGGCAAAATAGATGGTGCCATTCAGCATGGACTGGGCCATGATGTAGTGATGCAGCTTGCTGCCCCTTTTTTGGGAAAGTATCATCACCTCTATTTTGACAACTTTTTTTCGTCAGTTGGGCTTTTTACTAGCTTTCTCCAAGAGAAAACTTATGTGGCAGCAACAGTAAGAAAGAACCGGAAAGATCTGCCTCTGGCATTCAGAGAAAAGAGAAAAATGCAGCAAGGGGACCATCAAGTCTTCCAGAAAGAGGATCTGCTTGCTACTGTGTGGCATGATAAAAGGGATGTCTTCATGCTCTCCAACAATACCTCACACACATTGGACACTGTTGAGCGATGGGACCGGCACACTCGCACCAGAAAGCCTGTTTCCTGCCCTGCTGTCATCAAACTCTACAACCAATGCATGGGAGGGGTGGACAAGGCAGATCAAATGAGGGGGTATTACTCTACACTGAAGAAGTGCAGAAAATACTGGCGCTACCTCCTCAGTTTTGTCTTCGATTCATGCATAAACAATGCTTTCATCCTGTTTGAGCAGTCCGCAGCAAAGCCCAGCAAACGCTACTCCCTTCTGGACTTCCGTGTGGATTTATCTAAGCAACTCATCGCAGGATTCTCCAGCAGGAAGAAGGCTGCATCAAAGAGGAAAGGCCAAGCAGTAGCCCCAGAAAGTGTCCACAACCACAGGCTCATGAGGTTTGAGGGCAGGAAGAAAGCCTGCGCAGCATGCAGACACGCCAAACGTCGTACCCCTGCAGGACGAGCCATTGAAAGTTTGTATGGCTGTGATGTGTTCCAAGTGAACTATTGTAAGGACACTTGTTTTCCACAGCATCTTGGAGGCAGTGAGCAGTTGGCAGCGTTTGCACATAGTGTATATATGACTGACACACACAAATAATGTGTAATATTTTGTAAATATTTGTGTTCATATGTGGATTATACCAACAAGACTGGATTATTCATATGACATGTGAGTACAATTATTAATCTGCATGCATTTCTTTTCATTTTGCTCTTTATTTCAGTAAAATCCATTCACTAACAACTTAGTTATGATCTTTTTACTAACATTACCTAAAATCTGACTAAAACCCTCAAAAATCTTGCCCGTTTATAGAGTTAGAAATAGGAAAAACCTGTGCCCTGTAAAGGGTTAACATGCTTTGTCTCACGGCCACTGACAGCATTTTATAGGTCAGCATGTCTTCCATCACTCAGAAGGCTAATTCTGCTATGGCAATTCTTATTCAGATCTCTACCAGGTATCTTCCATCAGATGATATGACTGTTCTAAGATAGTTGTATCAATTCACCTTTTTGAAAATGTCTCCATTTACTTAGATGTTACATTGTGGTACAAGTGGGAAGATAACATCAAGATATGGACGAACGGCAGTCTGACAGAATGTACAGTCAAGACGAGAGACAGACAGACATAAGATCCATTACAGCCAACCTTCACTGTGGAGATGGCACCTGATTGATTGAGTGATTGATAAAAAAAATGTTTGCATATCCTTTACAGGACATCGCTGTCAACATCAGCATCTTTCAGCTGATTGTTGATTTCTTGGCAAGATTACGCTCAGTAGTTTGCCATTGATTTCTGAGCGGCCGGCTCACATACCCCATAAGTTACAGACACGATTCGAACCACTGCTGATTCTCACCATCGTCACGTTACTTATGAGAGTATACGAGATTACGGAGAAATGTCGCTAACCTCTAGGCCAGGAAGCCGGCGACTGATTGATTACATTGTGGTTTTTCTTTCTTCTTGGAGATGGCCATAATGTCCATTTCATACAATTTAATTATAATCACTTGATGCTCACTGTGTACACTGCTATGCCAAAATCTAATATCTCAACTAAAAGGTGCAAATGCAGCATACAACTTCATCATAATCAGACCTAACACAACCACCATATTTTTCACGACAAGTGAAGAACAGGAAATAAAAAAGAGGCAAGTGAAATATTTTGGCCACATTAAAAGACATAACACTCTCATAAAAACCATACTGGAAGGCAAGCGAGCAAGAGGTAGATACCGATACAAGTGGGAAGATAACATCAAGAGATGGTCGAACATCAATCTAACAGAATGTACTGTCAGGGCGAGAGACAGACAGTATTGGAGATCCGTTGCAGCCAACCTTCGCTGTGGAGACGACACCTGATTGATTGATTGAAGAACAGGAAGATACTCACTTCAGCATAGTGGACCCCCTCCGGCAGACCCCTGGGATCCACCTTTATATTGAAGGTCCTGCTGGCATTCATCAGCAGGAAGCTGGTGGGGAATTGGACCCAAGACTGGGTGCACGTCAAACAGAAAGCAACTTGGAATGAAATTTTGTGTGTGGCATCTGCAGACATAGAGGCAATACAAATCATATGTGCATTCAATTCATAATGAAAATAGTTAATCTTGCATCTGGAACCATATTTAAGTGGAGTCTAGCACACTTACCTGCCGGTTCAGTTGTCCTGAGTTTAAATTTGCATTGAGGTGAATTTTTGAAATGTACCTAAGCTCCCAGATAGACCCAACCAAAAATGGCTACCAGAAAATGTCTTGGGAAGTTAAGTGTCTAGCATGATGCAGAGCACATTGGTCCTTGAGTGGCAACTGGTCTATAAACTATTGGCCCAACAGGCCATACGGAGTGTAAAAAGGGATCTTTACTTTCAGTTTTAATCCCACAGCTGATACTGCTGTAAGGATAAGGTAAAGGTCATGATGGCAGATACTACCTTTGAGATGTCAGGTGTTAGGTCTTCACACATTCTAGGTTATGGTATCAGGTGGGGTGTGGTCAATTCCTGTCCTCACCACCTTTCCTTCCCAATGTGAGTGTGTGTGTCAGTGTGCGTGTAAACCCTTGTGCAAATATGTATACGTGTGCATATGTGTATACATCCACATGCATGTGTGTGTGCATCTATGTGTATGTGTGTGAGAGTATTATTTCCAAGAGGGATACTACATTACGTGCTGAGTGGATGGGTGGTTGGTTGATTGGTTGGTTGTGACTAGCTGGTTGATTGTGACTGGCTGGTTGGTTGTGATTGGCTGGCTGATTGACTGATTGCTTGTTCGGTTGGTTGGTTGCTTGTTTGGTTGGTTGCTTGCTTGTCTAGTTGGTTGGTTTGTCTTTTGCTTGGTTGGTTGGGTAGTTGATTGTCAATCTTCTGGAAAGCTGTGGTTTTAACTGTTTAAGTCCAATCCACTGTTGTCCTTGAGTTAACAGTTTACAGTACCTATGGTGCAGAGCTCTCTTTCCCCCTTTTCAAGAGCAGGACCTAGAATGGTGTGCAAGACTAGTACTAGAACTTCATATCTGTGCAAAGGCCAGGATGTTAACACCAGGATGTTAACTGGGTCACGATTCAGCACAGCATGCATGGACTACCTGGGATGAAGTCTGGGTTGGTAATGTCGCCTCCACAAGTTTGACTAATGTCACTGTCAACAGACTCCAACCTAATACTCAGAGGGAAATGTTCCGAGTGGGCAGACATCATCAGAAGATGGACTAGAAGAAGTCTGTCTCCGGACTGGGCATAATTGAGGCTTATTGCTGCAGACTGTCAATGCGTAGATGACTCGTGATAATGATAGTGATGGTTGTGGTGAGGAGATGATGATAATGATGATGGTGCTAGTGGTGGTGGTGATGATGAGTTGGTCATGATAATAATAATGATGGTGGTGGTGAGATGATAATGATGAGATGATGATAATGATGAGATGGTGATGATAATAATGATGGTGGTGGTAGTGATGAGATAGTAATGATAATAATGATGATGATGATGTGGTGGTGGTGAAGAGATAATGTTGATGTGTATTACTTAACATCTCTCTGTAGTTTTGATATATGGATACTTTTCCCATATAAGATTTTGACCACCTCATGAACTCTCAATACTAATACATCCTGAATTCCTTCAAACAGCCAATGAATTATCCCATTTATATATCTTTTAAAAGAAGTAACTTACCAGTTTCCTCTTCAAACAAAGGTTCAACAGAAATGGTCACCTCAGTTGGTCTAACCATCTGAGCTGGCTCACGCAGGTAGACACCTCGGCTGGTACCAGGGCCAGTCACTGTGAAATGTACATTCTCTCCAAGAGAGTTCTGGTACTTGACTAGATAATTGAAAGTGTTTTCTACCTGTAACACATATAGAAATATCAATGTTTATATATTAACAATTTAACAGATCACATAATAATAATAAACTAACAGTATGCATGTTATAAAACTGACATACAATATAAAGTAAACTAAAGTAAGCAAATGTTATTCTACACTCCTTGTGGTGAATCTAGCATATGGTCAATCAGTCAATCATGTGCCATGCCGGAAAGTGTGGGCGGTCATGACTCACCATTTCACTCGATCACCAGAGTTGTGGACCAGCTCAGTGTTCCTGTCTCGACCATGCCATGTGGCCAAGCCATCCAGGTATTTACTTCTCAGTTTTCCCCTTGGTCTGTTCCCTTCGATCTTGCCAGTTTTCACCAAGTTCTCCAATTAATTTCTTCTCATAACATGTCCAAAAAATTTTGACTGTCTACGTCTAATTTCTCTAATCAATTTACGATTTTCATTTGTCTCCTGTAGTACTTGGTCATTGGTTTTTCTGTTTGTCCACGGTATTCTTTGCATTCTCCTCGGAAACCACATTTCTGCAGCCATCAGATGTTTTTCAGCTTGACTGCTCATTTTCCAAGTTTCACATCCACACAAAAGAACAGGCTCTATGTAGCACCTCAACACTCTTTTTCTCGTTTCAATTGACATCTTTTTATTGGTAAGAATTTTTTCATCTTGCTAAAGGCTACTTTTGCCATGGCGATTCTTGTTCTAATCTCTTTAAGGCATCTCCCATCAGATGTTATGACTGTTCCAAGATAATTGTGCCGATTCACTTGTTGAAGAATATTCCCAATTACTTGTATATTACATTGCCGTATTTCGTTCTTCCTAGTGACGACCATAATCTGTGCCTTTTTTTTACAATTTAATTCTAACCCTCGTTGTTCACTGTGTGCAACAACCGCATCTATTAATTGTTGCAGATTCTGCTCATTGTCTGCGCTAAACCCATATTTTTGTAAAGATCAATCCACACTTGAGGCGAGATGTGGTAAATATCATAAAGGCAGCTTTTACTTCCCAAGACATTTTTCTGGTGCCTATTTTAGTCTGCGTCAACCTGGGTGCCCAGTCCAATTAAAAAAAACCCACCTTGATGTGAATTCGAACCCAAGACCAGATGGTCAGCAGGCCAGCAATTTGGCCTCTGCACTACTGCGGCTCTTGAAATAATACTAGGGGGCTGAGTGGTCTCGAGGTATGGTGTCCGCCTCGAGTGCTGGAGGTCCCGGGTTCAGGCCCTGGTGAGGACCGGAATTTATTTAAAAAATCCACCTGGAATTCCAGTAATAAAATTTCCCCTGGTCTCTGGGTAGTGAGATCGTGTGTATTGTTGCGCACGTAAAAAATCCCTTGGCAGTTGGAAATCGAAAAAGA
This sequence comes from Cepaea hortensis, assembly GCA_963921405.1. NCBI lineage: Eukaryota > Metazoa > Mollusca > Gastropoda > Stylommatophora > Helicidae > Cepaea > Cepaea hortensis. Next base: position 24,978,097 of record OY992888.1, on the reverse strand, counting down.
GTAGCCCAACGGCGCTGCCCGGGCAAAATTTCGAGTTAAAAATGTACCCAAAGTATTTCAGGATCCTCGCCGATGCAACGGAGTTCGTGCATTGAGCTGAGTTTCTCCAGACTCAGGTTTGAGTTAGGAGGAAAACGGAGCACTTATGGGTTAAACTGTGTGCCGTGATGTTGATCCAAGGACTAAACTAAAAACTAAAACTTGAAATAATACATGCTAAGAAACACAACAGGTTGACTAACAAAATGCATGCTAACAAACTAAAAAAAACACAAGTTAACAAACTAGCAACTTGAGGGATAACAGGCAGAAGAATAAGAATAAACTGAACCAAAACATTTTTTTTTAATACTGACAGGATGAGAGGCCAGTGTCTATATTTCCAAGAGTTTGTGATGGAAAGCTAACAAAGATGGCCAACAACTTTTACTTCTGACAATCTAATACCTAAAACATGTGGTAGAAACATTCATAAACTTGTCCTAATCTCAGCCAGTCTGCATATGCTGTGTCGAAAGTCTTCATGTCTGTGTGTCGAATGTCTGCATGTGCTGTGTCAAATGTCTGCATGTGCTTCGTCGAATGTCTGCATGTGCTGTGTCAAATGTCTGCATGTGCTTCGTCGAATGTCTGCATGTGCTGTGTCAAATCGTGACCCCGGTTACATCCTGATATAGCTCCCTATGGTTGGACATTGATCATACACATGTTCCTGCAGTGAGGCGCTGTCGTCATTTGGAGGTGACAGGTTCGAATTCTGGTCGGTAACTATAGCTTGCAATGTTTATGTTGTCTGGTGTTCTCTATTGTCTAATTCTTACCCCTACTTCTGTGAGAGCCAAACAATATGTGTGAGTTTATTTATCAACTGTCTTAGTCATCTCAAAGGGTTCCACAATTAATACTCTCCGTGGATGTGAAGTTTCACTAACAATCTTGCACACCATGCTGCTTTCTGAGTTTGGAGAAGGAAGGGAGTGCGTTGCAACACAGTTCCTGTAGGGGTACCTTCTGACTGGGTTAGCAGAAAAGTGTCTATACTAACCACACCCCCATAGGTGCAAGCCTTTTTCAGTACTTAACCTGAACATAAATGAACCAGTCTTCATCTTCGTAATAAAGGTCATGCCAACAAAGAAAGATTACAAAACAGAATGTGTACATAAAGTGAAGAAAGATATACTTATGCCACTAAACTAAAGCTAAACTCCAGCCTGTATGGAGCTTTAGAGAAACTTCCAAGATGTGAGAACTTTCTTTGACAGTGTAATAATCAAAGATGTGACTGCCATAAGATACCACAAAAAACAAAAGGGACGGACAGACTTTGTGGCTACAAAATAACATGTCCCTAAGAGCAAAAGTGACTGCCTGCTTTGCCATTGAAGAATCATGACCAAGTGGTGAGAAAATACTTACTTACTTGCAACATTCCCTGGCCTAAAGCAAACACTTCAACATCGTCTAATTTTGTGGCCGAGTTTTCCAGAGCTCTCCGAACACTAAATGGTGAGTAATGAACTTGTTGGACCTTCAAGCCTGAGAGGATGAGAGCTGGAATGAAAGCATAAACAGGCTTGTTAGCATGAAGGCAAGCAGAAAGAGAACAACATAAACAGGTTTGTTAGCATGTAGGCAAGCAGAAATAGAACAACATAAACAGGTTTGTTAGCATGTAGGCAAACAGAAATAGAATAACATAAACAGGTTTGTTAGCATGTAGGCAAACAGAAATAGAACAACATAAACAGGTTTGTTAGCATGTAGGCAAGCAGAAAGAGATCAACATAAACAGGTTTGTTAGCATGTAGGCAAGCAGAAATAGAACAACATAAACAGGCTTGTTAGCATGTAGGCAAACAGAAATAGAACAACATAAACAGGCTTGTTAGCATGAAGGCAAGCAGAAAGAGATCATCATAAACAGGTTTGTTAGCATGTAGGCAAGCAGAAAGAGAACAACATAAACAGGCTTGTTAGCATGTAGGCAAACAGAAATAGAACAACATAAACAGGCTTGTTAGCATGTAGGCAAGCAGACAGAGATCATCATAAACAGGTTTGTTAGCATGTAGGCAAGCAGAAAGAGATCAACATAAACAGGTTTGTTAGCATGTAGGCAAGCAGAAATAGAACAACATAAACAGGTTTGTTAGCATGTAGGCAAGCAGACAGAGATCATCATAAACAGGTTTGTTAGCATGTAGGCAAGCAGAAATAGAACAACATAAACAGGCTTGTTAGCATGTAGGCAAGCAGAAAGAGATCAACATAAACAGGTTTGTTAGCATGTAGGCAAGCAGAAAGAGAACAACATAAACAGGCTTGTTAGCATGTAGGCAAACAGAAATAGAACAACATAAACAGGTTTGTTAGCATGTAGGCAAGCAGACAGAGATCATCATAAACAGGTTTGTTAGCATGTAGGCAAGCAGAAATAGAACAACATAAACAGGCTTGTTAGCATGTAGGCAAGCAGACAGAGAACAACATAAACAGGTTTGTTAGCATGTAGGCAAGCAGAAATAGAACAACATAAACAGGCTTGTTAGCATGTAGGCAAGCAGAAATAGAACAACATAAACAGGCTTGTTAGCATGTAGGCAAGCAGAAAGAGAACAACATAAACAGGCTTGTTAGCATATAGGCAAGCAGAAATAGAACAACATAAACAGGTTTGTTAGCATGTAGGCAAGCAGACAGAGAACAACATAAACAGGCTTGTTAGCATGTAGGCAAACAGAAATAGAACAACATAAACAGGTTTGTTAGCATGTAGGCAAGCAGACAGAGATCATCATAAACAGGTTTGTTAGCATGTAGGCAAGCAGAAAGAGAACAACATAAACAGGTTTGTTAGCATGTAGGCAAGCAGAAAGAGAACAACATAAACAGGCTTGTTAGCATGTAGGCAAGCAGAAAGAGAACAACATAAACAGGTTTGTTAGCATGTAGGCAAGCAGAAAGAGATCATCATAAACAGGCTTGTTAGCATGTAGGCAAGCAGACAGAGATCATCATAAACAGGTTTGTTAGCATGTAGGCAAGCAGAAAGAGAACAACATAAACAGGCTTGTTAGCATGTAGGCAAGCAGAAAGAGATCATCATAAACAGACTTGTTAGCGTGAAGGCAAGCAGAAAGAGAACATCATAAACAGACTTGTTAGCGTGAAGGCAAGCAGAAAGAGATCATCATAAACAGGCTTGTTAGCGTGAAGGCAAGCAGAAAGAGAACAACATAAACAGGCTTGTTAGCATGTAGGCAAGCAGAAAGAGATCATCATAAACAGACTTGTTAGCGTGAAGGCAAGCAGAAAGAGAACAACATAAACAGACTTGTTAGCGTGAAGGCAAGCAGAAAGAGAACAACATAAACAGGTTTGTTACCATGTAGGCAAGCAGAAAGAGAACATCATAAACAGACTTGTTAGCGTGAAGGCAAGCAGAAAGAGATCATCATAAACAGGCTTGTTAGCGTGAAGGCAAGCAGAAAGAGATCATCATAAACAGGCTTGTTAGCGTGAAGGCAAGCAGAAAGAGAACATCATAAACAGACTTGTTAGCGTGAAGGCAAGCAGAAAGAGATCATCATAAACAGGCTTGTTAGCGTGAAGGCAAGCAGAAAGAGATCATCATAAACAGACTTGTTAGCGTGAAGGCAAGCAGAAAGAGATCATCATAAACAGGCTTGTTAGCGTGAAGGCAAGCAGAAAGAGAACAACATAAACAGGCTTGTTAGCATGTAGGCAAGCAGAAAGAGATCATCATAAACAGACTTGTTAGCGTGAAGGCAAGCAGAAAGAGAACAACATAAACAGGCTTGTTAGCATGTAGGCAAGCAGAAAGAGATCATCATAAACAGACTTGTTAGCGTGAAGGCAAGCAGAAAGAGAACATCATAAACAGACTTGTTAGCGTGAAGGCAAGCAGAAAGAGATCATCATAAACAAGTTTGTTAGCAAGCAGAAATAGGACATTTTCATCATCTGCCCTGCCAGCTAGGCGTTCATGCATTTGTACAGATTTCAATCCTTGGCGATGTGGATCAGTTCCGTTTATTTGTTTTTGCTTTTGCTCGCTCTGAACTCAAGCATAGTCCTACTACTTCTTGTACACTGGACTGACGTTTGTGTGTTCATTTGCTTTCCCTATTATCAGTGATGCTCGCCATCAAGCGAACCCACTCTGACTTCAGAGGTACTTGTAATTTACATCCCAAAAGCCAAGGACGAGAAGCGAACATTTTAGTCCGACTAATCGGTGAAGGGGTTGAACCCGCTACCTCAGCATCAGCACACCAGATGCTTAAGAACAAATGCCCTTATCCATTCAGCCATGCAGACCTCCAGTTCTGTTGATGATATCCTTCCTAACCACTGTCACAGTTTGTCCAGCATCATTTCTCGCTGTCTAGCCCTGTTTCTTATAACACTGTTCTTTCCAGTCGTCACAATGTCTTCCAACACCTCTATTCTCATGACATGATCAATTAACACTATCTATTTCTTGTATTTGTATAAAATGTTCTAATTTCATTAGACTTTTTTTCAGATGACATAACTGATTAAAATGTTCCCCGACTGTTGTCTTGTTTTTATAATACAAACTCGGAGGTGACTGTGGAACCATCTTTCACTACAATCTTTGTCCCTTGTTGGCATGTATCTTTTCCTCTTATGAGCATTTCAGTTTTTGGCAGGGCTTTCCCTGTCCATTTTAATCATAACTATCGAGCACATTGTTGGTAACCCAGCGCTAACTACTTAACTACCACTGCTTCTAACACATCTAGAACAAAATAACAATTCAAAGTGCTATATTCAATGTCATGTCACAAAAACAAATACAACAATCATGAAATGGCATGCAACATTTTGCTATAAACAAGAGAAATCAAAAACATTTTAGTAAAAGTAACGAACCTCCAATCTTCTCAGAATCAACATGCAGAAAATAATAGCCAAGCCTAAATAAAAACAGTGTGTGGGATGGTGTAATGGCTAGGATGTTAAACTGATAATGACATGAGCATGGTCAGACACTAGTTCAGTGCCAGTTCCCATCATTTGCTATGGAAGGTCAAAAGCTTTCCCTCTGTGCAGCCAGTCTGTGTACAGTATGTGATGGTTCTCACACTTCACTTCCCCATGGCAGGGTTCTGCTAGGGGTCTTTGTTTGTTAGTAAATAAAAGCCTTGCAGAGATTAGATCAAGCATTGCCATGGCAAAGGTGGCCTTCAGCAGAATAGAAAACATACTGACCAACATAAAGTTGTCAATTTCAGTGAGAAAAAGAGTGTTGAAGTGCTATTTAGAACCCATATTGTTGTATGCGTGTGAAACATGGACAATTAACAGACAAGCTGAGAAACATTTTTTTTTTTGCATATCCCTTACGGGACATTGCAGTCAACATCAGCATTTTTCAGCTGCCGTTGATGTACTAGGCAAGATTATGCTCAGTAGTTTGCCATTGCTTTCTGAGCGACCGGCTCACATACCCTGTAAGTTACCAACACGGCGAGAACTGCTACCGATTGTCACGCAAGTAACGTTACTCACGAGAATATGCGGGATTACGGAGAAAGACGTTAACCCCTTGGCCAGGGAGACCGGTGAGAAATATCTAGTGGCGGTGGAAATGAGGTTTTTGAGAAAAATGCACTCAATACCATGGACAGACAGAATATCAAATAAGACAGTTCTTCAAAAGACAAATGAAAAACGGAGAAATTAGACAAAGACAGTTAAGAATTTTTGGACATGTTATGAGGAGAAATTGATGTGAAAGTTTACTAACAACGGTAAACATGATGGGAAGAGAGCAAGAGGAAGACAAAGGGATAAATACTTTGATGGTTTGGCAGCATGGCATGGTCGCGACAAGAACACAGACCTGATTTGAGACTGGTGACTGTGTGAGATGGCAAACTATAACCACCCATGCCTACTGGCATGGCACTTGATGATAATGATGATGATGAAATAAAAGCACAAACGATTTACCTATAGAACCACAAGCATTTGGTGAACTCATGCTGGTGCCGTTCATAAGCTGGCTGCCACGCAGTGTCCAGTTAGGTACTGAAGCAATAGCACCGCCGGGAGCACTGATACAAACTCCCAGTGCACCATCATGTCTACATCAGGACAATAGAATACAAAAGTTGTAAATCACACATTATAGAAACTCTATCTGAAACTAAAGCTATTAATCATTATGACACCTGTACCATTGCTGGTCTGAAAAAGTACAATCAAGCAGTTGTGTATTAATTATAAATTTCAAAGTATACATTATACAAAGTTGTATTTGAAACTAAATGGCTAAAGAGTTAAAGGCGGTCACAAAAAAATAATTCTCCCTCTGCTGAAGACTGTACCTGGACCACTATCTCAGTGGGAAAGCATGCTAACCACAATGTCACCATTGTCCGACAGTTTGGGTACCACTATAATGACATTATGAAAGGTGACTAGAGAAAGATGAATGGAATGAAATTAAGATACAATTCCTCCGAAGTCGGAGAGTGTCTGCCTGTACGGCGAGGAACCACCAGTTTGCACACCAATAAGCCAGACATAGGACAACGGATACTCATGCAAACCTCAGGTCCTGTATGACATCACACTGATGTTGGACAACAGGATGCCTTCATCCGACATACAGGACTTCGCGTTGGAGCTCAAGCCATCGAACACAAGCAAGCAAGCAAGCTAAGATACAATAAGATCCCGAATTCTCAGTGATGAAGAGAAGTCTCTCGCTCTCTCTCTGTCTGCATAGGGTACTCCAGTCCAACCCAAGAATGCTTAGTCTCAATCAACAGATGTCAAATTACACGCAAGCTAAATAGCAGAAAAAAACAAAAACACGGGTTAATAAATGAAAAACAAATTGATCTTACGAGGGTCCGCGGGAAGACCAAGTGTAATGCATTGCAGGAAGTTGCTCTCTCATGGAATATTCAGCCATCATCATCTGAGGGGTGACGTGAGCACCAACAGCTGAGAGATGTAAGTAAAGTTAGTTCCAACACGGAGACACTTTTATAACAACATGCTTATTTTAGTGTCTTCTACTAATGAAAGATACATGCGTGTCTTTTATCCTTCATATGAGACATACAAAAAGGTTAGTGTGTCTGTGAAATCATGTTCATAAGAATTGTTTCATTTGTTTTATTTTGCTCTTCAGATTCTCATGTGTTGTCTGTGAGGTGTTTTTATCTTCGTCATTCCTCTTCTGAGTGGAGGGAGATCCAATAGTAAAAACTAACAAAAAAATTAGTGTGTCTGTGAAATCATCTTCATAAGAATTGTTTCATCTTGTTTATTTTTCTCTACAGATTGTCAAATGTCATCTATCCTCGTTGTGAGATGTCTTTTTTTTTGTGAGATGTATTTTCTTTGTCATTCCTCTTTTGAGTGAAGGGAGCTTCCACATAGTAAAAAAATAACAAAAATGTAAGTATCTAATAAGACATCGGGTAAGTTGGAGTGGGAGGAGAGGCAAGAGAAAAACCAAGAGAGAAAATGCCGTACAGTTTTACACCATGGCATGGAGAAATATTAGCATCAAACATTATTGGCAATACACAAGGCAGGACACATGGCATGGACTATAAGAGGAAGTGTAATAGTCTTCATCACTCAGATGTAATACATTTATCACCTCACAGAGATGTAATACATTTATCACCTCACAGAGATGCAATCCCTGGATACTCAAGTACTATCAGGGTATGCTATTAAGTTGAAAATGAGCAGACAAGCTGAAAAACATCTAATGGCTATGGAAATGTGCTTTCTGAAGAAAATGCAAAGAATCAAATCAAAGCAAATCAACTTTATTTTAAAAGGGTCACAAATTGGGCATGCAGGCCCGTCTTACATTTGGCCCTTCCAATCATTCATCTTTCGTTCATCAATGGTGCATTATACATTTACATAGGAAGAAAAAAAACATTGTCAAATGAATGTTATAAACATAAACAATGCAAATTACCATATTATGAGGCACATCTCCCACCCACCCACACATCACCTCACACACACACCCAGGGACACATAATATCCCACCAACTGACCCCTCCCCCTCCCACAATCCCCCACCCACACACACTGCCCTCACTCGTTCCCCCAACCCACACAAACTCACCACCCATACAAACAACCCCCACCAACCCACACATCCCGCACCCACCCACATACACATCCTAACCCACACACCCATCCCTCACTCAAACATCCTCTATCCACCCACCCACACCCCCAACCAAAAAGAATGCAATGGACAAGACAGAAAAACCAATGACCAAGTCCTACAAAAAACAAATGAAAACCGTAAACTGGTTAGAATAATTAGACGTAGACAGTCACAATTTTTTGGACACGTTATGATAATAAATAAACTTGAGAACTTAGTGACAACTGGCAAGATTAAGGGGAAAAGAACAAGGGGAAGGTAGAGAAGTAAATACCTGGATGGCTTAGCCATGTGGCATAGTCGAGACAAGAACACTGAGTTGATCCAAGATTCTAGTAATCGGAGAGATAACGAAACATGACCGCCCACGCTTATCGGCATGTCACATGATGATGAAATTGAAATCGCTGCATCTGGATTTTACTGACATGACCTCTTGACCTCAGCTGTGCATTATCGGGGCCCATAAGAAAGGTAACCTACCATGCATGTCAAATTGGCCAGTAAGGAAGGTTGGTGTGAGACTGGCTACCTCAGCCTATAGAAAACTAGCTGCAAAATCCGACCAATCGTGATCAAGTTTATGAAGAGCTTGGCATTAAGTTAGTAGAGAGCTATGCTGCACTGGGAGACGAAAGGCAGTAGGACAAGAGGAGGATCTCTTTACCTATTACAGATGTTGTTGTCCCTCCTGGAGTCCCAACTGTGGAGAGTGCAGGCCCATTGTTGCCTGCACTGGCCACAAAGATCACACCCTTCTCATTGACGACTTCTGTTATTAGACTGATGATACGTCTGAAAGTTGTTGAAAAACAGAAAAATTAGACTCTGATTACTGTCTAACTGAATATTTACAGACATAAATGCACTTATAATCACTGAAAACATATTTAAGATGTCCTTTTCTAAGGAACATCTCAGCAACAATAAAACAGTTTATAACAAATGCAAATATCTCAGTTTAGTGTGAGTAAGTGAGACAGAGAAGGGAGACAAACTGGGAGGGGAAAGAAGGAAAGGGGAGACAAAATAAGGCAAATTTGAGATAAATAAAACAAGAGGAACAGAGACTTTGCAGAATGGACAGAAAAATAACAGAGAATAAGACATAAAGGATAAGAAGAGAATGAAATAATGAGGGGGATATAGGATGAGACAATAAGGTAAAGACAGAAAAAAAGGAAGCAGAGGAGAAGGAGGGAAGAAATAGGTAGAGAGAGAGTGGGGAAAATGAGAGAGACAGACAGATGTAAATTGTTACACTTTCACACATTCTAGGCCAAAATATGTGGTGGAATAGCCAGCTCCCTTCCTCTAAAAATTTCCTTCCCAGATAATCCCTAGAAAATTCTGAAAATTGTCTAGGTTTACCCATCTGGTAGAATCAATAATATTGCCACTGCTGGGTATTGACCATAAACGAGCTACTAAATTGTGGTTATGTTATTCATCTTGTGTTATGATTATGTTACGATGATCGACATTACTGCAAACTAGAGGTGGCGGTGATATCCAAAGTCATGCTTGATGTAGTTGTTAGGAATGAGCCACTATCCTTCTTTAGTAAATCCAATTAAGAGTTCAAAATATAGTGATAACACCTACAAATTAATTCAAGTGAGTGGCACCTTACAGTCTTGACAGACCATAGTATGTGAGTTGGAATGTGGCCAAAATTCCATCACAATGCCTGGGCAGAGCTTCAGAGAAACATGTGGTGCCCAAACGACATTTTCCCTCTCTCGGCCTTGCCTTGTGTATTCCAGAGGAATGGGTAACCAATACGTCTGGAACAAGGTAAACTGCAGACGCTGGCACTTCAAGTATGTCTCATGATTCTAATTAACCAGGAGTCACATAATCTTCTGCATAAAATAATATACAACATCTTTAAACAGCACCAACTCCAACATGCCATTTTGGCACTAGCACATACAAAGTTGAAGACCTCCCACAAACCATACATTCAGTATACGTACCCTGAGTTGCATACATGAGCTGCCTCACCGTAGCTGTAATTCACCAGATTAACATCATGATCCATGATGTACTTCATCTGAGAAACAAAAATGTATTCAGATACTCTAGAAAACTTGTCACAATGGTAGCAAAATAAGCATGCATTAAGCAATACGATTATAATGTTGGTCTGGCAAATTGCAGCTGCAGTGTGGCACCCCATCTATGCCTCATAGGGCATGCACCATATTTAATTGTGCCACATGATACCCATAATCTTGCTTTCAGAAGATGAAAATAAAATTGTCATAGGTCAGCATGGCCGAATGGATAAGAGCTCTCACTTTTAAACATCCGGTGTGCTGATGCCGAGGTAGCGGGTTCAACCCCTATACCGGTCAGCTGGACTAAAATGTTGACTTCTCGTCCTTGACTTGGGGACGTAAATTACACGAACCTCTGAAATCAGAGTGGGTTCGTCTGATAGCGATGGACACTGGTAATAGGGAAAGCTAATCCACATGCAAAATCAGCCGTCCACTGAAAAAAAAAAAGTAGTATGCACATGTATGGGGTTTACTTGCGTTAAAAGCGAGCGAACTTTAAACCAAAAGTAAAATAAATAAATAAATAAAATTGCCGCGAAGTAGTTTCCTGCTATGGGCCTTATGATGTGATAGGACCATCAATTCTGTAAAGCTGAGAGCAAGGAAGAATAGGTTGCCAATCTTTCCCTCATTTTAGCAGGTGACAAGCCCAGACTTCGAACCAACGTGCAGCCGGTAGTCTAAAATGTTGAGTTTAAAATAAAGAAGTAATGCTTTTGCATCACATTTTACTAGAAGTCAAAACAAGAAAACAATTCACCACTATGCAAAAATTGTAAACTGCCAGAATAAAAAAACTAAATTATCACTGAATGCGACAATATTGGATGAGTTAGTGAAGTTGATAGCGAACTGTGCCACGAGCAAGGTCAGGCACGGGCTCATCGTCTGCGAAAGTGAAGGAAAGACTGTCCACATACCCCTCCATGCATTCAGGCCTACAAAATGTGATGGTACTATCACATCACAGATCAACATAATGTGATGGTGCTATCACATCACAGACCTACAAAATGTGATAGTTCTATCACATCACAGACCTACAAAATGTGATGGTTCTATCACATCACAGATCAACAAAATGTGATGGTGCTATCACATCACAGATCAACAAAATGTGATGGTGCTATCACATCACAGACCTACAAAATGTGATGGTGCTATCACATCACAGACAAATAAAATGTGATGGTGCTATCACATCACAGACAAACAAAATGTGATGGTGCTATCACAGATCAACAAAATGTGATGGTGCTATCACATCACAGACCTACAAAATGTGATGGTGCTATCACATCACAGACCGACAGCAGGGGCAAAAATAAATAATATAGTGCCACAATTGTCATTATATCATGTAGAGGAGCTGCTTCATGGCAGACATTTTTGTCACTGCACACGCTTTAAATATTTCTTTTTATCTTTAGTTTCATTTTCGGATTTGATGACACACCATCATACAGGAGTGAATGATGCATCCAACAATTGGTGAATTATTTAGCACTGGCAACTAATATTGCAAGAAAATATATTTTAATGTTGCTGCTATTGCTATTTTTGTGTATTTTCTAAAGTTTAAATTGTTCTCCACAAGTTTTTCTGAAGCAGAATTAGAAACTTTTAACAAATCTGAGTTCCTCGGCTATTACTCAGTAGATTAAATTCAATATACTGACTGTACAAAAATGTGTTGAGTATCATAATATATGGCAGTGGCAGCACAGGACATCATTTTATGTGCTGTCAGTTCAAAGTTCATGTGAAGTGTGCCCTGTTAAATGTGAATTTAAAAAAAAGTATCAAATTGTCAAAGAGGGAAGGCAAATGAAAATAAAAAATACCAAGCTGAAATCATAATGAATAAATTACTACTGAGCACATGGCAGAGTGTCATTTTTGTGCCCTAGATTTTGGACATCTCCAGGAACTCAGCTAAGTGACTTTTTTGTAGTTTTGTAATGTCGCTAGATCTGTGTCTTTGTTTCTGTGTGTTGGCAAAGGCTTTAAGATACAGCATTTACTCTGTCGAGTGCGATGGTGTTCTTTGCAAGCTAATTCCATTTTTTGTTGATTTGGTCATTGCATTTTTAGTTTTTACCGCAGTTCAACCCATTTTACTTGCCATGCTGAAATCAGTAGTAGGTGCCTAGCGACCTCAGACACGTATGTCAACAAGAACATATACAGAGTATTTGTAAAGTCTCACTATACTTTGTATGTAGAACAAAGTCTCTGTGGCGAAGTGGTCAAGCCGTTTGACTCGTGCTCCGAAGGTCGTGGGTTCAATTACAGGCCGCGTCCTTCGGTTTACGAGTTAAATGTTTCGGAGACTCCTGTGGGTTGTCGCTAAAAGCTACGGAGTTCGTGCTTTGTGCGATGCTTTCCGTGCTGCGGAAAGAGACCGAGCCATATGGGTGCAATGAACCCGGTGTAATGAAGTCGACCCTGTCGACTTTTAAGCGACTTTGTATGTAGAACACCTGTTTGTTGGAGAGTATTTTGTTCCGTTTGCAAGATGGAAAACATACTCTCCAACAAACAGCTGTTTTACATATAACTTTACAAACACCCTGTATATGTACTCTACACTCTCAGCAGTTGCAAATTGCAAAGAGTATGCCACTGTCCTGTTAAAATTGTAAAATGAGACAACCCACCAACAACAGAGTGCTTATAGTATTTATAAAACAGGGAAGGCACTCTCATAACAAAAATGCCAGTTAAGAACATTTTGTTGAAAAGGCTTGAATGCTGCTGCTTCTCTGCAAACAGACACAACGCAGTTGACATCCCTTTTTGGGACAAATGAGAAAGGAGAAGCCTGAAAATAGGATCTAACAGCATCCACTCACTGTACCTTAATGGTGTACAAACTGGGTTAATATGGCACTTACAGCTCTGACTAGAGCAGTTCCTGTCTCCATTGAGCCTAGTCTGGTATCGCCAATCTTTAAACCAATGACCTGAGCTCCTGGGGCAATACCGTTTGTGGCAGGGCAGTCTGGGAAGTTTCCTGCAGCGATGCATGCTACATGAGTCCCGTGAGAACCTTATAAGAAACAGGAAATCAGTTATTTAACATCCTTTCTTGCAGTAATAACTAAGCATTATAACAATGGAAAACAAAAATGAAGAATTACATACACAATCTACTGCATTTGTCATTACAGGCATGTCTTGTTACAGCATTTCTTGTTACAGCATTTTGTGTTACAGCATTTATTGTTACAGGCATTTATTGTTACAGCATTGTGAGTTACAGCATGTCTTGTTACAAGCATTTCTTGTTACAGCATTTCTTGTTATAGGCATTTATTGTTACAGGCATTTCTTGTTACAGCATTTTGTGTTACAGCATTTCTTGTTACAGGCATTTATTGTTACAGGCATTTATTGTTACAGCATTTTGTGTTACAGCATTTCTTGTTACAGCATTTTGTGTTACAGGCATTTCTTGTTACAGCATTTTGTGTTACAGCATTTCTTGTTACAGCATTTCTTGTTACAGGCATTTATTGTTACAACATTTCTTGTTACAGCATTTTGTGTTACAGCATTTCTTGTTACAGCATTTCTTGTTATAGGCATTTCTTGTTACAGCATGTCTTGTTACAAGCATTTCTTGTTACAGCATTTATTGTTACAGGCATTTATTGTTATAGGCATTTCTTTTTACAGCATTTCTTGTCAATGTAAGTTTAGATACATTCTTCATCATGTTCCATCGCAAAACTTCGCTTTCAACACCCGCCCAATGAAAAGTGTCTCAATCTCCAGCCATGTCCCCTGCCTCCTGCACCCTGTGTCCACTTTAATGCTGGTCAACCCATGTTTCTTCGTCCAGGAACCACGCCTTCCATCACTGTTCTTTCCAAACTGCTGTTATATTTCCTATGGTCAAAGTCTTTCAGTTTCTGAGACTTGATGCAGTTTCTGAGCTAGTTTTCTTCATTGTCCAGACCTAGTAGTATCTTTCTTCCTCTTGGTTGACATTACTCTAAGAACATTTAAGCTGCTCAAAAGTCCCATAGCCATCTACAGATGTGAGTCATGGACAATCACTAAAGAAGAAAATGTGGGCTTTTGAGCTTAAAACAAACAAGCTTGCAAGCGCAGGCATGCACAGAGAGAGAGAGAGAGAGAGAGAGAGAGAGAGAGAGAGAGAGAGAGAGAGAGAGAGAGAGAGAGAGAGAGACAGAGAGAGAGAGAGAGAGAGAGAGAGAGAGAGAGAGAGAGAGAGAGAGAGAGAGAGAGAGAGAGAGAGAGAGAGAGAGAGAGAGAGAGAGAGTCACCCTATAATATGTGACAATACTTAAAATAATATGTTGCAATAAATAAATACCTGCATTTGCCACAATCTCCAACAAGTTTCCTTCATCATAGATATTTACAGAATATGTCATCATGTCTGAAAAATATCAGCCATTCAATGTTGTATGAATATGTGTATGCCAGTGCTTTTATATGCTGCACTGTCCCATAAAGGATATGCAATTAACTAACTTTTATCCCAGTTATTACTTTAACTTCTTTTGTCCCAAACAAATTACTCTAAAATAATAACTGCTTAGGGCAGAAAGAATTCTGCATGAACACAAAGGTGCAATAGATGGAATGTCTGTGGCTATGAACACCACCATGTATGAAGCACACATCAAAGCTCAGCCAAATGTCCCTTCTGAACAGTATGCTGAAAGGCAAAACCTACACTATGTGTCAAAATTTCAATGTTCGTGTTATGCTGTTGTTAACTTCAATCCAGCAGCACCTGGTTTTCCACTCTTTGGTCCAATGCCCTGCAGTGATACATGTAAGTGCACCTCATCTTTTGTGTTGCTCCATATAAAGCATTCACTTTATCTAGTTTTGGTGAAAATAATTTCCTGACATATGTAACGAGAGTTCTGTATGGCACGAAATTGTGGAATGTGTATGAATAAATTAAGAGCTTAAATGTAACATAGATGTAGTTTCTTAGACAAATGCTGAATTCACTGGACTTCCAGAGTAACTAATAACAATTGCCTGGAATAGGTTAATGACAGTAGAACATTATATCATCAATTTTATCAAGTGCCATGCTGACAAATGTGGGCGGTCAAAGTTCTTCATCTTACATGGTCACCAGAGTCTCAAATCAGGTCTGTGTTCTTGTCCCAACCATGCCATGCTGCTAAACCATAAAGGTATATAACCCTTTGTCTTCCTCTTGCTCTCTTCCCATCAAGCTTGCCTGTTGTCACAACATTTTCAAGTCTATTTCTCCTCATAACATCTTCAAAGAATTTTGACTGCCTATGTATAATTTCTCCATTCAATCTCCATTTTTCTTTTGTCTCTTGGAGGAATGCCTCATTTGATATTCTGTCCGCCCATAATATTCTTTGGATTTTTCTCAAAAACCACATTTCCACTGCCATTAGATGTTTCTCAGCTTGTCTGTTAATTGTCCATGTTTCACACCATACAACAATATGGGTTCTATATAGCACTTCAAGGCTCTTTTACTCACTGCAATTGACAACTTTTTGTTGGCAAATATGTTTTCCAGTTTGCAAGGCATCTTCCATCAGATGTTATGACTGTTCCAAGATAGTTATACCAATTATATACAAATATAAAAACAAGGCAAATATTGTTCCTGGGGCATGTAGTAAAGAGAAGAGAAGCATTGAAAAGTGTTACATCAACAGGAAAGATCAGCAGCAGCAGATGTAGACTGACAGAAATTATGCTGGATGGCCAAAGATGGCATAGAGGAGCAACATCAATTTATTTTCTTGTTCGCTTGTGAAGATACATAACGCCTACACCATTTGGCGGGGCGCATGATTACGATATATGTAAGTGCTGGACACTCACAGGGGTGATTTTTTAGTCTTATAAGGATTAACTGTATATGAGGTATAGTTTGTGCAGGATGTGTTCGTTGTTTCCTTACAGAACCTCACCTAACCCTATTAGATTCTATAAGACCACATCTTGATGCAGCCAATATCTATTCCATCACGCACACAACCAGCATTCAATCATCTCACAGATTCCCCAAATGGAGCTACAGAAACCAATCAGAGACTCACCTGCCTGACTGAACTGTCCGTACTCATGGCATTCCCTGTACGCGGCCAGAACTTTACACGACTTCAGATCACCTTCTTCTGAAGTGTCAATGCATGCTCTAAACAGAAATAAAAAAAACAATGTTGCACCAAAGTGGTCAAAACGAAGGTAGATATAAAATTACACACCTTCTTCTTCAGGTACCCTATTTCCAAATGGGTCATAGGCTCTCTATAAACTCACACCAAGCTGTTCTATCTTCTGCTGTCTCCTGCAGTTTGACCATGTCCTCAAATTATTCATCTCTGTTTCTAGTTTTCTTCTCCGTGTGATTTTAGTTCACCCTCCATTTCATTTGTATTGTGGACTCAAATAACTTTCCAGTTACACTTTACTCAGGGTTTCCCAATGTGTGTCCAGTGTCAGCATGTTTGCTTCACCTCTTGATTGCCTGAGATCTGTCCAGTTCTCTCAGCTCCACATTAGTGATTCTGTCACACCGTTTCAGTCCTATTCTTCACAGGCTCAAATTAATGAATATTTGTAGTTCATTTCTAATTGTTTGAGTAGTTCTCAGTGTTTCTGATCCACCTAGCAGTACCAATTTAACATTAGAGTTCAATATTCCAAGTTTGGTACTAGTTTTAATTCATGGTGAAGTAGTTAAGTGATTACACCATCTGCCCCATGCTCCGAACGCTATAGGTTTGATTTCAAGCAACAACATTTGGTTCACGAATGCAATTTTCTCAGAGACTTCTGGAGGTCATCACTGGAGCTACGGAATTCATGCTCTATGCAGCACTTTCAGCAGGCCCCCTGCAGAAAGAGACCTAGCCATATGGGATAAAACCCAGTGCAATTTTAGCCTTTTAATCCCTTTTTTTTTTATTTGTGTTGATTTCCCCGCACTTTAGCAGACTTCAGATCATCTTCCACTGAAGTTGTCAATACATGTTCTAAACAGAATATATTGTCAAAAACACTGATGCACCAAAGTGGCTAAAATGAAAGTAGCTATCAAAATGGCTAAAATGAAGGTAGCTATACAAGTGTGAGAGCTATGTAGACACTGTTACCTAGTGCCAAGACAGTGATCAGGGTTCAATCCCCAGGAGAGCAGGATGAATTTTTCCCAACCAACATGGCTCAGGGGTCCACCCAGCCTTTAAAACATAGATACCAGACAATTCTCTGGGAGGAAAAGGTGACAAAGAAGAGAATTGACCACCTCACCTCATATATGAGAGAGCTTCAAATGAAAACCTAAAAATGTTTTTAAAATAGTTATTCTGAAAAAGTAAAGAACAAATGTATAATTTTTTTATATATTAACCACTGCGTTCAATGCAAGTCCTCCAGCACCGATAAAGTGCTTGGATTCCTGTAGAAAAATATTCTCTTAGTCGCGTGGGGGTAAGTTCTCAGTGTGCCTGACCTGGTCGTGAACAGTCTGTAACAAAAATCATGGCGTTTTGAAACTTCCTATGGCCTAGTACAGTGGTTCTCAACCTTTTTTTGGCCCCTGCCCCCCTTCACCATATTTTCAGAACGACATCCCCCCTCCCTTTTTCATATTTCCTACCTAAAAATTTGGCCCGTGCCCCCTCACCATATTTTCAGAACGTCATTCCCCCCTTTCGTATTTCCTACCTAAACATCCTGCCCCCGCACAGTATACGTAATAATGGAAGCTAAATGTAATTGCACATGCTAAAACAAGTCTAGATGTCCACATAAAACATGATTTGTGGGTCTACTTACTTTATAAATTGAATTTTAGAAGGGTGAGACGTACAGAACCGTACAGTATGAAGGGAAAAACAATTTCAAGTAATCGGTTCTTGTATTAACGCGATCTTGAACCGGCCTTATCAACTGGGTACCAGAAAATTGTCTATAAGGTCAGGCGGACAGCTACTCATGCGTTACAGAGGCCCAGAGGGGAAGTAATGAACAGTAGCACTGTAATCTTCTGTACATGTTGTAAGTGACCATGAAGGAGGCATTGCATGAGGTTGGCTACTTCCTTCTGCAGAAAACTTTAGCTTCAACATCCAACCAATCATGAACAAGAATATTTGGCATCCTGTCAATCTGCTACTGCATCCTTATCCAAGAATACTTGGCACTCCACCAATCTTCCGTTGCATCCTTATCCAAAAATATGTGGCTTTCCACCAATCTCCCGCTGCACTTTATCCAAGAACACTAGACATCCTATCAATCGTCCACTGCATCCTTATCCAAGAATACTTGGCACCATATGAATATTCTGCTGCATCTTTGTGTCTGCTCATCATCATGCAGCAGATGCTTTCCAGAAGATCACTCTCATCATGGTCCGCCAAAAAGTCTCTCAACCCCTCGCCAGCTCTTCTGCCTCATACACCCTTATGCCCTGGGTGTCTGTGTAATGCTCTGGGTGTCTGTGTAATGCCCTGGGTGTCTGTGTAATGCCCTGGGTGTCTGTGTAATGCCCTGGGTGTCTGTGTAATGCCCTGGGTGTCTGTGTAATGCCCTGGATGTCTGCGTCCATCTTCAGACCAGTCAATCCCTGCCTCGTTTCCTGGCAACCATGCACTCCATCGATGTTCTTGCCAAGCCGCTGTGACATTTAATGTGGCCAAAGTATTACAGTTCTCAAGAAGTGATTTTGTTTATGAGCCAGATATTTTTCATGTTCAGATTCTGTAGAATGTCATTTGGTGTTCATTGAACAAAAAAACCTGCCATAAATGTAATAACTTGGCAAAGTACAAATGATTATTTACTTTCTTCTTCTGCATTCGTCTGGAATGTTGTTTTAGACATAATTGCATTGTGCCTGTTTTACAGCAGAGCTGCAATATTTGCACCTATCGGCCGACACATCCAACTTCTTCAGGCATTTGTTGGCCGGGTTAACCTTCCCAGGTTTATTTACTTTCTATAACAGCTTACTGTATCAGTACACAATTATGAAGTTGTATTAATTACTGACCTCCATCTTTCCCCATCATAAAATACAACACAGTCATAAACAGCCCCCAGGTCTGTATACTTCTTGTCTATTGAGTTCAAGATGTCAACTTTAGCCTGTAGGTCCTCTCGTGCGGTTTTATCCTCCTAGAACCACACAAATTATAGCACAAAGGTTGAATATATAAACAATCTCAGAAGAGCATCAATGAAATGAATTTGTTGAAATGTGGTGTGGTGATTGTGATCACAGGCAAGCATGAAAATTAAGGCAGCTGTGTTGCCTTTGAAGGAATACCCTATAACTAAATGTGAGAGATAGTTGACAATATTTCCCACGGTGTCTGGGAGGAGTGTAACATTGTCAGGTTCTTTATTTTGTAAAATTCTAAAGCCCTACAGTGTTGATTTGTACCTAGCCTACTTGATTCAGAGGTAGGTCCATGCCTCTAAGCCAACTCCCCTCCCCTCACCCACCCGCCCGCATGCACACACACACCAATCTTGTACTAAACCTTGATACTCAAGAAAGTCGGTGGTTGCAACAGGGTATCATCATTATCATGTGCCATACCAAGTGGCATAGGCACTCATGTATCTCCGCAGATCTCGGTCCTTGGAGTTCTAAATCTATTCTATTGAAGATCTTTCTCAATGCTTTGGTCAACATAATGTTATCTTTGTCTTCTCTGTCAGGATCCTTAATCTGATAGTCTAATCGCTTTCACGTCACATTTAGTGGAGGAAATGAGTAGGAAAGTGGTTGTGTTGACTTGGGAAATCTATGGGAAGGTGAAGTAAAAGTTGTGATAGTTCAGGAAGAAAGTAGGTACAAGTGTGGGAAAGTAAGGAAAGAGTAGTAAATACCTAGATAATTTTTTTTTAAATTATGATAGCTGAAGAAACATATGGAAAGATGATAAAATACAAAGTTATGACAGCTAAAGAAGTAAGTGAGAGTTGGTAAAATAAAGTTATTACATCTAAAAACAATGAAAGAGAAGATAAAACATACATGTATACATATGGAAACAAGCATACAGAGATAAAATAAATAAATTTAACCAAAAGAATGAATTAGAGAATAAACAAAGATAATATATTCAGTATTACCAAAGATGAACAGTTTGCATGAGTCTTGTCAAATGCCTCCAAATCCCGTAGAGCATTTGTAAGTGCTGTCTTATGCTGGGGGTTCCAAACTTTGTCCCGAAACTCTGTGCCAACTCTTTCTCTAAGTTGTTTAGGGAAGAGTTCATAAGCAAATTTGATGCCAATGTGAAATTTACCATCTGGAACATTCCAAGTCTTTGGGATCTGTGAAGCATAAGAGGTTTGTTTCTTCTTCAAAAACTGGAATAGTTTAAGAAAATGCAAACTGGACAACTAAAATTGTATAACTGATAAATGCAGTCACATATCACTACCTAGCTTTAGGCTGAGGGAAGACACTTAACTGCTAAATGGCCAATAACACTTCCTGTCATATCCTGTACCAACTCAGAATGGCTTGTCTGCCAGCCCTGAAGTTATGGGTTTGAATTCCCATCGATGTGGTGTTATAAAAATAACCCAGCCTAAAATGGGTACCTAGAAAGTTCTTGGGAAGTAAAGGTAGCAGGTATGATACTCACCGCATCATACTTCAAGTGCCAAGCAGTCTATACAAATATGTAGCTTGCACTTATGCCAAATATGCCTCAAACTCTTACTACTTCACTGTACAAATGTGAATTTTCCTTTGATTTGAGTCCACATTGCCCCATGTTAATAAAGATACACCTTCCGCTGTCAATGTGTTACACTCGTCAATTTTAAGAGCACAAGATTATGAATAATCTCATACATTAGTAGCTTCTTGATGCAAACTTTGTTGCTTCTGCCCCAAGTTACCATTTCCAAACGATCATTTTATTTTTATCCTGTCAAATTCACTTGAAAAATGAAATGAATCTATGATAATTAGATAAATTAATCATGTGGGTATATCAAGCAAGGTTATTCAGTACAAAAACTTATATAACCTTTTTTTTTTTTTAAACACTTATTCTTGGAAAATGAACACAGTAGTTTCCCTTTACAGCTGTCGGTGATATTGAAGCAGACAGCCTTGCTATGGTTGTCATACAATGGTGTGAGTGTCAGTCATTCAGACAGCAATGGCAAACTACTCAAAGTAAACTTGCCAAGAAATCACAAACAGCCAACAAATGCTGGGCTGACTGGGGGAGATGGGAGATTATGTGGGTGGGTGCAGAATTTGTGTGTGGGTAGGTGCGGGATATGTGAGATGGCGGGGAGATGTGGGGGATGTGTGGTTGAGGGATGTGTGTTTGGCTGGGTGGTTGGATGTGTGTGGGTGGAAGAGGACATGTGTGTGGGTGATTGTTGGTGGGTAATGGGATGGGTGGAGGATATGTGAGTGGGTGGGGAGATGTGTGTGGGTGGGGGATGCATGGTTGGGAAATGTATGTATGCTTGGGGTGTGGGTGGATGGGATGTGTGGTTGGTGGGAGTGTGTGTGGGTGGGGAGATGTGTAGGTGTGGGGGATGTGGTGGATGGGTGGGGGAATGTATGTGTGCCTGGGGTGTGTGTGTGTGTGTGGTTGGGTGGGGGTTGTGTGGGTGAATGGGGGATCATGTGGATGTGTGGGTGGGTGGTGGATGTGTCTTATAACATGGTAATATGCATTGTTAAGTTTACAAAATTCATTTGACAATGTTTTTCCTATGCACTATTGATGAATGAAAGATGAGTGATTGGAAGGGCCGAATGTAAGACGGGCCTGCGTGCCCAATTTGTTAACCTTTGACAATAAAATCTGTTCGTTCCCTGCCTCTTCTCCCAAAAACCATGCCTTCCATCACTATTTTTTCCAAATCACTGTGATGTTTAAATGGCCAGAGTATTTCAGCTTCCAAGACATGATGCTGTTTATGAGCTAGTGTTCTTCAATGTTCAGATCTTGTAATTAACTCAGTTTTACCTCAATGTTACTTTAAATCCTTCTGTTCCAGCCAGTTTTTACATTAACTCAGCTTTACCTTCATATTACTTTAAATCCTCCTATTCCAGCCACTTGTTACAATAACCCAACAATAACTCAATGTTACTTTAAATCATTCTGTTACCAAGCGTTATTATTGTAACTACTTTATACACAAACATGTATTATACTCTGTATTAATTCCTTCATGTGAATCTAAGACAATTAGTAAACAAGCAAAGAAATCCACTGACGCCCCAGAGATGTGGTTTAACAAAGGAATGCTGAAAATTCTTTAGAATGCCAAACAGTAATAAAGTTTGTGAAAGAGGCTGAGACACAAAGACAATTTATCTCAGACGTTAGAAAGAGGAAGTCATCATCTCTAGGATACATTACGAGAAGAGAAAGACCAGAACATTTTGTGAGATCTTGTGAGATCTGGACTGATTTGTGGAAATAGAGATAGAGGAAAACAGCAAGAGAATATTCTCGACAGCCTTTTGTCATGGCAGGGCAAAGTTTCAGCACACGAACTGTTACAAGCTGTTGGAAATCACAAGATGTGGAAAAGCATGATTTCCACCCAATTGATAAGGCAATTCATGATTAGGGTCAATTTGTTGGGATAGAAAGAGTAATAATACGAACTACCTGGGGAACAAAAAGTGTTCAGGCTGATCTAGGTGCTTACCTTTAACACACGTCCAGACAGACCTGTGATCTGGTCATCAACAGCAGAGACAACAGTCGAGGTGTCAACATCTCCGGAACCTGTGCAGTCAACTAGATCAATGATCTTTGGTTTGGAATCTGATGTTATCTGTTCAATGCAACAACAAATTGGTTTATCAGTAAGCAATACAAAAACATTGCACAATAAAAATGTCATATTTTTATGTTAACAGGCTCATATGTACGAGGGCGAGTTAATAAGTAAGTCACACAGTTCTGTGGGATGGCAGGTAAATGTAGTTGGTGTTTTCTATAGGTGTCATTAGGTGACAGCAACATCGAACTTTATATTCCCATTCATCAAGTGGCGCTAGGTCTCTGTGCATGCGCAGTGCATAACCAAAATGGCGACTGTACTTACAACCAAAGAGCAACGTGCTGTTGTGCGTATTTTGTAGGGCAAAAGGACTGTCTGCAAAGGACATTCATAAGGAAATGCTTCCTGTTTATGCTGACTACCAACCTGAATCAAAGCGTGCTTCAATGCAATGGAAACATCCTTCTTTGCCTTGTGTCCCAAACTTCAAGGTTACTCCATCAGCAGGGAAGGTTATACTGACAGTGTTCTGAGATTGTCAAGGAGTGCTTTTAACCAATTTCAAGAAGAAAGGTGACAATGTGAATTCTGAATCGTACTGTGAAGTTCTATTGATGCTTCATGATGCAATTCGAAGAAAACGTCCAGGACTGCTGACTAGAGTGTTGCTTCTTCATGACAATGCCAGACCACATACGGCTTGATTAACTCAGGAGAAAATTAACCAACTAAGGTGGGAAGTTCTGGAACATTCACATTACAGCCCTGACTTAGCCCCTAGCGATTTCCACTTTTTTGGTCCACTGAAAACCCACCTTGGTGGGAGACATTTCGCGAATACCACTGAAGTTGAATGTGAAGTGAAAACGTGGTTTAGAAAACAGAGCATGCAGTTCCATGCAGCCAGTTTGGGAGAACTAATAAAATGATGGGATAAGCGCATCAATGTTGGTGGAAATTATGTTGAGAAATAAAGGGACAATGTATATATAAAAATAAACTGGTTTCAAGTTGTTATCATATTTAGTTATTTTTCTACAGCCATTTGTGACTTACTTATTGACTTCCCCACATATATTTTTACTTTGACAGACGATTCAGTTGAGAACTGCTGTTATACATCATGTCTCGGAAACTTAATTACTTTGGCCATATTAAGCATCACAAAGGCTTAAAAACAACATTGATGGAAGGCCTGCTTCCTAGAAGACGAGGCATGGGTCGGCTACACAACGAAGGACTCAGGACATTAGAGATACCCTAGGTATAAAAATGCAAGAGGCAGTAGAACAAGCAAAGGAGCAAGAAACTTTCAAACACGTTATGATGAGAGTGATGTTCTGCAAGAACTTGCTACATGATGATGATGATGATGATGATGATGATGATGATGATGATGATGATGATGATGATGAGACATCAGAAAAAACCCAGTCCTATTTGTTCTGTATCAAACAAGCTGGAATCATCAGCCATTTAAACCATATGACTATTTTTCTACTGCCCTATATTCTCCCATTAGGGTATAGACCTTCGACAAAGCCATGCTAATTCATTCTATCTTCTGCTACCTCCTAAAGCTCCCTCCATGTCCTCCTAATATTATTCATCTCTGTTTGTAATTCTCTTTTCCATGAGTGTTTAGGTCTCCTGCTACTTCATTTGCCTTGTGGATTCCAGACAAGTGCCTCTAGTTTTCTGTCCTCAGGTTTGTCCAGTGTGAGTCCTATCCTGCGTCTGCATCTTTTCTTCACTGGTTCACTGGGATATGTTTAGTTCTCTCTTTCATGGTGAGATTCACAATGGGAAGCACTTCCTGGAGGTCAATAGATTTTGGTTCTGACTTTGGCAATGGATCACTTTGGTTGGACACAGACATCTTCATAAGGGACCCAGTCTCCTCTAACAGATCACACAAGGTGAATCATTGCACAATCCTTCATACAAACAACAGAGATATACCGCATGTGAAGTGTGTAAAGTTCCATGTTTCTAAATTTATTATTCACTTTAAAAAAAAAAAAAAACATCTGGTGCATTACTTTCTGACTGGCCCTCATATATATATATAAAGCAGGTGGTCATAGGGAACACACAACTGACAATGAAAGCTCATCATCATATAATGGCACATGTCGAATTATGTTTGCTCTAATGGGCCACACTTGCGCCCTTAAGTTTGCTTTGCCTATCACAAATGAACTAAATAGAAAATAGTGTATATAATGGTTTTAATTTTAATGAGTTTAAATCTGCCCGGTATTTTCTGATGTAAAAAATAATGTGTGTGAGAATGATGTGCTTCAAAACATGATGTTATAAATATATATTTATAGTACTGAGTAGTAGATCTTGTGATATTTGTGAATAAAAGTGGTGTGTTTATCAATATTCACTTGATTTAATTGGATTTTCTTCACAAAATGAAGAAAATTTGTCTTGGTAAGTGAAAACTCTAAATACCTTTGTCCCTTTTTGTTCAGTTCGTGTTAAATAATTTAACTTTATTTGAATTATATTTGTCCATACGTGTTAGATAATTTGACATTACTTGAATGATTTTTTTAAAACTTTAGCTAAAATATCAAAACAGTAATTTTCCCTATGCTACCACTTTTAATCTGATATATAATACAACATGTCTGCTACCAAATTAACAACTTGTGTCATTACTGTAATACACCCCTACTTCCCATTTTTCATCATCCATTTCTGATTGGTCAAAACCTAATTTTTTTTTTTTAAAGCACTGAATCAGTTAAGAAAACATGATAATAGTATAAGCAAAATTCTTCTTCTAAAACATACAGGGCAAAAGTACAAGTGAGAGAAAAACCTAAAACTACACGGAAAGCAGAAATAGAGGCAGAGATGAATAATATGAGAGCATGGAGAGGAATGCAGGAGCTAGCAAAAGTTCGGATGGTTGTTCATGAGTTGGTTGAAGACCTTTGACCTAACGGGAGATAAAGAGGAGGAGAACAACAGACACAGAAAATAAATAATGCTTGGTTTTTAACTCCAGAGTCAAACTGAAACAGTCCGTGTAATCTGAAAGTTTACCAATTTTATACCAGCTGTTACAATCTGAACACTCACATACTCACAACTGTTATAACACATGCAATAAGCCTACGGCATACTGAGTAATAAAACAATAATAATGACATGTGAATTGTACTATTTACAGTGACATATGCTGTTTATTTTTCACCGCAAGGTACAAGGCCTTAATGAATGGGAGCCCCTATTCACAAATATTTGTGAATAATATGAGCCTCTATTCACAAGAATTTTTGACCGGTCATGTGATTATTCTGCACAAAAATGTGTGAATAAAGTTGGTAGGAAGATTGTGTTATAAAGTGCTTTCTTAGTAGTTATTGATACATGTTAGTAATGGTGCCATTTGTCCAATGAGTTGGTTTGCCTTATTGCATCTATTTTCAATCTCGTCTTCTGACTTGCCATTTGATGATATTATACTTCCTAGGTACTTGAAGCTCTTTACTTATTTCAATGGATGTTCGTTTAGGTAGATTGTTGTTGTTTCTTCTTCTTTAGTTACAGTCATTACCTCTGTTTTACTTGTGCTAATTTTCATGTTATGTTCCCTACACATTTCGTTTAGACTATTCATGTGGTCTTGTAATTCAGCTTCTGATTTTGCTATTAGTGCTTGGTCGCCCGCAAACAGGAGTTCTCTAATGACAGTAATGGTGCAACTTGCAAATGGTTCTTCTTCTGTGTTCTCGTCATGCGGTATTCTTGCGGTCTCTGTTTGGTTGGTTTCCTTACATATGTTATCTATATATGTTATGAACAAGAGAGGGGACAGGACACAACCTTGTCGTACTCCAGATCTTATGGTGAAGGGTTCTGAATGTTAAACATTAAAAAAAAATATTCGCAAGTTGGGAATCGAACCCCGACCGCCGAGGTCAGAGAGCGTAATCCATTAGACCACTTGGGACAAACATTACAAGTGTAAGGAAAATTATATAATATAAAACCAGGTCTCGCTAAATGTAATGTAATATTAATGGTACAGTTTTGTTCTATAATTTTTCTATTATATACAACGATAAGAAAGAAAGAAAACATTTATATCAACGTCAAGCTCAGTATTTGCAGTGAAGTAGACAACAATGGGACCAGCCGGAAGTAGACATCACGTGACCAGCCAAATAATCACGTGACTAACCACAAACTTTTGTGAATAGAGGCTCGTATTATTCACAATTTTTTGTGAATAGTCACTCCGTTAATGAATGCAGTTACCGGAAGGTCTTCTCCTTGACTATATGTTGTGTTTTGTGTAAGTATTTGTTTGCTGATAAAGGCTAGTCGCCGTAACATCCTGTATGTTTCATAATTCTGTTCTGTAAAGCTGCATTACTTTGTTTTATTTTATATTGGGTACAAGAGGGATGAGATGAGACAGTGACATAACCAGCTGAGCTAATATAGTATAGTATAGTATACCAAGCAATACACTGAAGTAAAGGTAGTACAATCACTGTAATTACTGCTGTATTAATGTGAAATGCAAAGAATTGCATACTGAAGATACATGAGGAAACTGTGTCGTTTTATAAGGTTAAATGGCCAGTTATTTTCCACTTCCTAGTTGCCGTCGTTTATTGCACGAAAATGACAAATCAAAGTACGTGAAAGTCGGTTCTTTATTTGTGCATAGGATCTATTACATTATTTGGTTTTAGCTCAACATCAGTAGCTACGATACAGAAATCCATTCCCTTGTTATTTTTTTCTTTACCTCGCATATTATTATTATTATTATTATTATATTATCATCAATAATTCAATAATGAATCAACATTATTAATTATCGAAAAATGGTGACGTGACCACAACTCTGCTACATCATCAAATACAACAGCGGAATATTACCTGAAGCCCCGGTGCTGCCGGATCTACACCCGTATCTAAAATTGCTATAACAATTCCGCGACCGTCATATTCTGGATATTTAGTCAGAAATGATATTGCACCAGTTTCTTTCTTCGGCAAAAGTCCCTCTAATGGAAAAGGTTCTATACTACAAGAGCTCGCCATATTGAATGAATCGGCGGATGTGAACTTTGTGTGAGGTCAAATCGAGAAACCCTGGGATCCAGGCAACCGTCAATTACACTACAGTGATCCCAACAACGTTATATCCTCTTCTAGACTATAGGCTCTAGTTGATTATTACTATAACAACTTAACAACTCGTCACTGACTGCCTGGCACCAGGGCTACTCGAGACAGAAGACCTTTTTACACCGACTGATAGCCCAGTTATAATGTCTGTCTGGCTTATTAAACGGACAAGGGACCCACTTGAGACCCTTGAAAGAATGTTAACTAAGACGACACTTGTTACGCAAAGAGTGGGTCACGAACATATCATAGGTATGTATTTCATTTCGAGTGTCGTTTTGTGTGGGTCATAGAAGTGTGAATTAAAATTTTTGTAATTATTACAAATCACGAAAAGCCTATACTACTGGTTTTTGATTAAACCTCAGACGTGCTTTAGTAAATCAATGTTGGCTTTGTTTATTTAACGTAAATATTGTGTCATTATGATAAGTGACATAAGCCTTAGTTAGCCGTGTGACATACACTCTAACCTACCATGCATGTCGTGAAAGGCGACTAAGCAGGACTGGGCTTGGTACTGGCTACCACAGCTCATGGAAAACAGTTTGAAAATCCAGTCAACCATAAACAAATCTAATTAGTTGCATGTCTTTTACATGGTGTTGCTATCAACCTCTGCACTGTTTGGCTGTTTGTGTTTTTTCTAGAAAATTTTACGTCCAGTGGCTTGCCATTTCTTTCTGATCGGCCGACGCTCATACCATTGTGAAAACTGACGCAAGGCGATCTGCTTCCAAATCTGCTGCTGACTCCGGTGTGTGGGTATTGTGGAATTGCGTGCAATACCACTTGGCTACACATGCCGACGAAGAGATAAAGAAGTAAGAAAAACTAAACTAACCAAGAGTAAGTTCATTAGACTTCATTAGATACAGGTGATTTTTGGGGAAACACCAAGGAATATATACGAGATAGAAAAAGACAAAATATGATGGGACTGATTGTGATGTCCTGTAAAGGATACGCAGCTAAATTTAGTGCCAAAAATGTGTATCTTGGTTAAAATATGCAATAACTGATTAAGTGTTATGTGATTAAATAAATCGTCTTCACGTGACTGCCTTGGGCTTATACGGGGGTAAGTTAATAAGTAAGTCACAAATGGCTGTAGTAAAATAACTAAATAAGATAACAACTTAAAACCAATTTACTTTTATGCATACATTGTCCCTTTATTTCTCAACATAATTTCCACCAACATTGATGCACTTATCCCATCGTTTTATTAGTCCTCCAAAACCGGTTGCATAGAACTGCGTGCTTTGGTTTCATTTACCGGCCATCCCACAGAACTGTGTGACTTACTTATTGACTCGCTCTCGTAATTTTTTTTCTACTCAACTATGCACCGCTTTACGGGACAAACATTTGTCAGCATAAACTCTGACAGCCCAACTTGGTGGGAGACATTTCGTGAATGACGCCGAAGTTGAATGTGAAGTGAAAACGTGGTTTAGAAAACAGAGCACGCAGTTCTATGCGGCCGGTTTGGGAGGACTGATAAAACGATGGAATAAGTGCATCAATGTTGGTGGAAATTATGTTGAGAAATAAAGGGGCAATGTATGTATAAAAATAAACTGGTTTAAAGTTGTTATCATGTGTAGTTATTTTTCTATAGCCATTTGTGACTTACTGATTAACTTACCCTCGTACACCAAACTGTAGTTAAAATATCAATACAGTAGTTTTCTCTTTGCAATCCCTTTTAATTTGATTTGATATATAATTCACCAGGCCTGCTACCATATTAACAACTTTAAAGTCATAATTCATACAGAAACATTTTAAGCTATTAATGATTAAGTTGGGTTGAGTTGAGCTAAGGACCGACATCACTGCACTCAGGACATTCCCATACGTGCTCCGTCCCCCCATTCAAAAGCCAGCGAAGATCATACTACTAATCGTTCCCACCGCTATCTGATTTTACAGGAAGGCCCCGCTATACGTCGCTACGGTTTACGTCGTTTCGTTATAACATCGTTGTCACAATGGGACATAACTTCACTTTACGTCGTCACGTTCCGCTATAACGTCGTCACCAGTGTTGCCATGCTGCGTTTTACATTTTATGCAGTGCGTTTTCCCAGGATTTTATCTTGTCATCACCCATAATTATGAGTTCAAAGCGTACAGTAAGTGCTGATAGTGTGTCTGATTGTAAGAGAACCAGGAAAAGTGAGGTGAAGTTAGACGTGTTACGTCGTTTTGAGGCTGGCGATCGGGCTGTTGATATAAGTAAAGTCCATGGTTTACCTCTAACCACGGTAAGGACAATTCGTCCAGGTGATGACAAAATCAAAAAGGGTGCTAAAATCTTAACCTCTTTGAGTGCCTCCAAGATCACTCGTACCAGAAGTACTCTTATGAATAACATGGAAACACTATTGGCCGTCTGGATTGAAGATCAGAACCAACAGAATATGCCTGTGAGCAAGATGGCTATGTAAGAGAAAGACATTTAATGCCCAATTTTCTGGGACTTAGAGAGTTACAGTTACTGTCAGCCATAACTCACCGAAGCTTTTCGTTGACATCTTACTCTGTGTATGCTATGGCTTGGGCCTCCAATCTACAGCACTTACTAGATTTCTTTCGCTCTTGAGTTAATACGCTAATAACACCAGGCACTTCCCTGAAACTATCAATCATCTTGAAAATCAGTTTTACGCTGTTCATTTCTGCTCTGCGGATATTAAGCTGCCGTGGCAGTATGATTTATTAAGTTATGAAGGGCTCATTGACTTTTTTTCTGCATCCTCTGACCGTTCTTCCGTGCCGTCTTCAAGATCGGCCCCTTCTCGGTTCTACAAATAAGCTGTCTTTTGTCACTAAACGTTTATTATCAAGTCGCGAGTCTGTGTCGTCATTTTGTTTACTGGCAAAGCTAAGTCGTGTTCAAATATTCGTCTGTATTTTGTTTTAAAAATGGGTACGAGAGACTTTTCTGGGCATTGTCTGGGACGAGGAAGGGAACATTAGTTGTGGCCTAGAATATGTGGCGGTCACATCACACACATCAACGGCAGCATCTGTTATGAGACGTGCATGAGAGTACCTGTATATATTGTCCTGTAGGTGCGCGACAGATAGGTAAGTAGGTGTGGTTTGGTCGCGTGAGATACAGTGGACGGACACATTGACTGACTTAGGGAACGATGGGGCAATAGACAGAGAGAGAAACACCGAGAGCAAATATAAAATAACGTTTGCATTGTTTGACGTGAAATGATTGCAGTGTTTTTGTAGTTGAGTTGAAACAAGAACCGACATCACAGCACTCGGGACATTCCTTTAGGTGCTCCGTCCTCATCTTCAACAGCCAGCGAAGAATCACAACGGTACCTGTTGCAGTTGATTATGTGTCCATCTGCGCTTTTCTCCGAGTACTGAGTGTCGGCGGGATCCTCTAGTCACTCCTTCCCGAACCATTCTCCCAAGGCTATGATGATTTATCAGTTCCTCCACACTATAAACACGAACGTAAAGGTCCTTAACCACGTCTGCCTTATCACGCACCAATACCTCACCCAACAGTGCAGATCCAGGGAATCTGCCCGTGAGCTTTGGTAGATGACAATGAAGGAATAAAATATACAGAGACAACAGTGGCATAGACAATGTAGATTTTAAAATGTTAATAGTAATCCTCTGAACATACAGATCTTACATAACTGGGGAAAATGTAAACAGCTTTAACATTGAACCTGAAGAAGATTACTAATGAGCACCGGAGCAAATTTATCACAGAGCACTTTTGTCTTCGTGTTTGTTACCAAACGATGGAGTTGGCCAGTAAGTGAAGTTAGAAGATTTCTGCTCATCCATAAACTAACGTTTGTTGATCTCGTCCTTGACTTGGAAAATGAATTATAAGTATCTCACATGTCTCCTTGTTAGTTTTTCCTCTTTTAAGCTACCATGGCATTTGTTTACTATGTAACATTGCTTGCTTGCTTGCGTTGGCTGGCTGTGAACTCCAGCGTGAAGTCCTGTATGTCAGATGAAGACATCCTGTTGTCCAACATCAGTGTGATGTCATACCGAACTGAGGTTTGCGTGAGTATCTGTTGTCCCATGTCTGGCTTATTGGTGTACAGACTGATGGTTCCTGGATGAGCAGGCAGATACTCTCCGACTCCGGAAGAACTATGTAGCATTGAAAATCTATCTAATTATCGATTTCTCCATTCGATGGACTGCATTATTTTGATAAGTCTACATCATGAAACTTTTTCAAGAGTAATTTTTGAATCAAAAAAGCAGACGAATATCATTATGCCGTAATCGGCTACACTTTCTGCCCAGATTCACAATGCATATATTGCATTCATAATTCACCACGTCTTTACGTAAACTAAATTAGTTTTCCCCTAGTACTGATTCTATTCCGCTGTATAGCTTTCTTTGTTATAATCTTGAATATAATTTGTTTAAGGCTACAATATCGAGTATATTGTGCAGCTTTTCCACAGATGGTTATTCGGTTTTCTATATTCCACTCGGCTACAGTATGATCACAGAAATATAAATTGTTCCTGAACTCTTGAGATCACTAAGACAGCATGTTAACAAATTCACAAGATTGACTGGCGTATGTTTGTTTTAATTGGCGAAGTTTCATGTTCTTTAATGTCTTCTCTAACTTCTAATGTTCATGACTAATGTGTTCCCTAATCTCTATTCTTTTCTTCGTCTTCTATGGGCCCCAATCAATACTCGTGAATTAGTATATGTGCTATAATTATGATCAGCCGGTCAGTTTTTCCAATATCTCAGTTAATATTGCACCTAACCCTTTGAACCCAACGCGCCGGTATACCGGCTTGACGTACTGTATATCAAAGACCTTACGAGCCGGTATACTGGCTTCTACGTGTTTTCTGTTTACATCTCACTGTTAATCGGTAACCAGCTGACCAATAAGTTTACATCTAGCCATGGCTAACATGTTTGAGGTCACTCTCCTGCTGAAGATTCAAACAGTTTTCGATAGTTGACGGGCTTTTTGGCCAAAATAAGCTGTGAAATTGGAAATTGGTGAAGAACAGTAGGGATTTGTGGAAGGAAAAGGTATGTACAAACAATGCAATATATACACTACGGACACTAAGAGGAAGATAGAGGGCTGAGTGGTCTCGAGGTATGGTGTCCACCTCGAGGTCAGAGATCTCGGGTACAGGACCCGGTGATCCCGGGAAGGTTAACCCGGTCAACAAATGCCCGCAGAAGTCGGATGCGTCGGCCTAACGGCGCAAGAACGCAGCTCTGCTGTAAACAGGCACAACGTAATCACATCCGGGGGAAAAAAAAAACTCCGGATGAACGCAGAAGAAGAAGAAGGACCCGGTGAGGACTGGGATTTTTTTTTTTTTTTTTTGAGTGAATTTTTGGAAATATCGGCAAAATCGATGGCAAATTTACACTTTTCCCCAAAATTGCATCAATAATTTTTTTTTAATCACTTAGAAACATTTTTTTTTCTCACTTACGGAGCATTTCATATGTTTCTTGTTGTTGTTCACCAATGATATTGTTTTCCGGAAATAATGTCTTTTTCATGTTGAAATATTGAAATATTACCACCCACCCCCCCCCCCCCCCCGCCCCAATTAAAAAAAAAAAGAATAAAAAACCGGGTAATGACCCAGGAACCGGAGGGTACGGGATATTTACTGGCAGGGTTGAAAGGGCTAAAAGAGGAACATGTATAATAAGGCTATAATCTGTGTCGAATCTCGGGTTATATACTAGTTCGCCGTAAGAATATTACCAAATTACTTCGATACTCTTCAAGAAGATTAAGAAAGCATATCTATAATACACCATGGACAGAAAGAAAAACCACAAATAAGCACATGAAAACCGTAAAATTATTAGACACATTAGACGCAGATAGTCAAAAAATGTTGAGGCATGTTATGAGAAGAAATAATCTATAGAACTTGGTGACAACTAGCAAGATTAAGATTGAGGGGGAAAGATCAAGGAGAAGACAGAGAAGTAAATATCAGGATGACTTGGTCACGTGGCATGGTCGAGACAAGAACACGGAGCTGATCCACGACTGTGGTGATCGTGAGAGATGGCGAAACATGACCGCACAGGTTTATCGGCATGGCACACGATGATGAGCTAGACCATCCCTTGTAGCATTCTTATAATAACACACACTTTAATATGATGACCCAGTAGTTTCTGTGTCTGCTCCAGTTACTATTTTGTTTTAGTTAATTGTTTGAACTAAGAACTTTTCTTTGTAAATCCGGTCTTCATTAAAAGAAGGTAAATTTGTTAGGACACCACTCCGGATTTTTTTTTTTTTTTCAACACAAGGTGTGCGAGTGTACACATAAGTTACTATTTCTGACAAAAGCACATGGTCAGATAAACTAGACATTTGTGTTAGCTCTTCCCACATACACGAGTGCTCTTTACCTTCTGTATTGTCTCACGGGAGATTCCGTGGCGAAGTGGTCAAGTCGTCTGCCTCGCGCTCCGAAGGTTGTGGGTTCGATTCCGGGCTATGTTTTCGGTTTACGAGTGCATTTTTCTCAGAGACTCCTGGGGGTCGTCGCTGGAGCTACGTAGTTCGTGCTCGGAAAAAGACCGAGCCATGTTTGATAAATGCGGTGCAATGAAGTCGATCCTCTCGACATTTAAGACTCTCTCCCCCCCCCCCCCCCTTAGTGAATCCCAGTCTCTTCTATCGAGAACTCTTTAAATCACTATGCCTGTAATCATCCACAATTTATAGAGACTGTCGGGTAACTCTTGGATAGGGGCTTCTGACTATTACGAGGGTAAGTTAATAAGTAAGTCACAAATGGCTGTAGAAAAAAAAGTTTATTTTTATACATACATTGTCCCTTTATTTCTCAATATAATTCCCACCAACATTGATGCACTTATCCCATCATTTTATCAGTTCTCCCAAACCGGCTGAGTAGACTGCGTAGACTGCGTGCTCTGTTTTCTAAACCATGTTCTCACTTCACATTCAACTTCGGCGTCACTCGCGAAATGTCTCCCGCCAAGGTGGGTTTTCAGAGATGTCCCTATACGCCGCGATATCGAATTGCCTAGCAATTTCAATCCTAGTTTCCTCCTGTTCTCTTCTCTTACAACTTCATCGTTGTCACAACACATTCCAGCTTACTTCTACCCAAACCTCTTCAATAATGTGCATTGTCTCCTTCTTATGCAAGTAAATTGTTAGCTTTGTGAGTTGGTTTCTTTCAATACGTCTGCATTTCTTCTTTGTGGTCTGTTCGAGGTGTCTTCAGCTTATTTTAATGCCAAACACGTCTATTTCCCAAGACATTTTCAGGTAACCATGTTATGCTAGGCAGACATGGGAGCCCAGCTTAGTGAAAAATGACCACAAAATCGAAAGGGAATCGAATACATGACCACGGACTGGTTGGCAAGCGGACTAGCCACCCCGCCACTCCATTAATATATACGTGGCGGCTTCGAATGAACAACTTAAATGTTGTGTGTGTGTGAATTTATGAATATATTCTGAAAAAGTAAAGAAGAAATGTATCATTGTTCGATGTAGTCACCACAGCCTTCAATGCAAGTCCTCCAGCGTCGATGAAGTGCTTGGATTCCTGTAGGAAACAACTATCTTGGTTGCGTGCGTAACCACGCATGCACCACTTGCTGTATATCTTTATCGGACCGAAAAGTTTTGAAATTTCCTACTCCACTCATACACCTATTGGACTGACAGGCATGCATCATCATACTGGACAATCATTCGCCGATGAATTTCTATAGGTTTCACCTCTACACTAATCAAAACATGGATAACAGAACGCTGCTCCTCTTTGGTGCATGTCAAAAGGGGGTAGGTCATCTTTAGATTGTCCTTATGACGTTACCGTGTTCAGTGACCTCCCATTTGGACACAAGGACGGTAATCGCCAATCTAGGATAATCGTGTTATTTGTTTTGTTTTAATATTCGTAGTATCCTCCGCAATTTCAACGCTCAGTGAACGGAAATCTAAATTATAGTACTTGTTCATTTGAGTGTGTACCACGTTTGGTACAAACATACTTTTTATTTGACATTGAATCAGATAAAATCATGATAAACCGCATAAGGTGATCTCGGATGTGGCGAATTTATGCTATGAAGAATCATTTGTTTATCCCCGACAATTTTTCTTCTTTGTCTCTTGTCTCTTATAAGCCGACTTTCCGATAAGAATAACTATTTCTTGGGTTCCCGGTGAGGTCGTCGTATCAGGTCGACACTGTATTAACAGTATGTTTTTCTGTCCTTTCTGGATCGATTTTAGCTCCACCTCTACTGTTTCAATTCCCACCTTTCAAATTTTGCTTCGGCAGACATTGGCCATAGAATTCTAGACGCTACACGAGTCGATGACCAAGGCGAAAAGGATAAAGTCACACAGGACGTCGTGGAAGCATGCGAAGCCAGGGCCACCAGAGAACTTCGGGCAGCCCTCAAACGACTCAGACATGAGAAGGATGAGGAGAGACAGAGGGCATTAGACAAACAAAAATGGGTAGGTTGTTTACGAGGGAACTCTAAATAGTTAGACTGGCTTTGGTTTATTGTGAGTGTGATGTATTATGTGTGTGTGTGTGTGTGTGTGTGTGTGAGAGGGTGTGTGTCAGTGTGTGTGTGTGTGTGTGTGTGTGTGTGTGCGGGATCACTGTCATTGCACACGGATATCTCCATTAGAACACTAAATTCCCCCCATAGATCACACAAGGAGAATCTCAACAGGTGGCTTGAATCGACAAGGATCCATATTCACTGCCGTACGGAAGAATAGTTCACACTAAATTTTCTACACTTCTCTATTATTAAACGCATATTGAGTATGTGATCTCTTGTTCCTCTTTCTTGTCTAAATCCAGCTTGAACCACATTAATCTCATTTTCCATTTTCTAACGAAGTATTCCCATTATGATGTTTAGTTGAATTTTATTTGCATGACTGGTCAGGGCAACAGTTCTATAGTTGGTGCATAATTTCAGTTTGCCCTGTTTTGGTATTGGAATGAAGATAGTTCTCATCATGAAATTGAGGCAATTAAGATAGCAACAGAGAAATTACTAAATACCATTAATGGTACACAACCTGTGGTGCTATTGACAGATGCAAAATCAGTACCCGAGGCGCTCCTGTCTGGAAAATTGCCAGTACTAAGGACACTACTTTCTGAACTTAGCAGTCAGCATAAGGTCGCCATACAATGGATACCATCCCACTGTGGAGTACCCGAAACGACAGAGCTGATCAATTGGCTAAGGAAGGAGCCAAAGAAGAACAGCGTGATGTGCTTGTGACATACCACCAAAAGAAAAGAATGATCAAATCAGTCAGAAAGCCACAAAAACCTGCTCAAGATGACTACCACATTACGGACAGACCAGAACAAGTCATTATTCTGCGCCTCAGAACAGGGCACAATAGATTACGCAACCACATGTATACAAAATTTAAGATTGGTGAATCAGCCATGTGCACATGTGGATTAGCGTCGCAGACAGCAGGGCACATACTCCAAGACTGCCCAAGATATAACATATATAGGTAAACCTTCTGGCCTAGAGAGACAACAGTGGAATATAAACTCTATGAACCGCTGTGTGAACTAAAAAAGACAGTTAAATTCATACAAGAGACAACATTGCAGATATAGGCATATTTCAAGCAAACGAAAGAAGAAGAAGTTCTCCTCCAATCTGTTGGCCATATAGTATCTTTCCATATCGTTTTACATAATGACTGATAGGTTTGTGTTGCGTTTTATTGACGTTTTCTTGATAAACCAAAATAAATATATTCACATGCTTTATGATAAGGGAATAAAATATAATTTTACTGTTTCTATGCCATGACTGAGGAGTTTTCCAGAAGGTTGTTATGGGAGCGAGGTTCTGCGAGGGACATGCTACTGAATGAATGAATGGATGAATGAACGAACGAACGAATGAATGAATGAATGAATGAATGAATGCCTTTACTAGAACATCACATGGAAAACCTGTTGTGAGAGAAATCTTTACTTTAAAAGCAAATACATTACTTGTAAACTGAAAAGGTACCATCTGTATTGTTGGCCCCATTCTATGATGTTTTTGAAAAGTAAAGACGATGTAAACTATTCTTTACTATATTTCAGTATTTTGAACGACTAGCAGCAAGAGTTTCACATCAGCGAGATCAAGCAGAGGCGGAGAGGATGAGAGAATTCAAGAACAAAATAGAGAAGGAAAAGGAGGAAGATTTAAGGCGACAGCATGAGGAGTATGAGAGAATGAAAGAGACAGCTGTGCAGGAAGCTTGTGATATGCTGCGTAAACAACTAAGAAATGAGTTTGCAGTGGAAAAACAACGGGCTGTAGTTGAAGCGTTAAAAAAGGCCAATGTAAGTGTTACTTATTTGTATATGTAATGACTATGTAAGTGTTACTTATTTGTATATGTAATGACTATGCTGACGTAAATGCCACAATGAACAGTTTAATGAATCAACATTTTGAGGGCTATTCGACTCTCTTCTACAGGAATAAGAATCCTACATAATAGTAGATATATTAACCAACATCAGAAAATTATCACTCACAGCTTCCCAGTGTGGAAGAATCCATTGCGTTTGTAGTCATTTCCCAGTGCCAGTGGTACTATTTCTACGTGGGTGCATATCCTCTGCGTTATTTTAATGCCTAACCTCTCTATTCCATCTTCCAGTCTGTTTTGTGTAAACAGATCCTAGACGTTACTATTGGCATTTGTTACTTTAAAAAAAAAGTTCCTCATATGTGCATAGGGCCGCTGTCAGAATGCTAACACGACTTCTCGTCTTTGACTTAGAGATGTAAATTACCAGTACCTCAGAAGTCGGAGTGGGTTCGCATGATGGTGAGGGACACTGGTAATAAGAAAGACTAATCCACATGCAAAAATCAGTCCAGTGCACTAGAAGTAGTAGCACGTTTATGGACTACGTTTGAGTTCAAAGCGAGCGAACGGAAATAATAATAATAATAATAATAATAATTATTATTATTATTATTATTGTTTTTATTATTATTTAAAAAGAATTAATAAATAAATAAATGTAGTGCTAGGCATTGTTTCATTTACAACTCTCTCCCGTTTGATGCATATGCCATTCTATCAATGCCAATGTATATTAATTTATTTAATATGACTAACATCCTAGCCTTCTTTCTAATAAATGGGGAGAACCGTTGAGGCCACTAAGACGATTACATAAATGGACACACATAGTATTATTTGGCACTCACAGAAGAAGAAGAAGGAAATAGAGATTAGAAGACGCACTAGACAACATAAAATTTGAAAGCTATAATAGTTACCAACCGGGATCGAACCTGTCGCCTCCAATTGACGACAGCGCCTCGCTGCAGGAACAAGTGTACTTCGACGTTCGATCCCGGTTGGTAACTATTATAGCTTTCAAATTTTATGTTGTCTAGTGCGTCTTCTAATCTCTATTTCCTTCTTCTTCTTCTGTGAGTGCCAAATAATACTATGTCTGTCCATTTATGTAATAGCCTTCTTTCTGAACAGGAAGGGTTTAACAAGAAAGAGCTGGAAATCATTGACCGCACGAGACAAGAGTGTGAAAAGGCAGCACGCAAAGAAGCTGGCAGAATTGCTGCTCTGCACAAAGAAGAGATTGACAGTTTGAATCACAGGTGAGTACGTGCTACTATCTAAGTCAGTGTCATGGGGTTTTATTCAGGTGAGCTGAATTTAAAAGACAAAGGATCCTCTTTTCGTGACATGGGACTCAAATGGTTGTATGGTTCTACCCCCACATGTTTTTGTCTGATCGGCATTCTGTCATTTTTATCTGCCGTGAAATTTCCTTGTACCTGTCTTAAGTTGAATCGACCTGACAGTTCAGGTCGCTGACAAAAAGTTTCCACTTCGCAGAGGATTCGAACACATGGCCACCAAACATACAGGGAAGCGGACTAACAAATTCACAACCTTGGCTTCCTAGCTCAATAGTTAGGCTTATGTAAATGAGCGAAAGCCATTTCTCCTGCAATAGAGGACATGAATAAATAATTAGCTCAACATCGATCATCATCCTCATCATATGCCTTGCCCAGTGGCTTATGCTCTTCATGTCTGTTCGCAGAACTGAGTCCTTGGTGTTCTGGATCAATTCTGCTGATGATATTTCTTCATGCTGTCGTACTAGACCATCAAACACCCTGTATCTCAGTCTGCCTCCTCTATTGTTGATATCTTCAGCAGTAACGATGTTCTCCAAGGCCCCTCTTCTCATTATATCACCAAAGAACACTGCTTATCTCTTTCTCAAAAGTCTGTTAGTCGTGGTTCCAGCTTCCCGACAAAGGGCCACCCCATAAAGCTCTGTTCCTGTGCAAGTGAATATCACACAGGACGTTCCTCATTGTCCCATGTGAAAATTGGAACAGACAGCAGTCCAGACAAATCAACAGTACGCACAGATATACATGCATAAGACCACTGCCAGAATGCCAACACAACAGTCCGCCACTAAACAGACAGTTCATCCTCGATGTATAATATTCTAATTGTATTAGCCTTTTCCCGGGCAATTGTTAGTTACTTTGGCAGGCCGAGATATTCGCAACATTTGCCTCAAAAATTACATCTTCGCTGCCTCCAAGCGCATCCTAATTATGGAGATATAATTAAATGAGCATTTTATTTCTGCACACGTATGATTGTTGAGGTCAGCGTGGCCGATAGGTTTCCATAATTGTCTGTATCTGTAATATGAACCTCTGTTTATTCCTATGTATACTAACTTTTGAATCTTGGAATGTAAATGAACAAATTAGGAAGAACCCAGAAGCAACAGAGATGTGGTTCCTGAGACGAATGTTGCGAATTCCTTGGACTGCCAAAGTAACTAACAACGATTGCCTGAAAGAAGCTAATGAAACTAGAACATTATATACAACAATAAGAAAGAGACAAACAACTTTCTTTCGTCATGTGTTGAGAAGAGAGGCATTGGAGAACATCGTGACAACTGGAAAGATCGAGGGGAAGTCAGGCAGAGGCAGACAAAGAGAAATGATGCTGGATGCTGGATAGATTGAATCGGTGGCATGGAGGAATATGACCAGCATAGTTGATCTTTAAAACCTAGGACCGAGATCTGTGGAGAGTCATGACCGCTTACGCCAGCTAGCATAGGACTTCATAATAACGATGATACTAACTTTCACATTCATACAGGTTGTTGACACCCAGATATCCCTCAATCACTGCCAAACTCATACGGCAAATGTGACAAATGTTCATATGAACACGTTTCTCCGCTATTAACATCTACCAAGCAGGTTTACTGCACATAACAATTAGCCTTTACAGCTGTGAACAATGTTTTACTTAAGTAAATGTCCCTTGAGTATGAAACCGCATTCACCCCCATGTATTCTTACACCTTCAAACGGGTTGTTGACGCCTTGACGAACCTTCAGTCCCAAACAGTAAATAAAATGAATTCATCAGCGGACAGTCACGCCTTCAAACCTCACACCTGACTCCATGAGTCTTAGTTTCAATGACAATTTGCATACCGCTTTATAAATGGTGAACTCCTTTCAATGAGAGATCAATCATTTGAACTCGGGCGTAGCCTCCATACGCACTAGTACTGCTAGTAGTTCTTACCACTAGTCAGTTCACTGGACTGGTTTTGAGTGAGGGTTAGCTTTCATTATTACCAGTGTCCCTCGCCATGAGGCGAGCCCTTCTCGGACTTGTATGTACTTGTAAATTTGCATCCCTAATGTAAGGACGAGAAGTAAACTTTCAAACCCAACCGACCGGCGCTTGAAACGAACCCACTATAAAGCGGTCAAAAGAGAAAGTGTAATTGCGTTAAATATTTCAGCCATGCCGACCTCCACTTGGTGTTTTAATCTTTCTAATCTTTTATTGTTCGTCGAATACAGTATATGTATATGAAAAGCATTTTCTTTGACGAACAATAAACTATTGCTCAAATATAGTGAGGCATTAGCAAACAGGCGGTTCCAGCCGATTCTTCCACCAAACAGGAAGAGTTCGTGGTAAATTTGAGATGTAGTTTTTTTCATATCCCTTACAGGACGTTTCAGTCAATATCAGCATTTTTCAGCTGCTGTTGATGTACTAGGCAAGATTACGCTCAGTAGTTTGCCATTGCTTTCTGAGCGACCGGCTCACATACCCCGTAAGTTACCAACGCGGCGAGAACCGCTACCGATTCTTGCGCAGTTACGTTACTCATGAGAATATACGGGATTACAGAAAAAGACGTTAACCCCTAGTGAGATTACTGTGGGTATAACAGATGTTCCACATTCCAACAACAGCTGTGACTGTGTGTTTTATTTGTTTCAACTACAGTATTATTCATTTATTAAGTTTATATGATATTTACATCTGCAATATGTACCTGACGAGATGCAGTGAAATGTGCCAGGCAATAAATCGTGCCACATTTTGTTTTGTGGCTTTTGTAACAGAAAAAGAGGGATCTCAAATCCCACGGCTCATTGCGTGCCGCGATGTTGCATTTGTCTTATTTGATGACTTTCCCGCTCGTGTCTCACTCTCCGGTTACCCCCAGCAGACAAATAATCTTGTCTTTCTGCACTAGACGTTATCCTCCATTTCCTGGCCAAATCATGTTGTGACCCTAGCTCTATGCGTTTAATCTCTTGGGTTCTGGAACGTCGGATTATTTGCCATCTTTGTTAATATTTGAACCTTTCACATTCTAAGTCTGTGGTTTCACCCAGTGGGTTCTTTAACTTTGTAGTTCGCGAAGTTTTAAAACTGTCACATTCTCAGTCTCTGGTTTCACCCAGTGGGTTCTTTAACTTTGTAGTTCGCGAAGTTTTAAAACTTTCACCTTTTCAGTCTGTGGTTTCACCCAGTGGGTTCTTTAACTTTGTCAATCAATCAATCATGTGCCATGCCGGAAAGCGTGGGCGGTCATGATTCGCCATTTCACTCGATCACCAGAGTCATGGATCAGCTCAGTGTTCCTGTCTCGTCCATGCCATGTGGCCAAGCCATCCAGGTATTTTCCTCTCGGTCTTCCTCTTGGTCTGTTCCCCTCGATCTTGCCAGCTGTCACCAAGTTCTCCAGTCCATTTCTTCTCATAACATGTCCAAAAATTTTTGACTGTCTACGTCTAATTTCTCTAATCAATCTACGATTTTCATTTGTCTCTTGTAGTACTTGGTCATTGGTTTTTCTATCTGTCCATGGTATTCTTTGCATTTTCCTCAGAAACCACATTTCTGCAGCCATCAGATGTTTTTCAGCTTGACTGCACATTGTCCAAGTTTCACATCCATACAAAAGAACAGGCTCTATGTATCCCCTCAACACTCTTTTTCTCGTTTCAATTGACATCATTGTATTGGTCAGAATGTTTTTCATCTTGCTAAAGGCTACCTTCGCAATGGCGATTCTTGTTCTAATCTCTTCAAGGCATCTGCCATCAGATGTTATGACTGTTCCGAGATAATTGAACCGATTCACTTGCTGAAGAATATTCCCATTTACTTGTATATTACATTGTGGTACTTCGTTCTTCCTAGTGAAGAACTTTGTAGTTCGCGAAATTTTAAAACTGTCACATTCTCAGTCTCTGG
Organism: Cepaea hortensis; assembly: GCA_963921405.1. Classification (NCBI taxonomy): domain Eukaryota; kingdom Metazoa; phylum Mollusca; class Gastropoda; order Stylommatophora; family Helicidae; genus Cepaea; species Cepaea hortensis. The sequence goes on along the minus strand of OY992888.1, from coordinate 24,934,185 downwards.
TTTCACCCAGTGGGTTCTTTAACTTTGTAGTTCGCGAAGTTTTAAAACTGTCACCTTCTCAGTCTGTGGTTTCACCTAGTGCAGGGGTCACCAAACTACGGCCCGCGGGCCGGATCCGGCCCGCGACGTCATTTCATCCTGCCCGCCGTCGGTCCTCGAACTTGCTTGATATAACTATGAAACACGAGACGTTGTGATACAATTTAAATGTAAATATTATGTTTAGAATAATAGCAGATCTTCACACCTCCTGGCTGCACTAGGGTGTTTATTTAGGTGGCCCTATTTATAAATTTTGCGAATCTTATTATGAGATATATTCTATTACCACATGAAGCCAAGAGTATGGAGTAGCATATTCCTTGATACCCTGGTAAAAAATGTATAGTATGCTGGGATGTTGTGTTGGCGTGCCTATAACAGCCCAGTAAAGCCATGTTCCCGCCTCTTTGGCATTGGGAACAACTTAGGCCGAAGAGATGCTGATGTCTAATTTTCAGCAGAGGGTTTGAACTTAAACCCCTGAGCCACTACCAAATAGATGGGCGACCATGCCCCACACACGGCCGAGCGTAGCCACTGTTTTTCCAGACCGCAGTTGAGAGGGTAGACAGGCCCTGTGAAGATCCAAAAGATCCAAGAGGATCTTGATTGTGGATTGACGATTATCTGCTGTGGGGTGAGTTTTGAACGAACCTTCATAGTTTAAATAGGAATATAGGAATATAATAGCTATGTCTGTGCCTGAGAACAATAATGGAGGGATATATGCATGGGAAGAGAGGAAGAGGAAGGCCAAAGAGAAGATGGGTGCAGGATGTGGCTGATGATCTCCAGATGGATGTATCTGAAGTGGGAAATCTTGCTTATGATCGAGAGGTTTTCCGGAAGGTTGTTATAGGAGCGAGATTCTGCAAAGGACATGCTACTGAATGAATGACCTTTGTTCCATCTTGTTGTCTGATAATTGCTGGTGTTGTTTATCAGACTACAGTTACAGTGTTGGATGATTACCCATTCTGTGATGAGGATCACTGGTACTGTGTTGGATGACTACCCATGCTGTGAAGGAAGATCACTGGTACTGTGTTGGAGGACTACCCAAGCCGTGATGGAATATCAATTGTACTGTGAAGGATGATCATGTGTATGTTTATTCATGGGGTTGCCTATTTTGTCATTGCATCTAATCATGAATTTTATTTATTAGGGCATTGGCATTATTAATCAGATGTTGTTGTATCTTTACAATTACATTATTCTGATTCCCTGTACACTGACCTGAATTTCTTCTGATATCTCTAAATCGTTGTTTTTTCTTGTTAGCCGTAGAGATAGAATGAAATTCTCTTTGTCTTCTTATTCCTCTCTTCTTCTACGACCCATGAGCAGTCGGCTTTGTGCTATTATTTCTATCATCTCTGTGCGGTTACACAAAGGTACCTATAAACTGTATATGTACCTTTGATGAGCTGTGGCTTCACCAGTGACCCCTAGTCCTCTGCTTTTCTTGTGTTTCAATAGGATTTTAATTATGTTTCTAATGTAATGTCTTTTTCATTTTCAGATCCCGTGTACTTCACCCTTAATTATGGCTAGTAGGAAAAGAAAAGTGGACGCCGAGTGAGGAGTAAAGTACTTCTTTGTGGAAACAAAGGACCAGAAAACCAGCTGCGTAATATGCAGCGAAAGTATTGCCGTTTTGAAAGAGTACAATCTTCGGCGTCACTACGAAACAAAACATCCATCAACATATTAAAAGTTTTCTGGAAAATTACGCTCTGGGAAATATGAGACCATTAAACGTGGTTTTGAAACGCAAAGAAATCTCTTCACGAGAAAATGTGCTGAAAATGAATCTGTCACTCGTACAAGTTACAAAACAGTGCACAAGATGGCAGAACGAGGAAAACCGTTTACTGATGGCAATGTCATTAAAGAGTGTGTGATCGAAGCAGCAAATGACTTGTGTCCTGAGAAAGCCGATTTATTTGGAACTGTTAGCCTTTTGGCAAGTTCAGTTGTGCGGAGAACAGAAGAACTTGGAGAGAACATAGTGCTACAGATACACGAGAAAGCTAGGAACTTGGAGAATTCTCTGGCGCTGGTTGAGTCTATTGATCTCTCGAGAACGTCACAACTTCTCGTGTTCATTTGTGGTGTCAATTTGGACTCTCAGATAACGGAAGAGTTGGCGTCAGTTTGCAGTATGCACGGAACAACAGCTGGGAAAGTTATTTTCGTGGAAGTGCAAACAATTTTCCAAGACTATAACCTTCGGTGGGATCAGCTTCGATGTGTTACAGTTGATGAGCGAAAAAAACATGACTGGAGTGAGGAAGGGTCTGTTGGGGCAGATCAGGACTCATTTGGAAGATTTGCAAATTTACGGGCGCTCTGTTCATACAATGCTTCGTACATCAGCAAGTACTCTGTGGGAAAGATTTAGATATTTCTTGTGTACTGAAACCAGTAGTTTCTGCTGTGAACTTCATTCGGGAACATGCACTCATTCACCGTCAGTTCTAGGCTTTTCTTGAAGAAATTGATTCTGAATTCTGTGACTTGCCTTGTCACATATCAGTCAGGTGGCTCAGCTGCGGTAAAGTTCTGCTTCGTTTTTACAAGCTCCGAAACGTAATAGATATTTTCCTTACTGAAAGCGATAAAGCTGATTCACAGCTGTCAGATTCTACCTGGCTGTCAAAGTTGTCAATTTTGGTCTATATGAATGAACTGAACTTGAAACTTCAGGGAAAGGATTACCTCGTCTGTGATCTCTACAGAACCATCAAGGGATTTCGAAGAAAGCTGTCATTGTTGGAAGCACAACTGGAAGGAGAAAACCTTTCTCATTTTCACTGTTTCAAAGAGTTTGGAGAAATTTTCAGATCTTGACAGATTTGAGAGTGACACCCTTCTGTTCCAGAATCCGTGTGATTGTAACCTTAATGGTGTGCCATTTGAATTACAGTTGGAGCTCATTGAGAAGGAAGTACCGCTGCTTACCTGATGTTGAGTTTCCGAAACTTAAGAAATTTGCCTCTGGTATGACATCATTGTTTGGAACAACATATGTCTGTGAGCTAACATTTTTAAAAAGGAAGTCTGTGAAGTCACCACATCGAATGAGATTGACTGATGACCATTTGAAAGCAATTCTCTTGATTGGGTACAGCAATTCCAAACCAAACATTGATGGTATTTTGAAAGCCACACGTCAGTTTCACAAAACTCACTATCCTCTTTTGCTGCTTAGTTTGTGAGATTCGGATATGTGCGCAATATGTCTGATGTAACTATCTTTTTGCTAACGTCGCCTTCTTTGATAACTTTGTTTAGTAAATAAATATAAATATGTTGGTTGTGTTTGTTTGTATGTTTGTTTGATTGTTTGTTTGTTTATGTGCATGCACACCCTTTCCATTATTAACTTAGTGTTTCATCTTTTTTCCCCAGAGCTTTCGTTCTAGCTTGAAATTATTGTTAAAGTTAGTTGTATATCCTTTACAGGACGTTTACAGTCAACACCAGCATTATTTGCTGTTGTTTATGTCTTGGCAAGTTTACGTTCATTAGTTTACCATTGCTTTTCGAACGACCGACATCCATAACATAGCGTAACAACCAGCGCAACGTTGTCTGCTGCCAAATCGCTCGCAGCTGTAATTCGAACGTGGGTATACGGGATTACGAACCGCGTCCGTAAGATCTTCGCCACGGAGAACGGCGCAAGTATTGTACAGAATGAGTATCCGACCCGCGCTCGTCATCTTGTCAGTTATCCGGCCCGCGCTCGTCATTTCGTCAGTTATCCGGCCCGCTGTGAAAAAAGTTTGCTCACCCCTGCCCTAGTCCATACTTGCCCACTATGCATCCGTCCTGATGATTTCCATCTTTGGCAATCAAGTCAACCATTATGATAGTTACTTCAGAATTCTTGCATTTCTTGAAGGCTTTCTCTAAATCACTATAAAATTCATCGATGCTGTCAACACTACTGTCTGCTGTTGGTGCATAAACTTGTATGACGTTGACATCAAAAGGTCTTCCACTCAACTTCACCAGTAATACTCTGTCTGATACAGTCCAATATCCTTTGATCGATTTTTCTCTCTCTGTATACGTTATAATTGATACTCCTCGCTGTTGTTTCTCTCCATCAAAATAGATTATTCTATATTCCTCAGATGTCATAATGCCCATTCCTGTCCATCTGGTCTCACGTACACCTAACAAGTTAATATTTAATCTTCTCATTTCATTCTTAATGTTATCAAATTTCCCATCCCCACTCATAGTTCTTACATTCCAAGTTCCTAATTTCAATGTTGATATTCTTTTGCATTCAGTCTCCTGATGATGGTTTGGAGTCACCTGGTGCACATGACTACCCCTACCGGGCGAGGCTGCTCCTATGGAGCACCCATTTACGCCGTTTCTCTGATTATCGATAAGACTTCAGTACATGATATTCTTGGCATCTGTAAAGAAGGTAGTTTGCCATTGCTTTCCTTCCTAGCAGTGACCATACTGGTCGATGACCGTAGCCGATGTCTCCCAAAAAAAGAGATCATCTGCCTTCTGTCGTGTAGCTGTGGAGACCATAACCTACAACTATCTGTTGGCTGCTCTTCAACTTCATCCACCACCTGCACCCATGGCTTCACGTAACCCTGATCGGGAGGGTAAACGGGTACTCCACCTTGCCCAAGGGTGTCCCATAGGCTAGCGGAGGGAAGGTGGCACCCATCAAGGCATTACTATCATGTTATTATGATATTTTAAATATTCTCTAAGCAAACGTAATTGCACCAGCATTTGAGAGAGAGAGAGAGAGAGAGAGAGAGAGAAAGAGAAAGAGAGAGAGAGAGAGAGAGAGAGAGAGAGAGAGAGAGAGAGAGAGAGAGAGAGAGAGAGAGAGACTATTTGTTCAAATTTAATTAAATTTACAAACATAAATGACATTTCCTCTAAACGTATTTATCAACATAAACCCCATAGACTTCCAAGGTCTTTCGCCGTTAATGTAAGTAAATGTTCTTTAAATTGTGGGTGGCCTTAAGAGGCCAGTAAAAAATGTTGTTTCCCCACATCGGGGTAATTTAATCATTAACAATTTATCCTTATCATTAAAAGTACAGTTTTAAGAATTAAACATAAACGTAGAATTGAAAAAGTTGATTATAAAATGTAAGTAAAAAAAGATTAAACAAACGTTGTATAAACAGTTTAATAGCCTTGTTCTCACTTTTGCAAAAAGTGACTGAGGTATTAATGTTTTTATTTGTCAAATAAAAATAGAAAATTTGATTTTAGTTAGAGATATTGTAGCTAGGTATACCATTTTCTTTTTTCAAGTTCGAGTAACCTCCCTTGTAACAATATTAGATGATTATGTCCCCCTGCCAAGCACTGATTGCTACTGCAACCATAGATTAATCTTAGGCAATGTACATATAACCTTAAAGAAAGTCAAATATACAAATAGAAACGCAAAATTTGATCTACAGGCACTGAAGAGTGAGGAGATAAAAGATAAATTTAACGTAGAGGTAAAGAACAGATTCGATGCATTGTCCGATATGGCAATGCAATATTATTTCAAGACGTCAGTGACCAATCGAAAATATAAAAGAAATCAGTCAAGAAGCTGCACTAACAACAATGATAATCCCAAAAATAAAGATAATAGGGCGCAAGAAATGGATGATGGAAGACATCTTAAAACTCATGGAAATAAGAAGAAATAACAAAAATAACAAGGAAATATACGAAGAGATTCTCATGAAAATTAAGAAGCTATGCAAAGAGGCAAAAGAAACATGCTTGAAGAAAATTGCAAGGAAATTGAAAACCAACACAACACCCAGAATACCAAATTAATGCACACAAGAATTAATGACATCACTAACAAAAGCACACACACACATAAACAGGTTGCCTAAAAACCAAAGATGGCAAAATCATAGTAGAAAAAGATCAGATTTTACATGCGTGGTCAGATTATGTGAAAGTCCTTTATGATGATACAAGACAAGAACAATATGATCATCAGAATAATAATGAAGGACCATCAATTTTGTTTGTCGGGGTGTTTTTCTTTTAGATATCTAGCAATTCCGCGGAGCCGGTCTCCCTGGCGAAGTGTTAACGATTTTCTCCGTAATCCCGTATATCCACGTGTGGGGAAAAAGCTGCGCGAGATTCGGTAGGGAATCGGGTCTCGTTGGTTACTTACAGGGGTATCTGAGATTGTCGCTCAGTAAGCAATGCAAAATACTGTGCGTAATCTTGCAAAGACATCAACAACAGAGGTAAAATGCTGTTGTTGACAGCGATGTAAATAGGATATGCGAAAGAAAAAAATTCCGCAGAATGCTTGAACATAAGTGTAGTGATCAATCATGTTATTATAATATTTGAAATATTCTCTAAGCAAACGTAATTGCACCAGCATTTAGCAGAGAGAGAGAGAGAGAAAGAGAGAGAGAGAGAGAGAGAGAGAGAGAGAGAGAGAGAGAGAGAGAGAGAGAGAGAGAGAGAGAGAGGAGGGAGGAAGAGTGGGGAGGGAACTATTTGTAATACTTGTCAACATAAGCCCCATAAGCTTGCACGGCCTTTCGCCAGTGCGAAAATAAGTGCATGCAGGCCTTGATTGTGCCAGACCAGGTTTTGTCCTACTCACTTCGCCTATTAATCGTCATCTCTCTCAATCCTATCACCTAGATCAGGGGTCACCAAACTACGGCCCGCGGGCCGGATCCGGCCCGTGACGTCATTTCATCCGGCCCGCCGTCGGTCCTCGAACTTACTTGATATAACTATGAAACACGAGAAGTTGTGATCCAATTTAAATGTAAATATTATGTTTAGAATAATAGGAGATCTTCACACGTGCGGAGACCTCCTGGCTGCACTAGGTTGTTTATTTAGGTGGCCCTATTTATAAATTTTGCGAACCTTATTATGAAATATATTCTATTACCAAATGAAGCCGTCTGCCGCGACTCTACAAGAGTATGGAGTAGCATATCCCTTGATACCCTGGTAAAAAATGTATAGGATGTGTTGGCGTGCCTATAACAGCCCAGTAAAACCATGTTCCCGCCACTTTGGCCTTGAGAACAACTTAGGCCGAAGAGATGCTGATGTCTAATTTTCAGCAGAGGGTTTGAACTTAAATCCCTTAGCCACTACCAAGTAGATGGGCGAACATGCCCCAGACACGGCCGAGCGTAGCCACTGTTTTTCCAGACCGCAGTTGAGAGGGTAGACAGGCCCTGTGAAGATCCAGAAGATCCAAGAGGATCTTGTTTGTGGATTGACGATATTATGCTATGGGGTGAGTTTTGAACGAACCTTCATAGTTTAAATAGGAATATAGGAATATAATAGCTATGTCTGTGCCTGAGAACAATAATGAAGGGATATATGCCTGGGAAGAGAGGAAGAGGAAGGCCAAAGAGAAGATGGGTGCAGGATGTGGCTGGTGATCTCCAGATGGATGTATCTGAAGTGGGAAATCTTGCTTATGATCGAGAGGTTTTCCGGAAAGTTGTTATAGGAGCGAAATTCTGCAAAGGACATGCTACAGAATGAATGACCTTTGTTCCTTCTTGTTGTGTGATAATTGCTGGTGTTATGTATCAGACTACAGTTACAGTGTTGGATGATTATCCATGCTGTGAATGAAGATCACTGGTACTGTGTTGGATGACTACCCATGCTGTGAAGGAAGATCACTGGTACTGTGTTGGATGACTACTCAAGCCGTTATGGAATATCAATTGTACTGTGAAGGATGATCATGTGTATGTTTATTCATGGAGCTGCCTATTTTGTCATTGCATCTAATCGTGAATTTTATTTATTAGGTCATTGGCATTATTAATAAGATGTTGTTGTATCTTTACAATTACATTATTATGATTCCCTGTAAACTGACCTGAATTTCTTGTGATATCTCTAAATCGTTGTTTCTTCTTGTTAGGCGTAGAGATAGAATGAAATTCTCTTTGTCTTCTTATTCCTCTCTTCTTCTACGACCCATGAGCAGTCGGCTTTGTGCTATTATTTCTATCATCTCTGTGCGGTTACACAAAGGTACCTATAAACTGTATATGTACCTTTGATGAGCTGTGGCTTCACCAGTGACCCCTAGTCCTCTGCTTTTCTTGTGTTTCAATAGGATTTTAATTATGTTTCTAATGTAATGTCTTTTTCATTTTCAGATCCCGTGTACTTCACCCTTAATTATGGCTAGTAGGAAAAGAAAAGTGGACGCCGAGTGAGGAGTAAAGTACTTCTTTGTGGAAACAAAGGACCAGAAAACCAGCTGCGTAATATGCAGCGAAAGTATTGCCGTTTTGAAAGAGTACAATCTTCGGCGTCACTACGAAACAAAACATCCATCAACATATTAAAAGTTTTCTGGAAAATTACGCTCTGGGAAATATGAGACCATTAAACGTGGTTTTGAAACGCAAAGAAATCTCTTCACGAGAAAATGTGCTGAAAATGAATCTGTCACTCGTACAAGTTACAAAACAGTGCACAAGATGGCAGAACGAGGAAAACCGTTTACTGATGGCAATGTCATTAAAGAGTGTGTGTGATCGAAGCAGCAAATGACTTGTGTCCTGAGAAAGCCGATTTATTTGGAACTGTTAGCCTTTTGGCAAGTTCAGTTGTGCGGAGAACAGAAGAACTTGGAGAGAACATAGTGCTACAGATACACGAGAAAGCTAGGAACTTGGAGAATTCTCTGGCGCTGGGTGAGTCTATTGATCTCTCGAGAACGTCACAACTTCTCGTGTTCATTTGTGGTGTCAATTTGGACTCTCAGATAACGGAAGAGTTGGCGTCAGTTTGCAGTATGCACGGAACAACAGCTGGGAAAGTTATTTTCGTGGAAGTGCAAACAATTTTCCAAGACTATAACCTTCGGTGGGATCAGCTTCGATGTGTTACAGTTGATGAGCGAAAAAAACATGACTGGAATGAGGAAGGGTCTGTTGGGGCAGATCAGGACTCATTTGGAAGATTTGCAAATTCCGGGCGCTCTGTTCATACAATGCTTCGTACATCAGCAAGTACTCTGTGGGAAAGATTTAGATATTTCTTGTGTACTGAAACCAGTAGTTTCTGCTGTGAACTTCATTCGGGAACATGCACTCATTCACCGTCAGTTCTAGGCTTTTCTAGAAGAAATTGATTCTGAATTCTATGACTTGCCTTGTCACATATCAGTCAGGTGGCTCAGCTGCGGTAAAGTTCTGCTTCGTTTTTACAAGCTCCAAAACGTAATAGATATTTTCCTCACTGAAAGCGATAAAGCTGATTCACAGCTGTCAGATCCTACCTGGCTGTCAAAGTTGTCAATTTTGGTCGATATGAATGAACTGAACTTGAAACTTCAGGGAAAGGATTAACTCGTCTGTGATCTCTACAGAACCATCAAAGGATTTCGAAGAAAGCTGTCATTGTTGGAAGCACAACTGGAAGGAGAAAACCTTTCTCATTTTCACTGTTTCAAAGAGTTTGGAGAAATTTTCAGATCTTGACAGATTTGAGAGTGACATCCTTCTGTTCCAGAATCCGTGTGATTGTAACCTTAATGGTGTGCCATTTGAATTACAGTTGGAGCTCATTGAGAAGGAAGTACCGCTGCTTACCTGATGTTGAGTTTCCGAAACTTAAGAAATTTGCCGCTGGTATGACATCATTGTTTGGAACAACATATGTCTGTGAGCTAACATTTTCAAAAAGGAAGTCTGTGAAGTCACCACATCGAATGAGATTGACTGATGACCATTTGAAAGCAATTCTCTTGATTGGGTGCAGCAATTCCAAACCAAACATTGATGGTATTTTGAAAGCCACACGTCAATTTCACAAAACTCACTATCCTCTTTTGCTGCTTAGTTTGTGAGATTCGGATATGTGCAAAATATGTCTGATGTAACTATCTTTTTGCTAACGTCGCCTTCTTTGATAACTTTGTTTAGTAAATAAATATAAATATGTTGGTTGTGTTTGTTTGTATGTTTGTTTGATTGTTTGTTTGTTTATGTGCATTGCACGCCCTTTCCATGATTAACTTAGTGTTTCGTCTTTTTTCCCCCAAAGCTTTCGTTCTAGCTTGAAATTATTGTTATAGTTAGTTGTATATCCTTTACAGGACGTTTACAGTCAACACCAGCATTGTTTGCTGTTGTTTATGTCTTGGCAAGTTTACGTTCAGTAGTTTACCATTGCTTTTCGAACGACCGGCATCCATAACATAGCGTAAAAACCAGCGCAATGTTGTCTGCTGCCAAATCGCTCGTAGCTGTAATTCGAACGTGGGTATACGGGATTACGAACCGCGTTCGTAAGATCTTCGCCACGGAGACGGCGCAAGTATTGTACAGAATGAGTATCCGGCCCGCGCTCGTCATCTTGTCAGTTATCCGGCCCGCGCTCGTCATTTTGTCAGTTATCCGGCCCGCTGTGAAAAAAGTTTGCTCACCCCTGCCCTAGTCCATACTTGCCCACTATGCATCCGTCCTGTTGATTTCCAACTTTGGCATTCAAGTCACCCGTTATGATAGTTACTTCAGAATTCTTGCATTTCTTGAAGGCTTTCTCTAAATCACTATAAAATTCATCGATGCTGTCAACACTACTGTCTGCTGTTGGTGCATAAACTTGTATGACGTTGACATCAAAAGGTCTTCCACTCAACTTCACCAGTATCACTCTGTCTGATACAGTCCAATATCCTTTGATCGATTTTTCTCTCTCTGTATACGTTATAATTGCTACTCCTCGCTGTTGTTTCTCTCCATCAAAATAGATTATTAGATATTCCTCAGATGTCATAATGCCCATTCCTGTCCATCTGGTCTCACGTACACCTAACAAGTTAATATTTAATCTTCTCATTTCATTCTTAATGTTATCAAATTTCCCATCCCCACTCATAGTTCTTACATTCCAAGTTCCTACTTTCAATGTTGATATTCTTTTGCACTCAGGCTCCTGATGATGGTCTGGAGTCACCTGGCGCACATGACTACCCCTACCGGGCGAGGCTGCTCCTATGGAGCACCCATTTACGCCGTTTCTCTGATTATCGATAAGACTTCAGTACATGATATTCTTGGCATCTGTAAAGAAGGTAGTTTGCCATTGCTTTCCTTCCTAGCAGTGACCATACTGGTCGATGACCGTAGCCGATGTCTCCCAAAAAAAGAGATCATCTGCCTTCCGTCGTGAAGCTGTGGAGACCATAACCTACAACTATCTGTCGGCTGCTCTTCAACTTCATCCACCACCTGCACCCATGGCTTCACGTAACCCTGATCGGGTGGGTAAACGGGTACTCCACCTTGCCCAAGGGTGTCCCATAGGCTAGCGGAGGGAAGGAGGCACCCATCAAGGCATTACTATCATGTTATTATATTTTAAATATTCTCTAAGCAAACGTAATTGCACCAGCATTTGGGAGAGAGAGAGAGAGAGAGAGAGAGAGAGAGAGAGAGAGAGAGAGAGAGAGAGAGAGAGAGAGAGAGAGAGAGAGAGAGAGAGAGAGAACTATTTGTTCAAATTTAATTAAATTTACAAACATAAATGACATTTCCTCTAAACGTATTTATCAACATAAACCCCATAGACTTCCAAGGTCTTTCGCCGTTAATGTAAGTAAATGTTCTTTAAATTGTGGGTGGCCTTAATAGGCCAGTAAAAAATGTTTCCCCACATCGGGGTAATTTATTTACTATTTTATGTCCTTATCATTAAAAGTACAGTTTTAACGATTAAACATAAACGTAGAATTGAAAAAGTTGATTATAAAATGTAAGTAAAAAAAGATTAAACAAACGTTGTATAAACACTTTAATAGCTTTGTTCTCACGATTGCAAAAAATGACTAAGGTATTAATTTCTTTATTTGTCAAATAAAAATATAAGATTTGATTTTAGTTAGAGATATTGTAGCTAGGTATACCAATTTCTTTTTTCAAGTTCGAGTAAACTCCCTTGTAAAAATATTAGATGATTATGTCCCCCTGCCAAGCACTGATTGCTACTGCAACCATAGATTAATCTTAGGCAATTTACATATAAACTTAAAGAAAGTCAAATATACAAATAGAAACGCAAAATTTGATCTACAGGCACTGAAGAGTGAGGAGATAAAAGATAAATTTAACGTAGAGGTAAAGAACAGATTCGATGCATTGTCCGATATGGCAATGCAATATTATTTCAAGACGTCAGTGACCAATCGAAAATATAAAAGCAATCAGTCAAGAAGCTGCACTAACAACAATGATAATCCCAAAAATAAAGATAATAGGGCGCAAGAAATGGATGATGGAAGACATCTTAAAACTCATGGAAATAAGAAGAAATAACAAAAATAACAAGGAAATATACGAAGAGATTCACAGGAAAATTAGGAAGCTATGCAAAGAGGCAAAAGAAACATGGCTTGAAGAAAATTGTAAGGAAATTGAAAACCAACACAACACCCAGAATACCAAATTAATGCACACAAGAATTAATGACATCACTAACAAAAGAACACACACATAAACAGGTTGCCTAAAAACCAAAGATGGCAAAATCATAGTAGAAAAAGATCAGATTTTACATGCGTGGTCAGATTATGTGAAAGTCCTTTATGATGATACAAGACAAGAACAATATGATCATCAGAATAATAATGAAGGACTGTCGTGTGACAACACTGGCCCGGATCTCAGTGGTTGTCATGACCTTTGGGTTCTTACTTCTGCCTACTATTACCTTGTTGACCCCGGGACGGTGCCCGGACGCTGACTTATTTTCCTATCACTATAGACAAACAGATCACCACCTGATGATAAGAGAACACTTTTCAGATAGGTAGAACCCGAGTCTTTAATCAAGATTCAGACTCCACAAAAATCAAACGAAGTTCAAGTTCAAGACAAACAGAAACAACACTGAGTATTTGTGCGAGGATTCTGGAGGAGCATATCATCATTCCACCAGTAGTTTGTCAGTCATCAGTAAGTGAGTGATGTAGATACCGGTGGTAGAATATTGTTCACCTGATCTCTCCTTAGGCTGCCTGGAACTCCTCTTCACCTGATTATAGGCATTTAAAGTTCTTTGTACAAGACCGCTTCTTCCATCAGACTGCAGTTGAGATCAGCTGCCTGAAAACGACTCTTCTCCTCCACGGCACTTCAAGCACGTCCGTAGACACCAGCGTCAATAATAATCACGAGGATAATGAAGATAATGAGGGTTCCTGTAAGCAAGAAGAAGATGCCCGGTGTACATATCCATTTCACCTGTTATTAATACATCACAACCAGATTCAGACTGATACTAGTTATGTGGTCAGTTTCCACCCTCAGACCAATTCCATAGGTCTGACTTCAGACATCTCGCCACTAGATCTGTGTAGAGCAGCCAGGTACTAGACTTCAATGTCCCTGATTAACCTCACTCATGGCAAGGATAGCCTCTCTGGAAATACGATCCATTACCATTCGAGAGAGAGAGAGAGAGAGAGAGAGAGAGAGAGAGAGGGGATATAAGGTTCAAGACTTCAGGTAGAAATATTTCCCCTATACTGGCCAAGGGTGTTGGTCTACGTTCCAGCTGCGCTGGTAAACCTTTCCTGAAATATTGATTACAGACAGGCAAAGAAAGAAGGGTGTCATCTTGTGTCTGTCGCTTTTTCTCCTCCTCTCCTCGGGCATATGGAAAGTTTGGAATTTATATGCACTGAACCCCATTGGTTTGGCTTCTCTTGGCAGCCCAACCAAGTGTAAAATCATGTGCAGAACATCCTGTTCCCATTATACAACAGGTAGTATATATTCATTAGACACGCATCATAATATTATTATCCTCTGAGCAAAAGAGGTAATATATTAATCAAACTAGAAATTAGAAAGCAAACATTGTATGTGTGTGCCTCGTGTGTATGTACATGTGTCAGGGCCAGTTTACCCTAATAGGTATGAAGATATCAGTACCCCTCTACCACAACCCAAGTTAGATACAGCTCGACCAAGGTTGATATCCCTTCATAGCTTACAATTCCTCTATCCTCCTCAGTGGTGAAATACCCGTCATGGCTCTGGTGAGCCACCTGATGATGATAATAATCTGTGTCGCTAGTGCCCCTACCCCTTTAGGGTAGTTAAATTAAAGCTCTATGTAAAAGGAAGACACAGCAGGCTCATCACTAAACTGGCTTGGCCACTAGTTGACAGATCTCACAAGACACTCAAATAGATCAGTACAGCGGGAGAGAACAATTACCTTTTCTGTAGGAATATATCAGCCACAGAATGTGCTATCCTAGCATCTAGAGAGCCACCACTGTCCGTCGTTATCTGGATCCCCAGACGTTGAAACACTTGACAGTAGACAGGACTTCATTTTGACACCAGAATAGGATTCACGGGATCCTTAGGGTAGCTCCCTGCCCTTCAATAGACTGGCCTTGGGTCTTCAGGATGAGGACAATAATCCCCCAACACAAGACATGACCGTTAGTCCATTAGATAACCACGATGAATGCCGTTGCCAGCGTTCTCCGGAAGTGTCGTCAAATTGAATGACGCGATATTCTGGATAGACTAGAATGGATACTACGCAACAAGGGTTAGAGAGTATCTCCCGATATCTTCCTCAGGACAGTGAATTTCACCAAAGCTGGACTACAAGCGTTGCGTGAACCCAAAGATGGTCGAAACTGGTCCTGGATACCAAATAATAGACACACACCCACTATCATACTGTACACCCATGAAAATGGGGTACTGCAGAGTGTGGATTCGGTTGCCCCATCCTGAGGTTCAATTCCGTTTTGTCACAAGGACCATCAATTTTGTTTGTCGGGGTGTTTTTCTTTTAGATATCTAGCAATTCCGCGGAGCAGGCCTCCCTGGCGAAGGTGTTAACGATTTTCTCCGTAATCCCGTATATCCACGTGTGGGGAAACAGCTGCGCGAGATTCGGTAGGGAATCGGGTCGCGTTGGTTACTTACAGGGGTATCTGAGATTGTCGCTCAGTAAGCAATGCAAAATACTGTGCGTAATCTTGCAAAGACATCAACAATAGAGGTAAAATGCTGTTGTTGACAGCGATGTAAATAGGATATGCGAAAAAAAATAAAATTCCGCAGAATGCTTGAACATAAGTGTAGTGATCAATCATGTTATTATGATATTTGAAATATTCTCTAAGCAAACGTACTTGCACCAGCATTTAGCAGAGAGAGAGAGAGAGAGAAAGAGAGATAGAGCGAGAGAGAGAGAGAGAAAGAAAGAGAGAGAGAAAGAGAGAGAGAGAGAGAGAGAGAGAGAGAGAAATATTCTCTAAGCAAACGTACTTGCACCAGCATTTAGCAGAGAGAGAGAGAGAGAAAGAGAGATAGAGCGAGAGAGAGAGAGAAAGAAAGAGAGAGAAAGAGAGAGAGAGAGAGAGAGAGAGAGGAGGGAGGAAGAGTGGGGGGGGGAACTATTTGTAATACTTGTCAACATAAGCCCCATAAGCTTGCACGGCCTTTCGCCAGTGCGAAAATAAGTGCATGCAGGCCTTGATTGTGCCAGACCAGGTTTTGTCCTACTCACTTCGCATATTAATCGTCATCTCTCTCAATCCTATCACCTAGATCAGAGGTCACCAAACTACGGACCGCGGGCCGGATCCGGCCCGTGACGTCATTTCATCCGGCCCGCCGTCGGTCCTCGAACTTACTTGATATAACTATGAAACACGAGAAGTTGTGATCCAATTAAATGTACATATTATGTTTAGAATAATAGGAGATCTTCACACGTGCGGAGACCTCCTGGCTGCACTAGGTTGTTTATTTAGGTGGCCCTATTTATAAATTTTGCGAACCTTATTATGAGATATATTCTATTACCAAATGAAGCCGTCTGCCGCGACTCTACAAGAGTATGGAGTAGCATATCCCTTGATACCCTGGTAAAAAAATGTATAGGATGCTGGGATGTGTTGGCGTGCCTATAACAGCCCAGTAAAGCCATGTTCCCGCCACTTTGGCCTTGAGAACAACTTAGGCCGAAGAGATGCTGATGTCTAATTTTCAGCAGAGGGGTTGAACTTAAACCCCTGAGCCACTACCAAGTAGATGGGCGAACATGCCCCAGACACGGCCGAGCGTAGCCACTGTTTTTCCAGACCGCAGTTGAGAGGGTAGACAGGCCCTGTGAAGATCCAGAAGATCCAAGAGGATCTTGTTTGTGGATTGACGATATTATGCTATGGGGTGAGTTTTGAACGAACCTTCATAGTTTAAATAGGAATATAGGAATATAATAGCTATGTCTGTGCCTGAGAACAATAATGAAGGGATATATGCCTGGGAAGAGAGGAAGAGGAAGGCCAAAGAGAAGATGGGTGCAGGATGTGGCTGGTGATCTCCAGATGGATGTATCTGAAGTGGGAAATTTTGTTTATGATCGAGAGGTTTTCCGGAAAGTTGTTATAGGAGCGAAATTCTGCAAAGGACATGCTACTGAATGAATGACCTTTGTTCCATCTTGTTGTGTGATAATTGCTGGTGTTATGTATCAGACTACAATTACAGTGTTGGATGATTATCCATGCTGTGAATGAAGATCACTGGTACTGTGTTGGATGACTACCCAAGCCGTGATGGAATATCAATTGTACTGTGAAGGATGATCATGTGCATGTTTATTCATGGGGCTGCCTATTTTGTCAATGCATCTAGTCGTGAATTTTATTTATTAGGGCATTGGCATTATTAATAAGATGTTGTTGTATCTTTACAATTACATTATTCTGATTCCCTGTAAACTGACCTGAATTTCTTGTGATATCTCTAAATCGTTGTTTCTTCTTGTTAGGCGTAGAGATAGAATGAAATTCTCTTTGTCTTCTTATTCCTCTCTTCTTCTACGGCCCATGAACAGTCAGCGTTGTGCTATTATCGCTATCATCTCTGTGCGGTTACACAAAGGTACCTATAAACTGTATATGTACCTTTGATGAGCTGTAGCTTCACCAGTGACCCCTAGTCCTCTGCTTTTCTTGTGTTTCAATAGGATTTTAATTATGTTTCTAATGTAATGTCTTTTTCATTTTCAGATCCCGTGTACTTCACCCTTAATTATGGCTAGTAGGAAAAGAAAAGTGGACGCCGAGTGAGGAGTAAAGTACTTCTTTGTGGAAACAAAGGACCAGAAAACCAGCTGCGTAATATGCAGCGAAAGTGTTGCCGTTTTGAAAGAGTACAATCTTCGGCGTCACTACGAAACAAAACATCCATCAACATATTAAAAGTTTTCTGGAAAATTACGCTCTGGGAAATATTAGACCATTAAACGTGGGTTTGAAACGCAAAGAAATCTCTTCACGAGAAAATGTGCTGAAAATGAATCTGTCACTCGTACAAGTTACAAAACAGTGTATAAGATGGCAGAACGAGGAAAACCGTTTACTGATGGCAACGTCATTAAAGAGTGTGTGTGATCGAAGCAGCAAATGACTTGTGTCCTGAGAAAGCCGATTTGTTTGGAACTGTTAGCCTTTCGGCAAGTTCAGTTGTGCGGAGAACAGAAGAACTTGGAGAGAACATAGTGCTACAGATACGCGAGAAAGCTAGGAACTTGGAGAATTCTCTGGCGCTGGTTGAGTCTATTGATCTCTCGAGAACGTCACAACTTCTCGTGTTCATTTGTGGTGTCAATTTGGACTCTCAGATAACGGAAGAGTTGGCGTCAGTTTGCAGTATGCACGGAACAACAGCTGGGAAAGTTATTTTCGTGGAAGTGCAAACAATTTTCCAAGACTATAACCTTCGGTAGAATCAGCTTCGAGGTGTTACAGTTGATGAGCGAAAAAAACATGACTGGAGTGAGGAAGGGTCTGTTGGGGCAGATCAGGACTCATTTGGAAGATTTGCAAATTCCGGGCGCTCTGTTCATACACTGCATCGTACATCAGCAAGTACTCTGTGGGAAAGATTTAGATATTTCTTGTGTACTGAAACCAGTAGTTTCTTCTGTGAACTTCATTCGGGAACATGCACTCATTCACCGTCAGTTCTAGGCTTTTCTTGAAGAAATTGATTCTGAATTCTGTGACTTGCCTTATCACATATCAGTCAGGTGGCTAAGCTGCGGTAAAGTCCTGCTTCGTTTTTACAAGCTCCGAAACGAAATAGTTGTTTTCCTCACTGAAAAAAAATAAAGCTGATTCAAAGCTGTCAGATCCTACCTGGCTGTCAAAGTTGTCAAATTTGGTCGATATGAATGAACTGAACTTGAAACTTAAGGGAAATAATTACCTCGTCTGTGATCTCTACAGAACCATCAAAGGATTTCGAAGAAAGCTGTCATTGTTGGAAGCACAACTGGAAGGAGAAAACCTTTCTAATTTTCACTGTTTCAAAGAGTTTGGAGAAATTTTCAGATCTTGACAGATTTGAGAGTGACATCCTTCTGTTCCAGAATCCGTGTGATTGTAACCTTAATGGTGTGCCAGTTGAATTACAGTTGGAGCTCATTGAGAAGGAAGTAACGCTGCTTACCTGATGTTGAGTTTCCGAAACTTAAGAAATTTGCCGCTGGTATGACATCATTGTTTGGAACAACATATGTATGTGAGCTAACATTTGCAAAAAGGAAGTCTGTGAAGTCACCACATCGAATGAGATTGACTGTTGAACATTTGAAAGCAATTCTCTTGATTGGATGCAGCAATTCCAAACCAAACATTGATGGTATTTTGAAAGCCACACGTCAGTTTCACAAAACTCACTATCCTCTTTTGCTGCTTAGTTTGTGAGATTCGGATATGTGCAAAATATGTCTGATGTAACTATCTTTTTGCTAACGTCGCCTTCTTTGATAACTTTGTTTAGTAAATAAATATAAATATGTTGGTTGTGTTTGTTTGTATGTTTGTTTGATTGTTTGTTTGTTTATGTGCATTGCACGCCCTTTCCATGATTAACTTAGTGTTTCGTCTTTTTCCCCAGAGCTTTAGTTCTAGCTTGAAATTATTGTTAAAGTTAGTTGTATATCCTTTACAGGACGTTTACAGTCAACACCAGCATTGTTTGCTGTTGTTGATGTCTTGGGAAGTTTACGTTCAGTAGTTTACCATTGCTTTTCGAACGACCGGCATCCATAACATAGCGTAAAAACCAGCGCAACGTTGTCTGCTGCCAAATCGCTCGCAGCTGTAATTCGAACGTGGGTATACGGGATTACGAACCGCGTCCGTAAGATCTTCGCCACGGAGACGGCGCAAGTATTGTACAGAATGAGTATCCGGCCCGCGCTCGTCATCTTGTCAGTTATCCGGCCCGCGCTCGTAATTTCGTCAGTTATCCGACCCGCCGTGAAAAAAGTTTGGTGACCCCTGCCCTAGTCCATACTTGCCCACTATGCATCCGTCCTGTTGATTTCCAACTTTGGCATTCAAGTCACCCATTATGATAGTTACTTCAGAATTCTTGCATTTCTTGAAGGCTTTCTCTAAATCACTATAAAATTCATCGATGCTGTCATCACTACTGTCTGCTGTTGGTGCATAAACATGTATGACGTTGACATCAAAAGGTCTTCCACTCAACTTCACCAGTAATACTCTGTCTGATACAGTCCAATATCCTTTAATCGATTTTTCTCTCTCTGTATTCATTATAATTACTACTCCTCGCTGTTGTTTCTCTCCATCAGAATAGATTATTCTATATTCCTCAGATGTCATAATGCCCATTCCTGTCCATCTGGTCTCACGTACACCTAACAGGTTAATATTTAATCTTCTCATTTCATTCTGAATGTTATCAAATTTCCCATCCCCACTCATAGTTCTTACATTCCAAGTTCCTACTTTCAATGTTGATATTCTTTTGCACTCAGTCTCCTGATGACGGTCTGGAGTCACCTGGTGCACATGACTACACCTACCGGGCGAGGCTGCTCCTATGGAGCACCCATTTACGCCGTTTCTCTGATTATCGATAAGACTTCAGTACATGATATTCTTGGCATCTGTAAAGAAGGTAGTTTGCCATTGCTTTCCTTCCTAGCAGTAACCATACTGGTCGATGGCCGTAGCCAATGTCTCCCAAAAAAGAGATCATCTGCCTTCCGTCGTGAAGCTGTGGAGACCATAACCTACAACTATCTGTCGGCTGCTCCTCAACTTCATCCACCACCTGCACCCATGGCTTCACGTACCCCTGATCGGGAAGGTAAACGGGTACTCCACCTTGCCCAAGGGTGTCCCATAGGCTAGCGGAGGGAAGGAGGCACCTATCAAGGCATTACTATTATATGTTATTATGATATTTTAAATATTCTCTAAGCAAACATAATTGCACCAGCATTTGGGAGAGAGAGAGAGAGAGAGAGAGAGAGAGAGAGAGAGAGAGAGAGAGAGAGAGAGAAAGAGAGAGAGAGAGAGAGAGAGGGAGAGAGAGAGAGAAAGAGAGAGAGAACTATTTGTTCAAATTTAATTAAATTTACAAACATAAATGACATTTCCTCTAAACGTATTTATCAACATAAACCCCATAGACTTCCAAGGTCTTTAGCCGTTAATGTAAGTAAATTTTCTTTAAATTGTGGGTGGCCTTAAGAGGCCAGTAAAAAATGTTGTTTCCCCACAGAGGGGTAACTACATTGCTAAATTAGTATGCTTATCATTAAAAGTACAGTTTTAAGAATTAAACATAAACGTAGAATTGAAAAAGTTGATTATAAAATGTAAGTAAAAAAAGATTAAACAAACGTTGTATAAACACTTTAATAGCTTTGTTCTCACGATTGCAAAAAATGACTGAGGTATTAATTCCTTTATTTGTCAAATAAAAATAGAAGATTTTTTTTTAGCTAGAGATACTGTAGCTAGGTATACCATTTTCTTTTTTCAAGTTCGAGTAACCTCCCTTGTAACAATATTAGATGATTATGTCCCCCTGCCAAGCGCAAATTGCTACTGCAACCATAGATTAATCTTAGGCAATTTACATATAAACTTAAAGAAAGTCAAATATACAAATAGAAACGCAAAATTTGATCTACAGGCACTGAAGAGTGAGGAGATAAAAGATAAATTTAACGTAGAGGTAAAGAACAGATTCGATGCATTGTCCGATATGGCAATGCAATATTATTTCAAGACGTCAGTGACCAATCGAAAATATAAAAGAAATCAGTCAAGAAGCTGCACTAACAACAATGATAATCCCAAAAATAAAGATAATAGGGCGCAAGAAATGGATGATGGAAGACATCTTAAAACTCATGAAAATAAGAAGAAATAACAAAAATAACAAGGAAATATACGAAGAGATTCACAGGAAAATTAGGAAGCTATGCAAAGAGGCAAAAGAAACATGGCTTGAAGAAAATAGCATGGAAATTGAAAACCAACACAACACCCAGAATACCAAATTAATGCACACAAGAATTAATGACATCACTAACAAAAGAACACACACATAAACAGGTTGCCTAAAAACTAAAGATGGCAAAATCATAGTAGAAAAAGATCAGATTTTACATGCTTGGTCAGATTATGTGAAAGTCCTTTATGATGATACAAGACAAGAACAATATGATCATCAGAATAATAATGTAGGACCATCAATTTTGTTTGTCGGGGTGTTTTTCTTTTAGATATCTTAGCAATTCCGCGGTGCCGTCTCCCTGGCGAAGGTGTTAACGATTTTCTCCGTAATCCCGTATATCCACGTGTGGGGAAACAGCTGCGCGAGATTCGGTAGGGAATCGGGTCGCGTTGGTTACTTACAGTGGTATCTGAGATTGTCGCTCAGTAAGCAATGCAAAATACTGTGCGTAATCTTGCAAGGACATCAACAACAGCGGTAAAATGCTGTTGTTGACAGCGATGTAAATAGGATATGCGGAAAAAAAATATTCCGCAGAATGCTTGAACATAAGTTTAGTGATTAATCATGTTATTATGATATTTGAAATATTCTCTAAGCAAACGTAATTGCACCAGCATTCAGCAGAGAGAGAGAGAGAGAGAGAGAGAGAGAGAGAGAGAGAGAGAGAGAGAGAGAGAGAGAGAGAGAGAGAGAGAGAGAGAAGAGAGAGAGAGAGAGAGAGAGGAGGGAGGAAGAGTGGGGGGGGGGAACTATTTGTAATATTTGTCAACATAAGCCCCATAAGCTTGCACGGCCTTTCGCCAGTGCGAAAATAAGTGCATGCTGGCCTTGATTGTGCCAGACCAGGTTTTGTCCTACTCACTTCGCCTATTAATCGTCATCTCTCTCAATTCTATCACCTAGATCAGGGGTCACCAAACTACGGCCCGCGAGCCGGATCCGGCCCGTGACGTCATTTCATCCGGACCGCCTTCGGTCCTCGAACTTACTTGATATAACTATGAAACACGAGAAGTTGTGATCCAATTTAAATGTAAATATTAATGTTTAGAATAATAGGAGATCTTCACACGTGCGGATACCTCCTGGCTGCACTATGTTGTTTATTTAGGTGGCCCTATTTATAAATTTTGCGAACCTTATTATGAGATATATTCTATTACCAAATGAAGCCGCCTGCCGCGACTCTACAAGAATATGGAGTAGCATATCCCTTGATACCCTGGTAAAAAATCTATAGGATGCTGGGATGTTGTGTTGGCGTGCCTATAACAGCCCAGTGAAACCATGTTCCCGCCACTTTGGCCTTGAGAACAACTTAGGCCGAAGAGATGCTGATGTCTAATTTTCAGCAGAGGGTTTGAACTTAAACCCCTGAGCCACTACCAAGTAGATGGGCGAACATGCCCCAGGCACGGCCGAGCGTAGCCACTGTTTTTCCAGACCGCAGTTGAGAGGGTAGACAGGCCCTGTGAAGATCCAGAAGATCCAAGAGGATCTTAGTTTGTGGATTGACGATTATCTGCTATGGGGTGAGTTTTGAACGAACCTTCATAGTTTAAATAGGAATATAGGAATATAATAGCTATGTCTGTGCCTGAGAACAATAATGAAGGGATATATGCCTGGGAAGAGAGGAAGAGGAAGGCCAAAGAGAAGATGGGTGCAGGATGTTGCTGGTGATCTCCAGATGGATGTATCTGAAGTGGGAAATCTTGCTTATGATCGAGAGGTTTTCCGGAAAGTTGTTATAGGAGCGAGGTTCTGCAAAGGACATGCTACTGAATGAATGACCTTGATCCATCTTGTTGTGTGATAATTGGTGGTGTTATGTATCAGACTACAGTTACAGTGTTGGATGATTATCCATGCTGTGAATGAAGATCACTGGTACTGTGTTTGGATGACTGCCCAAGCTGTGATTGAATATCAATGGTACTGTGAAGGATGATCATGTGTATGTTTATTCACGGGGATGCCTATTTTGTCATTGCATCTAATCATGAATTTTATATATTAGGGCATTGGCATTATTAATCAGATGTTGTTGTATCTTTTACAATTACATTATTCTGATTCCCTGTACACTGACCTTAATTTCTTCTAATATCTCTAAATCGTTGTGTTTTCTTGTTAGCCGTAGAGATAGAATGAAATTCTCTTTGTCTTCTTATTCCTCTCTTCTTCTACGGCCCATGAAACTGTCGGCGTTGTGCTATTATCGCTATCATCTCTGTGCCGTTACACAAAGGTACCTATAAACTGTATATATACCTTTGATGAGCTGTAGCTTCACCAGTGACCCATAGTCCTCTGCTTTTCTTGTGTTTCAATAGGATTTTAATTATGTTTCTAATGTAATGTCTTTTTCATTTTCAGATCCCTGTATACTTCACCCTTAATTATGGCTAGTAGGAAAAGAAAAGTGGACGCCGAGTGAGGAGTAAAGTACTTCTTTGTGGAAACAAAGGACCAGAAAACCAGCTGCGTAATATGCAGCGAAAGTGTTGCCGTTTTGAAGAGTACAATCTTCAGCGTCACTACGAAACAAAACATCCATCAACATATTAAAAGTTTTCTGGAAAATTACGCTCTGGGAAATATGAGACCATTAAACGTGGTTTTGAAACGCAAAGAAATCTCTTCTCGAGAAAATGTGCTGAAAATGAATCTGTCACTCGTACAAGTTACAAAACAGTGCATAAGATGGCAGAACGAGGAAAACCCTTTACTGATGGTAACGTCATTAAAGAGTGTGTGTGATCGAAGCAGCAAATGACTTGTGTCCTGAGAAAGCCGATTTGTTTGGAATTGTCAGCCTTTCGGCAAGTTCAGTTGTGCGGAGAACAGAAGAACTTGGAGAGAACATAGTGCTACAGATACTCGAGAAAGCTAGGAACTTGTTGTAGTATTCTCTGGCACTGGATGAGTCTATTGATCTCTCGAGTACGTCACAAATTCTCGTGTTCATTTGTGGTGTCAATTTGGACTTTCAGATAACGGAAGAGTTGGCGTCTGTTTGCAGCATGCATGGAACAACAGCTGGGAAAGTTATTTTCGCGGAAGTGCAAACAATTTTCCAAGACTATAACCTTCGGTGGAATCAGCTTCGAGGTGTTACAGTTGATGAGGGGAAAAAACGTGACTGGAGTGAGGAAGGGTTTGTTGGGGCAGATCAAGACTCATTTGGAAAATTTACAGATTCCGGGCGCTTTGTTCATACACTGCATCGTACATCAGCAAGTACTCTGTGGGAAAGATTTAGATATTTCTTGTGTACTGAAACCAGTAGTTTCTGCTGTGAACTTCATTCGGGAACATGCACTCATTCACCGTCAGTTCTAGGCTTTTCTTGAAGAAATTGATTCTGAATTCTGTGACTTGCCTTGTCACATATCAGTCAGGTGGCTAAGCTGCGGTAAAGTCCTGCTTCGTTTTTGCAAGCTCCGAAACGAAATAGATGTTTTCCTCACTGAAAAAAATAAAGCTGATTCAAAGCTGTCAGATCCTACCTGGCTGTCAAAGTTGTCAATTTTGGTCGATATGAATGAACTGAACTTGAAACTTCAGGGAAAGATTTACCTCGTCTGTGATCTCTACAGAACCATCAAAGGATTTCGAAGAAAGCTGTCATTGTTGGAAGCACAACTAGAAGGAGAAAACCTTTCTCATTTTCACTGTTTCAAAGAGTTTGGAGAAATTTTCAGATCTTGACAGATTTGAGAGTGACATCCTTCTGTTCCAGAATCCGTTTGATTGTAACCTTAATGGTGTGCCAGTTGAATTACAGTTGGAGCTCATTGAGAAGGAAGTACCGCTGCTTACCTGATGTTGAGTTTCCGAAACTTAAGAAATTTGCCGCTGGTATGACATCATTGTTTGGAACAACATATGTCTGTGAGCTAACATTTTCAAAAAGGAAGTCTGCGAAGTTACCACATCGAACGAGATTGACTGATGAACATTTGAAAGCAATTATCTTGATTGGATGCAGCAATTCCAAACCAAACATTGATGGTATTTTGAAAGCCACGCGTCAGTTTCACAAAACTCACTATCCTCTTTTGCTGCTTAGTTTGTGAGATTCGGATATGTGCACAATAGGTCCGATGTAACTATCTTTTTGCTAACGTCGCCTTCTTTGATAACTTTGTTTAGTAAATAAATATAATTATGTTGGTTGTGTATGTTTGTTTGTTTGTTTGTTTGTGTGCATTACACACCCTTTCCATGATTAACTTAGTTTTTCGTCTTTTCCCCCAGAGCTTTCGTTATAGCTTAAAATTATTATTAAAGTTAGTTGCATATCCTTTACAGGACGTTTTCAGTCAACACCAGCATTATTTGCTGTTGTTGATGTCTTGGCAAGTTTATGTTCAGTAGTTTACCATTGCTTTTCGAACGACCGGCATCCATAACATAGCGTAAAAACCAGCGCAACGTTGTCTGCTGCCAAATCACTCGCAGCTGTATTTCGAACGTGGGTATACGGGATTACGAACCGCGTCCGTAAGGCCTCCGCCACGGAGACCGGCGCAAGTATTGTACAGAATGAGTGTCCGGCCCGCGCTCGTCATTTTGTCAGTTATCCGCCCGTCGTGAAAAAAGTTTGGTGACCCCTGACCTAGTGGATTCCTTAACTTTGTAGCTCGCGAAGTTTTCAAACTTTCACCTTCTCAGTTTCTGATAGCACCCAGTGGATTCTTTAACCGATTCAGTGCCGAAAGATAATATATCTCGAAACGTGACCCACCCTAGGGACAGAAGGACGATATATCGCTATACTACTACTAGGGTCATCGTCTTATGTGTTTTGTTTCGTGGCAATGTCCTCAATGTCAGTACTCAGTGAATAGAAATTTATATTATAACTAGCTCACCCGGCCCGGCTTCGACCAGACCCTGGTGGGGAGTATCTCATTTAATTCATATAAGTAGTCATATAAGCTCCCGTTCCCGTTCCCGACTATCTATCTGTCTGTCTGTCTGTCTGTCTGACCCGGCCCGGCTTCGCCCAAACCCTGATGGGGAGCATCTCATTTAATTCATATAAGTAGTCATATAAGTTCAAGTTCCCGACTATCTATCTGTCTGTCTGTCTGTCTGACCCGGCCCGGCTTCGCCCACACCTGGTGGAGAGCATCTAATTTAATTCATATAAGTAGTCATATAAGCTCCCGTTCCCGTTCCCGACTATCTATCTGTCTGTCTGTCTGTCTGTCTGTCTGTCTGTCTGACCCTGCCCGGCTTCGCCCAGACCCTGATGGGGAGCATCTAATTTAATTCATATAAGTAGTCATATAAGCTCCCGTTCCCGTTCACGACTATCTGTCTGTCTGTCTGTCTGTCTGTCTGTCTGTCTGTCTGTCTGTCTGTCTGTCTGTCTGTCTGTCTGTCTGTCTGTCTGTCTGTCTGTCTGTCTGTCTGTCTGTCTATCTATCTATCTATCTATCTATCTATCTATCTATCTATCTATCTATCTATCTATCTATCTATCTGTCTGTCTGTCTGTCTGTCTGTCTGTCTGTCTGACCCGGCCCAGCCCATGGTGGAGAGCATCTCATTTAAATCATATAAGTAGTCATATAAGCTCCCGTTCCCGACTATCTGTCTGTCTGTCTTGGGTATATGGAGGAGGGAGGAGGAAGAGGGAGGTGGAGGAGGGAAGAGGAGGGAGGAGGAGGAGACAGGAGGAGTAGGGAGGAATAGGAGGAAGGAGAAGGAATTAGGATGAGGAGGGAGGAGTAGGAGGGAGGAGTAGGAGGGAGGAGGAGGGAGGAGGGGGAGGAAGAGGGAGGAGGAGGAAGCAGGAGGAGGAGGAGGGAGGAGGAGGGAGGAGGAGGAAGAGGGAGGAGGATGAGGATGGAGAAGGAGGGAGGAGGATGAGGAGGGAGAAGGAGGTGGAGCAGGAGGGAGGAGGAGGAGAGGGAGGAGGAGGGAGAGGGAGGAGGAGGGAGCAGGCGGAGGAGAAGGAGGAGGGAGGAGGAGGAAGAGGGAGAAGGAGGAGGGATGCGGAGGGAGGAGGAGGGAGGAGGTAGAGGGAGGAGCATGGAGGAGGGAGGAGGAGAGAGGAGGAGGAGGGAGAGGAGGAGAAGGGAGGAGGAGGGATGAGGTGGAGGGAGGAGGAGAGGGAGGAGGAGGGATGAGGGGAAGGAGGAGGAGGGAAGAGGAGGAGGAGAAAGGAGGAGGAGGGAGGAGGAGGGAAGAGGAGGAGAAGGGAGGAGGACAACAGAGGAGTGATTAGGAGGAGGGAGGAGAGCGAGGAGGTAGGAGGAGGAGGACGAGGGAGGAGGAGGGAGGAGGAGGAGGAAGGAGGAGAAGGAGGGATTAGGAGAACGCAGGAGGGGGAGGAGGGAGGGGGAGAAGGAGAGGGAGGAGGATGGAAAGGGAGGATTAGGGAGAGGGAGGAGGAGGGAGGAGGAGGGAGGAGAGAGGAGGAGGAGGGAGGAGGCGGAGGGAGGAGGGAGGAGGAGGGAGAAGGAGGGGGAGGAGGAGGAGGAAGGAGGATGAGGAGGAAGGAGGAGGAAGAGGTAGGAGGAGGAGGGATGTGGAGGGAGGAAGAGGAGCGAGGAGGAGGGAGGAGGTAGAGGGAGGAGGAGGAGGGAGGAGGAGAGAGGAAGAGGAGGGAGGAGGAGGAGGAGAGGGAGGAGGGGGAGAAGGGAGGAGGAGGAGGGAGGAGGAGGGAGGAAGAGGGAGGAGAAGGAGTAGGAGGGAGGAGGAGGGATGAGGGGGAGGAGGGAGGAGGAGGAAGAGGGAAGAGGAGGAGGAGGGAGGAGGAGGAAGAGGGAAGAGGAGGAGGAGGGAGGAGGAAGGAGGAGGGCGAGGAGGTAGGAGGAGGAGGAAGAGGGAGGAGGAGGAGGAAGGAGGAAGGAGGAGGAAGAGGGAGGAGGAGGATGGAGGAGGGAGAGGGAAGAGGGGGAGAGGAAGAGGAAGAGGGTAGGAGGAGGAGAGGAAGAGGAGGAGGAGGAGGATTATAACGCATATGCCAGTAGATAACTGCAGCGAAAAGGTGGGTCTGTCTATCTATCTGACCAGGCGTGGCTTCGCCCAGCTCCTGGCGGGGAGCGTCTCATTAAATTCATACAACAACAAAAAAGTAACTTAAAAGAATGTCCTTCCACACACCATCCATTATTTTTAATGAAAACTGTTGTTAATCACCGACATGATTGTAGATAACTTCTTTAAGCATAAAAAGATGAGTTACAATGTTATGCATTATGAATTATTTTTATGAAAACTTTGAAAGTGCCTTAAAGATTATATCATTATTTATTATAACTCATATGCCGGTAAATAACTATAGACAAAGAGTTTATATATCTTTGAAAACCATCCAACAAGATGACTATAAGGTATACAGCAATGTTATTAAAAGTTATGCCCCTTGAAATAACTTTTCTAGAGTTAAGTCCCCTCGCTATATTGAAATTATAATGAAAAATGAAAAATTAAATAATATTAAGTAAGTAGCCGATTTAACACTAAAAAAATATGACAGTTGGCAACGCGGGAATGAGAGGAAGATGTGGAGAAAATTTCATCTCAATCGGATGGACCGTTCGATGGGTCATCGTCTTATGTGTTTTGTTTCGTGGCAATGTCCTCAATGTCAGTGCTCAGTGAATAGAAATTTATATTATAACTAGCTGACCCGGCCCGGCTTCGACCAGACCCTGGTGGGGAGTATCTCATTTAATTCATATAAGTAGTCATATAAGCTCCCGTTCCCGTTCCCAACTTTCTATCTGTCTGTCTGTCTGTCTGTCTGTCTGTCTGACCCGGCCCGGCTTCGCCCAGACCCTGATGGGGAGCATCTCATTTAATTCATATAAGTAGTCATATAAGTTCAAGTTCCCGACTATCTATCTGTCTGTCTGTCTGTCTGACCCGGCCCGGCTTCGCCCACACCTGGTGGAGAGCATCTAATTTAATTCATATAAGTAGTCATATAAGCTCCCGTTCCCGTTCCCGACTATCTATCTGTCTGTCTTTCTGTCTGTCTGTCTGTCTGTCTGTCTGTCTGACCCGGCCCGGCTTCGCCCAGACCCTGATGGGGAGCATCTAATTTAATTCATATAAGTAGTCATATAAGCTCCCGTTCCCGTTCACGACTATCTGTCTGTCTGTCTGTCTGTCTGTCTGTCTGTCTGTCTGTCTGTCTGTCTGTCTGTCTGTCTGTCTGTCTGTCTATCTATCTATCTATCTATCTATCTATCTATCTATCTATCTATCTATCTATCTATCTATCTATCTATCTGTCTATCTGTCTGTCTGTCTGTCTGTCTGTCTGACCCGGCCCAGTCCATGGTGGAGAGCATCTCATTTACATCATATAAGTAGTCATATAAGCTCCCGTTCCCGACTATCTGTCTGTCTGTCTTGGGTATATGGAGGAGGGAGGAGGAAGAGGGAGGTGGAGGAGGGAAGAGGAGGGAGGAGGAGGAGACAGGAGGAATAGGGAGGAATAGGAGGAAGGAGGAGGAATTAGGATGAGGGAGGAGTAGGAGGGAGGAGTAGGAGGGAGGAGGAGGAGGGAGGAGGAGGGAGGAGGGGGAGGAAGAGGGAGGAGGAGGAAGCAGGAGGAGGAGGAGGGAGGAGGAGGAGAGGGAGGAGGAGGGAGAGGGAGGAGGAGGGAGGAGGAGGGAGCAGGCGGAGGGAGAAGGAGGAGGGAGGAGGAGGGAGGAGGAAGAGGGAGGAGGGAGGAGGAGGAGGGGAGGAGGCGGGGGAGGAGGAGGGGGAGGGAGGATGAGGAGGGACGAGGAGGAAGAGTGAGGAGGAGGAGGGATGTGGAGGGAGGAGGTAGAGGGAGGAGCATGAGGAGGGAGGAGGAGAGAGGAGGAGGAGGGAGAGGAGGAGAAGGGAGGAGGAAGGATGAGGAGGAGGGAGGAGGAGAGGGAGGAGGAGGGATGAGGGGAAGGAGGAGGAGGAGGGAAGAGGAGGAGGAGGGTGGAGGAGGAGGGAGGAGGAGGAGGGAAGAGGAGGAGAAGGGAGGAGGACAAAAGAGGAGTGATTAGGAGGAGGGAGGAGAGCGAGGAGGTAGGAGGAGGAAGACGAGGGAGGAGGAGGGAGGAGGAGGAGGAAGAAGGAGAAGGAGGGAGGAGGAGAACGCAGGAGGGGGAGGAGGGAGGGGGAGGAGGAGAGGGAGGAGGATGGAAAGGGAGGATTAGGGAGAGGGAGGAGGAGGGAGGAGAGAGGAGGAGGGAGGAGGCGGAGGGAGGAGGGAGGAGGAGGGAGAAGGAGGGGGAGGAGGAGGAGGAAGGAGGATGAGGAGGAAGGAGGAGGAAGAGGTAGGAGGAGGAGGGATGTGGAGGGAGGAAGAGGAGCGAGGAGGAGGAGAGGGAGGAGGAGGGAGGAGGAGGGGGAGAAGGGAGGAGGAGGAGGGAGGAAGAGGGAGGAGAAGGAGTAGGAGGGAGGAGGAGGGATAAGGGGGAGGAGGGAGGAGGAGGAAGAGGGAAGAGGAGGAGGGAGGAGTAGGAAGAAGGAAGAGGAGGAGGAGGGAGGAGGAAGGAAGAGGAGTGATTAGGAGGAGGGAGGAGGGCGAGGAGGTAGGAGGAGGAGGAAGAGGGAGGAGGAGGAGGAAGGAGGAAGGAGGAGGAAGAGGGAGGAGGAGGAGGAAGAGGGAGGAGGAGGATGGAGGAGGGAGAGGGAAGAGGGGGAGGGGAAGAGGAAGAGGGTAGGAGGAGGAGAGGAAGAGGAGGAGGAGGAGGAGGATTATAACGCATATGCCAGTAGATAACTGCAGCGAAAAGGTGGGTCTGTCTATCTATCTGACCAGGCGTGGCTTCGCCCAGCTCCTGGTGGGGAGCGTCTCATTAAATTCATACAACAACAAAAAAGTAACTTAAAAGAATGTCCTTCCACACACCATCCATTATTTTTAATGAAAACTGTTGTTAATCACCGACATGATTGTAGATAACTTCTTTAAGCATAAAAAGATGAGTTACAATGTTATGCATTATGAATTATTTTATGAAAACTTTGAAAGTGCCTTAAAGATTATATCATTATTTATTATAACTCATATGCCGGTAAATAACTATAGACAAAGAGTTTATATATCTTTGAAAACCATCCAACAAGATGACTATAAGGTATACAGCAATGTTATTAAAAGTTATGCCCCTTGAAATAACTTTTCTAGAGTTAAGTCCCCTCGCTATATTGAAATTATAATGAAAAATGAAAAATTAAATAATATTAAGTAAGTAGCCGATTTAACACTAAAAAAATATGACAGTTGGCAACGCGAGAATGAGAGGAAGACGTGTAGAAAATTTCATCTCAATCGGATGGACCGTTCGCGAACGCATAAAGGACACACATACATACATCCTTTTTTATATATAAGATACTAGCTGACCCTGCCCGGCTTCGCCCAGACCCTGGTGGGGAGCATCTCATTTTATTCATATAAGTAGTCATATAAGTTCCCGTTCCCGTTACCGACTATCTGTCTGTCTGTCTTGGGTAAATGGAGGAGGGAGGAGGAAGAGGGAGATGGAGGAGGGAGGAGGAGGGCGGAGACAGGAGGAGTAGGGAGGAATAGGAGGGAGGAGGAGGGATTAGGAGGAGGAGGGGGAGGAGGAGGGAGGAGGAGGGAGGAGAAGGAGGGAGGATGAGGGAGGAGGAGGGAGCAGGAGGAGGAGAGGGAGGAGGAGAAAGAGGGAGGAGGAGGAATGTGAAGGGAGGAGGAGGTAGAGGGAGGAGGAGGGAGGAGGAGGAGGGAGAAGGAGGGGGAGGAGTAGGAGGGAAGAGGAGGTAGAGGGAGGAGGAGGAGGAGGGAGGAGGAGAGAAGAAGAGGAGGGAGGAGGAGGAGGGAGGAGGAGGGAGGAGGAGAGGGAGAAGGAGGGAGATAGAGGAGAAGGGAGGAGGAGGGAGGAGGAGGGAGGAGGGAGGAGGTAGAGGGAGGAGGAGGAGGGAGGAGGAGGAAGGAGGAGGGGGAGGAGGAAGGAGGAGGAGGGAGGAAGAGGGAGAAGGAAGAGAGAGGAGGGAGAGGGAGGAGGAAGTGGAGGAGGGTGGAGGGAGGAGGTAGAGGGAGGAGGTAGAGGGAGGAGGAAGAGGAGGGAGAGGGAGGAAGAGGGAGGAGGAGGAAGTTGGAGGAGGAGGATGGAGGAGGGAGAGGGAGGAGGAGGAAGGAGGAGGAGGGAGGAGAAGGAGGGAGGATGAGGGAGCAGGAGGGAGCAGGAGGAGGAGAGGGAGGAGGAGAAAGAGGGAGGAGGAGGAATGTGAAGGGAGGAGGAGGTAGAGGGAGGAGGAGGGAGGAGGAGGAGGGAGAAGGAGGGGGAGGAGTAGGGGGGAAGAGGAGGTAGAGGGAGGAGGAGGAGGAGGGAGGAGGAGGGAGGAGGAGAGAAGAAGAGGAGGGAGGAGGAGGAGGGAGGAGGAGGAGGGAGGAGGAGAGGGAGAAGGAGGGAGATAGAGGAGAAGGGAGGAGGAGGGAGGAGTAGGAGGGAGGAGGTAGAGGGAGGAGGAGGAGGGAGGAGGAGGAAGGAGGAGGGGGAGGAGGAGGGAGGAAGAGGGAGAAGGAAGAGGGAGGAGGGAGAGGGAGGAGGAAGTGGAGGAGGGTGGAGGGAGGAGGTAGAGGGAGGAGGTAGAGGGAGGAGGAAGAGGAGGGAGAGGGAGGAAGAGGGAGGAGGAGGAAGCGGGAGGAGGAGGATGGAGGAGGGAGAGGGAGGAGGAGGAAGGAGGAGGAGGGAGGAGGCAGAGGGAGAAGGAGGAAGGAGGAGGAGGAAGGAGGGAAAGGAAGGAGGGAGGAGGAGGAGGGAGGAGGTAGAGGGAGGAGGGAGGAGGAAAGAGGTAGGGGGAGGAGGAGGTAGAGGGAGGAGGAGGAGGAAGGAAGAGGGAGGAGGGAGAGGGAGGAGGAAGAGGAGGAGGGTGGAGGGAGGAGGTAGAGGGAGGAGGTAGAGGGAGGAGGAAGAGGAGGGAGAGGGAGGAAGAGGGAGGAGGAAGAAGCGGGAGGAGGAGGATGGAGGAGGGAGAGGGAGGAGGAGGAGGGAGGAGGAGGGGAGAGGAGGAGGGAGGAGGCAGAGGGAGAAGAAGGAAGGAGGAGGAGGAAGGAGGGAGAGGAAGGAGGGAGAATGAGGAGGGGAGGAAGGAAAGGGAGGTGGAAGAGGAGGAGGAGGGAGGAAGAAAGAGGTAGGGGGAGGAGGAGGTAAAGGGAGGAGGAGGAGGAAGGAAAGGGAGGAGGAAGAGGAGGAGAAGGGAGGAGGGAGGAGGAGGAGGTAGAGGGAGGAGGAGGGAGGAGGGAGGAAGAAAGAGGTAGGGGGAGGAGGAGGTAAAGGGAGAAGGAGGAGGAAGGAAAGGGAGGAGGAAGAGGAGGAGAAGGGAGGAGGGAGGAGGAGGAGGTAGAGGGAGGAGGAGGGAGGAGGTAGAAGGAGGAGGAAGAGGAGGAGAAGGGAGGAGGAGGAGGTAGAGGGAGGAGGAGGTAGGAGGAGGAGGAAGAGGGATGAGGGAGAAGAAGGGAGAAGGAGGAGGGAGGATGATTGCCGTGTGACGATTCTGTGTAGTCACGTCATTTTCTTCCCTTTCCCTAGCGTTTTGGTTCGGGGATTCTTATTTAGGGAGGGGTAGGAGGGAGGAGGAGGAAGAAGAAAAAAAAAATACGACAGTTGGCTGCTCTGGAATGAAAGGAAGACGTGTAGAAAATTTCATCTCAATCGGATGGGCCGTTCGCGAGCGTATAAAGGACATACATACATACATACAGAGATACGCACATCCTAATTTATATATAAGATGTGTTCATTTGATTTTGTACCGTGCTTAGTCCAAACCTACTTTTTGTTTGGCAGTGAGTCAGTTAACTTTGTAGTTCGTTAATTGTGAAACTGTTCACCTTCTCAGCTTGTGGTTTCACACAGTGGATTCTTTAACTTTGTAGTGTAGTGTCTGCATCATTTTGCTGATGTTAATAATATGAAATGTTTGAACTAAAACAAAATAATAATTTTTAAAAAAATGTTATATTAAGCAACCGACATTGTGTTAAGAAAAGATCTTTCTTGAAAACTGCAAACTAGGTTTAAACAATATAAAGCAAGAACAAAAATACCAAAGTAGAGGGTGTTGTTAAAAGATAACATCGTATAATTCAAATCACCACAGTATGTCTGTGTGGACAAATAACTTAAATACTGAAAATACATAAACACCAATCCAGTCGGTATAATAGGAATGAGAAGCGCACTAATCTAACAAGCACGATGCACTGCGAGATTAATTATCCCAAGAATACAAACAATCAGATTTATTCGGCAATGGACACCTCCCTAATGTGAAGTACAAGAAAATGAGAAGGCTGATAATAACAGCTAGATTTTCCAGTCACATATTACGAAAAGACAAACATGGTTTTAAAACAAATACACAGAGAACTATAAATTTAATCTCTGGATGACAGTTGTCTAATGGCAAGACCAGATAAGGTAATATCATTAGACTCAGTAAAAGATACAACACGTTACCAAATATCCCGTGTATAGCCTGATGAAACATCCCTCTGTTTTGGAAACATCCCTCTGCACCTCTAGGTGCGGGATGTGTGAGTTGGCGGGGAGATGTGTGTGTGGGTGGGGGATGTGTAGTTGGGGGATGGGTGTTTGGCTGGGTGGTTGGGGGTGTGTGGGTGGAGGATATGTGGGTGGGTGATTGTTGGTGGGTTATGGGATGAGTGGAGGATATGTGTGTAGGTGTGGAGATGTGTGTAGGTGGGGGATGTGTGTGGGTGGGGGAATTTATGTATGTCTGGGGTGTGTGGGGGATGTGGGTTTGGGGGATGTGTGGTGGGTGGGCAGTGTGTGGGTGGGGAGATTTGTAGGTGTAGGGATGTGGGGATGGATGGATGGGTGGGGGATGGATGTGTGCCTGGGTGTGTGTGTGTGGTTGGGTGGGGGATGTGTGGGTGGATGGGGAATGTGTCTCATAACATAGTAACATGCATTATTTATGTTTAAAACATTCATTTGACAATGTTTTTTCCTATGTAAATGTATTATGCTCTGTTGATGAACAAAAGATGATTGATTGGAAGGGCCGAATGACGGGCCTGCGTGCCCAATTTGTTACCCTTTGAAAATAAAGTCCGTTCGTTCGTTCCCCCACGTGTCGAAGAAGAAAAAAGAAGAAGAGGATGAAAATGAATTTGACGATGATGAAGATAAACAGGAAAAAAAAAGGATCAGGAAGAGCAAGAAGATCACGAAAAGGAAGAAGAAGAAGCAGAAGGCGAAGGAAGGGGGAGGAGGAGGAGGAGGAGGAGGAGGAGGAGGAGGAGGATAAGAAGGGAAGTAGAAATAGAAGGCGAAGAAGAATCTTCATGCGGTCGTGAGTATTGCTGTTACAAGTGTGTTTCTTCTATTCTTGGCTTTCCTGGTCTTGTATGTGAATGCATGAAAACACACGAGTTTATGTGTGTATGTGTATATATATAAATATATTATACACACACAGACAAAAGTAATAGTTACATGTTGAAATGTTAGTATTCTTTCATACAAAATTAATGTGTTTGTTGTACAAAAGGTACAATGTACTTGAGAGGAAATATGAAAAAGAACTTGCCCATAAAGAACAAGTGGAGAGAGATTTCAGGGTAAGCCAGATTAGGAATTGTGCTATTGCTTTTACGCTATGCATTTTTAATTAATTATCTAAATGAAGTTATATAAATATTGATGTAATGTGGAAATTACCATAATGTGGAACATAGCATCTTAGAGAAAACCAAGCACAAGATTAAAACCAGGAAAAATATGGTGTTTAAACAAGGTGTCTTCCTAAGGAGAGTTCTCTCACCAACATTATTCCGTTATAGATTCGGTTGTTATATATTAACGTTAATTTGTACCATCTACTATACCATTAGGCGGGTTCAACTATTATAAATAACGTTAATATTACTAACCTGCGTTTGTGACAGGGTCTCAAAGCAAACTACGTAAAATATACACAGGGATGTTCCACCTGGTGTGGCTTACATCGCTCTTAAAGATGAAAGCCAAGAGCATGTCACAAATGTTTCCCCCGGAGCACGCAGTTATGGCTGCTGTCTCTTCCACTGGGTTCTAGCTAGATTATTACCGAGCTTATGTGGCGAAAAACTCTATAGGATCCAGTGGAAAGTGTTGCACGACAAAGGACCCACATCTCGAGCGGCTGATTTAGCGGAGTTGGAAAGGAGGGGGGGGGGGGGGGGGGGGGAGAGAGAGAAGCGGGTTGAAATCTGGACGACACTCAACGCGGAGAGAACAACGCAGACTCATGTTCATTCAGGATGCCATAAGTACCATGATATTATTACTGGCCGCCATGTCATTATAGATTCGACTATTCTAAATTAACGTTAATAATAGTGGCCAAGGTGTCAAATTTGAACATTTGAATTTTCTACAGCTACAACAGTTGTAGTGCACATTTTCATTCCATGCCGCATACAATAAAAAATGATTGAACTAGTAAATGAATCTGTTTGGAACCCATTGGATGAGATTGAGCATCTAATGTTTGCTCAAAGTGTAGTTACTTCCGCTTTCAGTACCAAAATATATGTTGGATATTTTAATTTTTTTGTTGTTCACTCGTTGTTCACTCGAGCGTTGTCCACGATGGACTGATTTTTGCGCCGGTATCGCCATCAGGCGAACTCACTTCTATTTCTGAGGTACTTGTAATAACTACTACTGTTCCTAAGGAGCTGCGGTGGTGTAGTGGGTAGTACATTTGAGTTACCGGCCCAGTGGGCATGTGTTAAAATAAGATTTTAAAACATTGACCTGGTCTCAGATGTTGACTCAGCCTAAAATTTGTACCAGACAATTTCATGGGCAGTAAAGGTAGCCGGACTGATATTTACTACATTAGTCATCACTTGCCGATTGGTTTATACAAGTATGAGGCTAGCACCATATACCTAGTATATTCCCATATGTATGGCACGTTACACCTTCCTTAGGTATTTATAATGCCCATTTTAAACATTGCCTTTGAGTCATGTATTATTGATTAATTTTCATGTTTTAATGCTTATTGTTCCTTGTTGTCAAAGAGTTGCTTCATAAGTGATGTTGAATGAAATAATGTTTGAGAGGAAAGAAAGAAGAAGGGCAGAATGTCAGGCGGGCCTGCGTGCCCAATTCTTAACTCTTTGAAAATAATGATTGTTCGTTCGTTCGTTAGTATGCCTTATGGGGTGTTAATTTGTCCTCTGCATATATTTTGCATTAGCTAGCTTTGAACTCAAACGTAGTCCACACACGTGCTATTACTTTTAGACCACTGGACTGATTATTGCATGTGGGTTTTCTTACCATATTACCAGTGTCCCTCACCATCAGGCCAACCCACTCCGACTTCTGAAGTACTTGTAATTTACGTCCTCAAGTAAAGGAAGAGAAATCAACATTTTAGCACATCAGATGATTAAGAACGAGCAATCTGATCCATTTGGCGTTGCTGACCTCTCAACCACTACCTTTTAAAATTCTTTTCCCTTAATATTTCCTCGTCTGCTCTAGAATATAAAGGTGTAACCAGTTGTTACTATGAGAGTATCAGTGACAAAGTCGTTATGTCACCCGCCTCACGCTACGAAGGTTGTGGGTTCGTTTCTAGACTGTCATTCGGTTCACGAATGCAATTTGTTCGGAGATGCCTGGGACTCAGTCGCTGGAGCTGCGAAATGCTTTCTCTGTGAGACTCTTTCGACAAGCTGTCCTGCGGAAAGATGACGGAGCGATATGTGATAGAACCCGGTACAATTTGTTTTTTTTACAATAGCGCTCGCTACATTTGAACTCAAGCGTAGTCAATATGTGTGCTATTACCTCTAGCGCACTGAACTGATTTGAGCGTGTGGATTAACTTTCCCTTTAACAGTATTCCTCGACATCAGGCGAACCCACTCCGATGTCTGCGGTACTTGTAATTTACGTCCTCAAGTCAAGGACGAGAAGTCAACATTTTAGTCCAACAGAAGAATACTCAATGTATCAAGAAGAGATAAGATCATAAATGAAGAAATCAGGACTAAAGTGGAGGTTATAGCTGCACTAGATTTTATTAGAAAGCAGCAAGTTAAATGGTTTGGCCATGCAAGTAGGTTACCATCCAACAGCATACCACAACAAGCAATGATATACATACCAGATGGAAACAGAGGAAGAGGCCGACCACGTAAACGTTGGACGGAGGGAATAGCAGAGTAATGGGAATATCGATAAATGACGACCATAATCGGGCACTCTCACGAAGTTTATACTTCATCTCGACACTGCAAAGTACAAGAGGAACATGATGAGATGAGATGAGATGAGACCGGTGTAGGGGTTGAACCCGCTACCTCATCATTAGCATACCGGATGTTTAGGAACGAGCGTTCTTATCCATTCAGCCATGCTGACCCAGTGCAATAAAATATATCCTATAGCTTTTAACTCCGTGTAATGCACATATACCCTATGAACACGTATATGACAGCACATTGTATCCAATGTTCACATACTTTGTCAACAGGCTCTTCAAGATGACTATAGAAAGTTCATGGATCATACAGACGGCGTATTTCACTCCGATTATCTCATGCATCTGCGTTACCTAGGAATGCGATTGGCAGACAAGGACATCGCCGCGGTCACTTATGAAGACATTGAACCACTGCCTAAACTTTAAATTACATTGTTAATCTGCGTTTGGATGTATGGACTGTATTACTTATCAGTCGCTGTCTAGTATAATGGCGTCAATTGTAAACTGTTTAATTATTATGAATGAGGCTGGTTCTATATTATTTAGTGTTTGTTACACTTACATATTTAGATATGTTTAAAGTATTTTAGCCACGTAACAAAATTGGTTGTTGTCCACAGTGAGCAGCTGGGGTTGGAATTAAATTGTAAGAAGACACAGGTTATGGTCGTCACTAGGAAGAACGAAGTACCACAATGTAATATACAAGTAAATGGGGATATTCTGCAACAAGTGAATCTGTACAATTATCTCGGAACAGTAATAACATCTGATGGGAGATGCCTTGAAGAGATTAGAACAAGAATCGCCATGACGAAAGTTGCCTTTAGCAAGATGAAAAACATTCTGACCAATAAAAAGATGTCAATTGAAACGAGAAAAAGAGTCTTCAGGGGGTACATAGAGCCTGTTCTTTTGTATGGATGTGAAACTTGGACAATGTGCAGTCAAGCTGAAAAACATCTGATGGCTGCAGAAATGTGGTTTCTGAGGAAAATGCAAAGAATACCATGGACAGATAGAAAAACCAATGACCAAGTACTACAGGAGACAAATGAAAATCGTAGATTGATTAGAGAAATTAGACATAGACAGTCAACATTTTTTGGACATGTAATGAGAAGAAATGGACTGGAGAACTTAGTGACAACTGGCAAGATCGAAGGGAACAGACCAAGAGGAAGACCGAGAGGAAAATATCTGGATGGCTTGGCCACATGGCAAGGACGAGACAAATCAAATCAATTCAAATCAAATCAACTTTATTAGGGTCACAAATTGGGCGCGCAGGCCCGTCTTACATTCGGCCCTTTCAATCACTCGTCTTTCGTTCATCAAGAGCATTATACATTTACATAGGAAGAAACATAAACATTGTGAAATGAATGTTGTAAACATAAACAAGGCAAATTACCATGTTATGAGGCCCATCTCCCACGTACCCATACATCACCCCACCCACACACACCCCCACCTACCCACACACACGCACACCAAGGGACACATACATACCCCACCAACCGACCCATCCCCCTCCCGCACATCCCCCACCCGGAACAGGAACACTGAGCTGATCCACGACTCTGGTGATCGAGTGAAATGTCGAGTCATGACCGTCCACGCTTTCCGGCATGGCACATGATTGATTGATTGAACAAAATTATCACAAGAAAATCGCCCCACTCAGAGATTTGGCACATGATGGAAACAAGCTACAGTCAACATTTGTTGGGCATGTTATGAGAAGAAATGACATGGAGAACTTGGTGATAACTGGCAAGATCGAAGGGAAGAGACCAAAGGGAAGACCGAGAAGTAAATACCTGGATGGCTTGGCCACATGGCTTGGTCGAGACAGGAACACGGAGCTGATCCACGACTCTGGTGATCGAGTGCGATGGCAAAACATGACCGCCCACGTTTATCAGCATGGCACATGATGGATGGATGGCAACAAGCTAGATGTAACCCCACGAACGATGGATTGATGGATGGGATATGGGAGTCTATTTACATCACCATGTATGAAAGAAAGCACAAGCGTTTTTCTTACACTGACATGAAAGGCAAACAGGGTTTAAGAAGAAGAAGATGAAGCAAGAGGAGGGGGAGGAGAAGGAGGAGGAGGATAACAAGAACAAGAAAAAGAAAAAAAATAAGAAGGAGGGGGAGAAAGAGGATGACAACGAAAAAGAGAAGGAGAACGACGAGAAAGCGGAGAAAAGAGACGAGAAAGGGGAGGAAAGGGACAAGAAAGGGGAGGAGGAGGAAAGGAAAAAGTGGAAGAAAAAGAAGAAATAGAAAGTGGAAGATGAAGAGGAAGAGGGGGGAAGAAAAAGTTGAGAGAGAAGAAAATCAAAAAAGAAGTGCAAGTTAATCACTCAAACAAACGCGACAAAACCAGTCACATTCTTTAATACTTAATATACCGACTTCCATTCATTTGTATTCTGAGTTGTTATGCTATGGTCCGGTGGTCATGGGTTCAATCCTCTTCTAGGCGGATGGAATTCTAAACATTGACCTGAGCTAGCAGGTTCAGTCAGCCTAAACTGGGTACCAGGAAATATAATGGGAAGTAAAGGCGGCGGGTGTGATACTGCACATATCAACCACACAGAGCCTATTGGCCTATTAAAATCTAGGTCTGGCACATATACTTAATTCGGTTAAGGCGTATACAAGGGACTTTTACTTACTTACTTATACAGAGTTCCATTCACGTGTACTCTCAGTGGCTATGCTATGTCATGGACATGTGTTCTGTATCTTCACATTCTCATACTGGTATTTAAAATCCATCCGTCCATCATGTGCCATGCCGATAAACGTGGGCGGTCATGTTTTGCCATCTCACTCGATCACCAGAGTCGTGGATCAACTCCGTGTTCCTGTCTCGACCATGCCATGTGGCCAAGCCATCCAGGTATTTACTTCTCGGTCTTCCCCTTGGTCTCTTCCCTTCGATCTTACCAGTTGTCACCAAGTTCTCCAAATCATTTCTTCTCATAATGCCCAAAATAATTGTGATTGTCTACGTCTACTGTCTCTAATCAGTTTACGATCTTCATTTGTTTCGTGAAGGACTTGTTCATTGGTTTTTCTGTCTGTCCATGATATTCTTTACATTTTCCTCAGAAACCACATTTCCACAGCCATCAGATGTTTTTTTTTTTTCAGCTTGACTGCTTATTGTCCACGCTTCACATCCATACAAAATTATAGGTTCTATTTATCCCCTCAATACTTTTTTTCTCGTTTCAATTGATATCGTTTTATGGGTCAGTATGTTTTTCATCTCGCAAAAGACTACCTTCGCAATGGCAATTCTTGTTCTAATCTGTTCAAGGCATCTCCCATCAGATGTTATGACTGTTCCGAGATAATTGCACCGATTCACTTGTTGAAGAATATGCCCATTTACTCGTTTATCACATTGTGGTATTTCCTTCTTCTTAGTGACGACCATAATCTGTGTCTTCTTACAATTCAATTCTAACCCCAGTTGTTCACTGTGTGCACCAACAGAATCTACTAAATTTAATACTATTTAAAATAATGTCTTCAAAGTCGAGAGGATCGACTTCATTGCACCGGGTATTATCCCACATGACTCTGTCTCTTTCCGCGGGGCGGCCTGCCGAAAGCGTCGCACAAAGCACGAACTCTGCAGCACCAGCGACGACCCCCAGGAGTTTCTGAGAAAGATGCACCCGTGAACAGAAGGCGTAGCCCGGAATTGAACCCACAACCTTCGGAGCGCGAGGCAGACGACTTGACCACTTCGCCACGGAGACTCCAGCTGGTTTATCAGTTCTCACGCAGCTCGACTAATAACCCACACAAAATGTTATTAATACGCTTAGATTTTATTTAGCCGGCTCCTTGGTCTAGAGGTTACACGACTTTTTCTGTAATCTCGTATACTCTCGTAAGTAACGTGACTTTGCGCGAGAATCGGTAGTGGTTCTCTCCGCGTCGGTAACTTACGGGGTATATGAGCGATGTCCTGTAAAGGATATGCGGAAACCAAAAAAAAATTGATTTAAAATCAGAATGATATATGTTAAATAAGCTTGTAATTTACGCAAATATATATATTCAGTTCTATAAAAATTACAATTAAACTGAAATTTACAACTGACATGGGTTTACGGGCCGAGCCAGCCTAAAGTAGGTACTAGAGATGTCATGAGAAGGAATGGCCGCCGTCGTAACATTGACCACATCGCCTATCGGTTGATTGGTCTATAACAGCATTGGACCAGCACAAAGTGTCCAAAAACTCTTCGAGGCCTATAAAGAGCGTCCTTTACTTTTCAATAATTTGTCCCGAAGCAGTGTCATCCTTTGGGTCTGTGATGTGATAGGGCCTTCACATTTTGTTGGCCTGAAAGCACCGAGAAACAGGTGTCCAGTCTTGCCCTAACTTAGCAGGTACGAGCCCTTGTCCGATCGTGCCCATTGCAATACCATGACATTATGTTACTACGTTGTGTTAACTTATATTGTAACGTTTATCCACAATTGCCGGCTTCCTGGCCTAGAGGTTAGCGACTTTTCTCCGTAATCTCGTATAATCTCTAAGTAACGTGACGACAGTGAGAATCAACAGTGGTTCGAATCGCGTCGGTAACTTACGGGGTATGTGAGCAGGCCGCTCAGAAAGCAATGGCAAACCACTGAGCGTAATCTTGCCAAGAAATCAACAATCAGCTGAAAGATGCTGATGTTGACAGCGATGTCCTGTGAAGGATATGCAACCATTTTTTTAAATCCACAATTAGTGTGATGATGTTTTGTGACATATGATACTTGGCGTCACCTTTTGTTGTAAGTAGTGTTGTTTTATGCCATGATACTAATAAATTGTGTGAATTGTTGCTGTTATATGAATATTTGTTTTGTGCCACTTTGTTTAAAC
The DNA here is from genome assembly GCA_963921405.1 of Cepaea hortensis. Classification (NCBI taxonomy): domain Eukaryota; kingdom Metazoa; phylum Mollusca; class Gastropoda; order Stylommatophora; family Helicidae; genus Cepaea; species Cepaea hortensis. Next base: position 24,890,592 of record OY992888.1, on the reverse strand, counting down.
ATTTGTCGTAATATAACATTCAATCATCTTATGAGCACAGGTTGTGCAGATAGATACTCACTAGTGGTAATATCAGCGAAAAACAAGTGATTATTTCTGACGTGAAATCTCTCTTTCAAGGCATATCATGCATAAAACGAAAGAAGCTCATCGAGGAAAAAAAAAGATACTATGCTGTTGTAGAAGGTCGATTCCAATTCATGAAAATGGAATGGAAAACACGGACGATGAATTGCAGACAAGTGAATGATAGCATAACCATAACACGAAGAAATGAGCAGAACCAGATCTGAACACTTTCTCATAACACACATTTACCACAGCCCTACAAGACTGTTTAAATTTTGTTAGAAACAGCGAGAGATAGGGAGGGGGCGAGACAGAGAGAGGGAGGGAGAGGGACTGGGTGAGGGTGAGAGAGATATTGTGTGCTGGCGAGAGAGTGGGAGATGAATCGCGAATGCAGAGAGAGAGAGAGAGAGAGAGAGAGAGAGAGAGAGAGAGAGAGAGAGAGAGAGAGAGAGAGAAAGAGAGAGAAAGAGGCAAAGAGAGAGAGAACGAAGGAACGGACTTGATTTTCAAAGGGTAACAAATTGGGCACTCAGGCCCATCTTACATAAGGCCCTTCCAATCACTCATCTTTCTTTCATCAATAGTACATAATACATTCACATAGGGAAAAAAAATTGTCAAAAGAATGTTATAAACATAAACAATGCATATTATCATGTTATAAGACACATTCTACATCCACCCACCCATATCTCCCCCCCCCCCCACACACACACACCCGCAGGCACACATACATTCCCCAATCCATCCACCCATCCCCCACACCCTACATACACCCCACCTACACACATCTCCCCACCCACACTCACACATCTCCAACTCACCACAATGCCACACCACAAATCCCCCCAAACACATTTCCCACACACTCCCAGGCACACATACCTGCACCCACCCACTCATCACCCACACACACATCCCTCACCTACACACACATCCTCCACGCACCAACACTCACCCACTCACATGTCCTCCACCACCCACACACCCCCAACCACCCAGCCAGACACACATCCCCCAACCACACATCCCCAACCCACACATATCCCCGCCAACCCACACATCCGGCACCTAGCCACACACAAAACCCGCACCCACCCACATTTCCCCCACTAGCAGAGAGAGAGAGAGAGAGAGAGAGAGAGAGAGGCAAAGAGAGAGAGAAAGCGAGGAGATTGGGTGCGGAAGGAAGGGTGAAAGATACAGACAGACAGACAGACAGACAGACAGACAGGCAGACAGACAGATAGACAGACAGACACAAACTGGGTGCGGACAGAAGGGTGAAGAAGTAAGAGAGATAAGGAGAGAGAGAAAGAGAGAGAAGAGAGAGAGAGAGAGAGAGAGAGAGAGAGAGAGAGAGAGAGAGAGAGAGAGAGAGAGAGAGAGATTAATTTTGATTCCAGCGAAGGTTTCATCTTACCATCCTATTAATGACAAATGCCTGATCATTATCTCCATGATCGTCATCATACACGGCTGGCTTGTGCCGAGATTCTCCTCTATAACATTATCTCCATGATCGTCATCATACACGGCTGGCTTGTGCCGAGATTCTCCTCTATAACAGTATTTCGAAACGTCCCTCTATCACAAGCTACGTGACCTGTCGCTGTCAGTGTATATTAGGTATCATTTCTTCAATCCAACAAAGGTTGATAACAGCAGTAGAAGAAGAAGAGGAAGCAGAAGAAGATGAAGAAGAAGAAGAAGAAGAAGTAGTAGTAGTAGTAGTAGTAGTAGTAGTAGTAGTAGTAGTAGTAGTAGTAGTAGTAGTAGTAGTAGTATTAGTAGTAGTAGCAGTAGCAGTAGCAGTAGCAGTAGTTGTAGTAGTAGTATAGTAGTAGTATAGTAGTAGTAGTAGTAGTATTAGTAGTAGTAGTAGTAGCAGTAGCAGTAGCAGTAGTTGTAGTAGTAGTATAGTAGTAGTATAGTAGTAGTAGTAGTAGTAGTAGTAGTAGTAGTAGTAGTAGTAGTAGTAGTAGTAGTAGTAGTAGTAGTAGTAGTAGGAACAGATGAAGCTTAAGAAGAAGAAGAAGAAGAAGTAGAAGAAGAAGAAGAAGGAGGAGAAGACGAAGAAGACGAAGAAGAAGAAGAAGAAGAAGAAGAAAAGGGGGGGGGGGTGTGTGATATTGTGTCTTGTATTAATTGTTTTGCCCTTTTAAAGTGACTCTTGCAATAAGGACACGAGCAAATGCAGCGAAATATGTCAGGCAATAAATTGTGCAACCTATTGTTTGCATCTTCAGTACTCCAATTCAGTGCGTGAATACGTCGTTTTTAATATCTAGGAACACTCATAACATCTGATAGAAGACGCCTTGTAGAGATTAGAGAAAGAATCGCTATGGCAAAGGCAGCCTTTTTCAAGATGGAAAACACACCAATGAAAAGCTGTCCATCTGAGAAAAAGCGTATTGACGCATTATATTAAACCATTACTGATGTGTGCACGTTAAAACATGGACAATAAGCAGAAACCTGAGAAATATATAATGACAGTGGAAATGATTTCAATGGGAAATGCACAGAACACCATGAATGAGACAACTTTTGAAGAAAGCGAAAACCATTTAGAGAAATTAGACGTAGACATTCAAGATTCTATGGGGAACATTCTGAGGAGAAATAACCTTAAAAACGTAGTAACAACTGGCAAAATTAACAGGAAACAGAGAAAGGGGATGCCTAAAAGACAAATACCCGGATGGTTTGGCTACATGAGATTATCCTGACACGAACGCCGATCTAATCAGAGATATGATCCGTGAGATGCCAAATCATGACCATCATCATCATGTGCCATGTCCACGCAAACGTGCGCGGTTTTGGATCGCCATCTCACACAATCAACAGTCCTGGATCAGGTCTGTATTCTTCACCCGATTATGCCATGTGACCAGAACACCCACGTATTTATCTCTTTTCAGATCAATTTTGCCAGTTGTCACTAAGCTTTAAAATTTATTTATCCACATACGCCTGTACGGCGAGGAACCACCAGTCTGCACACCAATAAGCCAGACATGGGACAACGGATACTCACGCAAACCTCAGGTCCTGTATGACATCACACTGATGTTGGACAACAGAATGCCTTCATCCGACATACAGGACTTCGCTTTGGAGTTCAAGTCAACGAACACAAGCAAGCATACAAGAGACAACATTGCAGTTATAAACATATTTCAGGCGAAAGAAAGAAGAAGAAGAAATTCAGCATATTTGTTATTTTAAAAGTAAAAAAGGCTCTTTCAAGCGATAGCATCAATATTGTTTGTTTGATTTTGTTTTTATTGCATTGAATCTTATGTTAATAATTTACCTGACATTTTCTCGTAGGGTTTTCAATAATTCGTGTTTATGACGACAGCTCGAAGTCTTCTACAATTTTGCGGGATGGATTCATGAAGTAAAATATCTATCTTACGGCATTCGTGGCATACAGGCTGCATTCTTTTCATGAGTGAATTATTGTTATTAGTGTAAAAATATTGAACTATCTATATTCATCGGTTTATTTATTTAAACACACGTAGGAAACATTTAATGCAATTTGGCCAACAATTGATAAAAACCTGCCTCTGTCGTGCAGAAGTGTACGGGCAGACGCAGAAATACAAACTTGTTACATCCGCCCGACTGGCTTCATCAACGGTCATGGACCAGTTCTGTTAAATATAATGTTACCTGCCTTTTATCACGCTCTGGAATTACTATAACATCATAAATAATTGACGAAATCTGAGGCAGACATTTTATCGTTTATTTGTACGTTGTCTGTAATGAAAATCAACTGCCGCTGTGAAAACTAGAGAAATTAGAAACAAGTAAAAGACTAGGAGAAACACGAAAGTACTAAAGATAAGGTCAAAATGTCTGCCAGAGTAAAACGTTTATAGTCCAAAGTCATCGGTTTGTGTATTAACTGCACCGTTGTCTCTTATTATTATTAATGTGTCAGTATTAATGTTTCTCTGCAGGAATGTATATATTAGTTATTACACCGGCCATACCAGGGGAAAATATCAACATACCATGATATGATTCTTATCCTCCACATGAAATAGAGACATAATTCTTTTCTTAACTAGAAACTACTAACTACTGTGTGATATTACTACTATTCGTTTAATTTTGCTTATTTTTTTCATTCAACTCACTGACTGGCTGTCTGGGTATGTATGCTACAATGAAATACATAGTAAAAAAATTCGTGTACCTTAAATGTAGACTGCAACACTTGGGGGATGTTTACACTCAGCATGTAACAAGAAATAATGTCTCTCAGTTGGTTTGTAGACATTTATAGAGAAGGGAAGTGCTAACAAATATATCTGTAAACTCTGATAAGTCAACTTTACTGTATTGTTTAGTAGCAAGAATTATATTTAAAATAAAATTATCTTCAGTTAATTAAGACTTTCATAAACAAACATTCACGCAGAATTGAAGACTAAATGTTATATGAGAGAATAATCAGTATAGAAGTCCAAGATAGAACATTCCAAACTTTAGTGAAAGAATATGTGAACATCAAATTTCTAGCATTGGATAAGATTCACGTTGAGGAAATCATTTATCACCATAACAAATCCTTGTCTTGAAATGTGTAATGTAACAGAATTATTTAAAGGTCAGAATATATATTATTAGAAGAGAAAAAGTGAGAGAGAGAATGAATGAACTTTATTTAGAAAAAAGTCACAAATTGGGCACGCAGGCCCGTCTTACATTCGGCCCTTCCAATCACTCGTCTTTCGGTCATCAGTTGTGCGTGTTATATTCACATAAAAAAAAAATGAAATCATTGTTGTAAACATAAACAATGGATATTACCATGTTAAAGACAGGCAGGCAGGCAGACACACATACACATGCACATTCATAAACACATATATACATACCTGCATACATACTTACACCATTTACACAAACTAAGAGAGAGAGAGAGAGAGAGAGAGAGAGAGAGAGAGAGAGAGAGAGAGAGAGAGAGAGAGAGAGAGAGAGAGAGAGAGAACACTGATATATTATTTATGGCTGCTGTTTGAAGTGAGTGAGTTATTGTGTTAATTTTATTTTGATTTTGCAAAAGGTGTAGGATTACGCATTACTTTAATTTCATTACTGCAAGAGGCATAATACTCAGCACGATTTTATTCCAGTGTTGCAATGGCAAAGTACAAAAAATGCTAAATTTGACTGCTACGTCCTGTCCAGGATATGCAACTAACTTTGTTGTTGCAAGTGGTGTATTAACTTCTTCTTCTTCAGCATTCCGAGCCATTCAGGTTCTTTGCTGCAGATACAAGCCGTCTCCATTCGTCTCTCTGGTTGACCTTCTCTTGCCAGTCGTTGATTCCAAGTGCTTGTAGGTCTGTATATATATATTATCTCTCCACCGTCTTCTTGGTCTACCTCGGGGTCTACGGTAATTTATGTCCTGAGTGTAAGTGGTGTATTAAGCACGCATTATTTTTATGTCAGTGTTTAAAGAGATGTACTATTAAGCTTTACGTTTATTTCATTATTACAAGAGGTGTAGGTTTAAACAGTGCTTGTATACTGCTATTTGAAGTGAGTTATTGTGTTAATTGTCGGCCTCCCTGGCCTAAGGGTTAACGTCTTTCTCCGTAATCCCGTATATTCTCATGATTAACGTAACCTGCGCGCGAATCGGTAGCGGTTATCGCCACGTTGGTAACTTACGGGGTATGTCAGCCGGTCGCTCGGAAAGCAATGGCAAACTACTGAGAGTAATCCTGCCTAGTACATCAACAAACAGCAGCTGAAAAATGCTGATGTTGGCTGCAACGTCCTGTAAGAGATATGCAAAACAAAAATGTGTTAATTGTATTTCAATATTGCAAGAGGTATAGGATTAAACTTTACTTATATTTCAGACATTATCTTTGGACAGCAACCTATTTCTAATTCCTTGCCTATTCCTCACCATATTTGTCATTGTTACATAAGCAGCCATTTATATCATATAAATTCAAGACAACTGTCTTGATAGTAAATACTTTAGATACCAGATGTCTCATCCTCATGCACATAAAAATCAATTACTGGGAGCCCTGAAGGATATTAAAATAGCATGAGAATTAAATTTACACGTATTGTTTAGCACTCATAGAAATAGAGGAAGTCACCTTCAGTAAGTCTACTACATCAAAAATGGGTTAGGACACAGTTTGTAATCCGCATACCATGTTCGAAACACAGCTGTGGGCGATTTGGCAGCAGACCGCCTTGCGTTCGTTTCTTTTTTTTATGAAATGGTATGGGAGATGGTCGGTCAGAAAGCAATGGCAAACTACTGAATGTAAACTTGCCAGGAGATCACAAACAGCAAAATATGCTTGGGTTGAGTGTGATGTCCTGTAAAGGATATTCAGTTAACTTTTAACCTTCAGTCTGTATAGTTGACCATGCATCCAAACACACTTGGATTCTTTCAACCAGTGCGAATCCCATTGTGGTCACACCCTAACTTAAAATTTTTATATTGTTCAGTGGGCCTTATAATCTCTGCTTCTTTTGTCTACTTTTATGAATGCAGATCAATACTTGTGACTGTCCTCTCTATCTTCATGAATCCTTGTATAAGTAGAGTAGTAGATTGACTTGATTTCTCTTGACATGCACACCTATGCAAGAGAGATAATATACAGTAAAACCTCGATGTTCGTCAATAATCCGTCCAAAATTAATCAGCGAAATCCGAAACCGATGAAAACCATGGTAATTATTTCCATATGAATCAATGTAAATCCAATTAATTTGTTCCAGACACTCCAAACTACGTACCAAAAACACATTTTATGCAGAATAAATGTAGTGTTTAATACTATTTTTCGGCCCCAGATTTGTCCTATCTCGCACCTTCGCCGTGCTTAGTAACACTGTGTATGCCAGTGCGCCTCCTGAATTTTTCAAACCATTCTCTGCCGGCTTTTACATCACTAAGTACACTATAGTCTGTTCAGAAAGGAATGCCTTGATTCACGATAAGTTTTTATGAAAACTGTCTGTTGCATCATTATGAAAGTTTTCCTGCCGTCTTATATTTACCCCCACCCAAGGACTATGTCTTTGATAGGCCCAAAGGCAACTTAAATCATCGAAAGCGGCGACATTTCTTTGATGTTTTGGCGAAAATGTAGTGAATTCACGCTAACAAATTAGTTTTACGATAAGGCACATCACTTCGGGTAACGACACAAGTACAAGGCGTAGCCAGATTCATATGGGAGTGGGTGCAATTAAAATATGTCGCTTAAAAGTCAACAGGGTCGACTACATTGCACCGGGTTTTTATCCCATATGGCTCAGTCTCTTTTCGCAGCGCGAAAAGCGTCGCACAAAGCACGAACTCCGTAGCTCCAGCGACGACTCTTGGGAGTCTCCGAAAAAATACACTGGTGAAATGAAGGACGCGGCCCTGAATCGAACATACAACCTTCGGAGCCATAGTCAGATGGCTTGACCACTTCACCACGGAGACTCCAGAGAGAGATGCAATGTGTAATATTAGTAAAGACAGAGAATTAGTTAGTTAGTTAGTTAGTCGCAGTTCCAACTTCACAGCAACGGGTCGTCCCCATTATGCTCCATTCCTGTGCCAGTGAATATCACACAAAACGCTCCCACTGCCCAATGTGAAAAGTGGAAAAGACAGGAGTCTCGACAAATAACAGCCCGCACAGATACACTGTGCATAATGCCGCCACCAGAATGTCAACACAATAGTCCCCCACAAAGCACCCAGTTCATTTCTGATGGAATCGGCAGTCCACGAAATACAGTTCATCGTCAATGGCAGTGGTAGTCAACCAGAAGCCCAGCAGCCACTGACAGAGAATTTACAGAGGCATGGGGTAAATAATGTGTAAATTAGCAGGAAAGTAGAAGGAATATTTTTCTTACCTTATTTTTCATTTCCTTCTTGTTTCTTCAGCTGTTGTACACAAAAAGTCATGTTACTAGGATGCATTTAGCTTTTTATATTGAGTTTGTGAAAGCTTCTAAATAGCTGTGCGTTAATGTGCGTATGGAGTGACCAGAAATGATACCGCAATTTAGTCATCATGTGTCAATTTTTAAGGATCTGTTCAGCTGTCTGTGTAGTTTGTTCACACGTACACATGGGTGACAGACCCGCTTTGAGTCTTCGTGAAAGATTGTCTACTCTGCTGTTTACAGTTCGGAGACGAAACATAATTACCTGTTTTGCACTATGAAAATAGTTGTCAGTGTCTCTGTAATGGGCTTTCTTCTTAACGACCAAGATGTTGGTCCTCTTTTCATTGAAGTTTATAGATTGATTCGTATGTTCGTGTGTTGTCCCCTGTTTGCTCTCACGTTTCTTGTTATGCCACAATATGTCAGTTTCCACCGCAATATTACTCTTCTGTTGGTATTCAATGCGTTTAGTGTTTTGTTTTTAAAATTTCAGTTGTTTGTCACTGCTGAGGGCTTGTGGAATTGAAAATTCATCACTGTGGAATACAAACTGTTACCATTGACATTGTGATGATGCTGTAATGTTTAGGGCCTGCAATTCGTCTGAATAGTTGGAGCAAAATATCCCAGTAAGTGTGCACGTGGATTAAGGTCTGCGATCTTAATCTGTGCCGGACGATTCCAGTAGGTTGATGACTGCTCTCGGTTGCATAAAATTCAGTTCATCCTTTCCCCAGTAGTCCTCTTTCAACACATGGTCCTCACATTTTGTCCAGTAACTTTTATCAATATTTAATAGTACGGACTGGGTTAGTATCTTGACGTCAGACAATGTGAATGCAATATTGTCAGCTGCCACCTGTCCTTTAATTTTAGCCCACACAAGTTCTATAGGGTTTAAATGAGAATGGTACGGCGGAAGTCTCAAGCATCTATGGCCATGCTCTTCTGTCAACTTGTCGATTTGATATTTCTTGCTTTTTTTGCGCCTTTTTTACAAGGGACAAAAAAATTGTAGCTTGAAATATGTTTCTGTAAATTGTATATTTTTCCTTCGGAGCCATATCTTTATTGCTTTCTTTGTGCTCGATGCCGTAGATATTTTGTCTTCTTGGGCAACAACATTGTGACATGATGCATTGTCCATGATTAGACAAGGGATGGAAGTACTGTATTCTCGAGCCAATCTATAAATACATTACTATTCATCTCATTACGATAATCCCTATTGTTTGTATGCTTTGATACGAACACGAGTCCAGCATTCTGTAGTAGGCCATTATGAGTACTACCAGCATAGGCTATGACCAAACGCTGTCCTTTACTACTGGGCACATATCGCTTTATCTTTTCATCCACTGATTGCCATTCTTTTTCACTTGTGTGGTGCGCATTGATCCACATCTCATCCAAATACACTATGTCATAATTGTCTTTGCGCATTTCCCTTATTTCACGTAAGTATCTGTTTCTCATGGCTCCTAAATGCGGGTGCTCGCAAAAGATATTTCTACCTCCCTTGTACTTTCTGAAAGTGAAGCCTAATGTCCTTATAATTTTCCACATAGTTGTTTTGGATAGCTCTATGTTATTGTTCTTTCTCAACCAAACCCTAAGTTTTCTTAGTCACTGTTTCTTTGGCATTCAGCACTTTTATAATAGCTCGCCTTATGACATCCTTGTCAAAGCTCTCAACAATTGCCTTTCTACCTACCGTGTGCTTATAGAGTGTTGGTTTCATTCCAGATTCTTGCACCCATCGACGAAATGACAATTTACTCAAACTCAATCCATGCACTGTTCTTTTTTCGGGATTTGTAACAGTATGAAACAGTTTCCTGCAATCAGTTTCTTGACAAAAATATGTGTACAACTTCATATCGATGCTTTGAAGTGTACACAATTACACATTCAATCTCATTGAACAATATTCACACATTCAAATATTAGCTATTAATATTATATTAATGGTAAGATTTATTTATATAATTACGTTTCATGAAAGAACCCACATTGACGACACCTCTGAACACTCTCATGTAACTGCGCGCTGAACGTGCCAAAACGTAAACCACGAGAAATTTTTATTTAAAAAGCGCGGATGTGTCTGGGTGAAGGTGTAATAACGAAGACACAAACAATAGATTGCACGATTTATTGCCTGGCATATTTCGCTGCATCTCGTCAGGTACATACTGCAGAAATCACACAACTTACGTGAAATTAACTAGATAAATCCTTCAAGTTGAAATATACACAATTTCGCACAGTAATGTCACTTATCTACCACGGTAATTTTAAGCTGACTAACATGTCTTTCTGTTTACACAATTCTGGCTTGCGTTGATAGATCATAATTGCTTCTGCAAATTTTAACAAGCGAGTATTTTGTGTTCTAAACAAGTTCTAGATAAGTGACATTACTGTGCGAAATTGTGTATATTTCAACTTGAAGGATTTATCTAGTTAATTTCACGTAAGTTGTGTGATTTCTGCAGTATGTACCTGACGAGATGCAGCGAAATATGCCAGGCAATAAATCGTGCAATCTATTGTTTGTGTCTTCGTTATTCAAATTCACTACGGGAAAACATTGTTTTGAAGGTGTAATACATTTAAAATTATGGACTTAATCTCTTACACGTATATTATATACCGCATAAACAAATATTGAAATCTGCTGTACAATCTCCAGAACAAAAATGTTGTTGTTGGGTGTACATAATAGTAAGGTTATATACTAAATGTCATCATTTTTCATCAGTTTGTTACTGAGATATGGAATTTTATATTGGGGTAGACAAAAGTAAACAGGCTATAGCACTAGTCCTGGGCAATTTCTTAATGAGATCGTCATACAGCAGCAGTCTGGCCTTTTCATATAAGATTGCCCCCGAAACAGAATGGCCATCTGACTGTTTTTGATTTATCAAAATTAATAATAACTAGTCAACATCTTCAATTGTTTGCAATTTATGTTTCGTTAGCACATTAGCTTCCTTTATTTCTTTCTTCTTCGCCAAATTGAATTTATCATGGATGACGACGTCCTGTATATGCGGCTGATTTGAGCAATCTTAATGCAGCTCTCATATTTTTTAATGATTTCCTTCTTCAACTTTATCATGTTCCTGGCCTTCTTCTTCGGAGGGCTGCTGGCTCTGGAATCTTTCTTTGGTCCCATGATGGAGCTAACAGGAAAGGGCTAACGTATTAGCAAGTGATGCTCACGCAGCCAGAAAAAAAACGTCAAACGAAACAGAAGTGAGCCCCTTTGTTTTGCAAACAAGCCGACAAGATCTGAGGCAACCGACGAAAACCAAGACAACCTTTTCAGGAAAAAATCGACGAACACCAAAATCGACAAAAACCGAAGGCAACAAAAACCGAGGTTTTACTGTACAATGTAGTCCAACATTTCACAAGTAAAGAAATCTTATCAAAGATACAAACAGATATAACTGTCTACTCTACCTGTTCTCCCCCCCCCCCCCCCCCAATGGGACTTGTCTTGGTTTGGTTTGTACGGAATTACTATTCATTGAACACAGATATAGCCAGAAGTGCTTTAGCTTCACCCATAGATTTCCCAAGAAAAATCTCTTCACATTGCACACACCCCTTAGCGCCAGCAAAGAGCCAAATGTGTTAATTTCTTAATATAAATATTTTATTTAGCTGCAGGTGTGACAGGTGCTAGACAGCTTTTCATATAGCCAGGCTTTGAACAGTTATCATCCTTAAAGCATGAATTAGACCCCAGTAATTTTCATCATGGCTCTTAAAGAGGCCGGGAATGTCAATGGCTATTTGGACTGGGCGGACAAAAATGATTCACCATACCCTGAAATAGAATTCCCGAAGTGCATCAACTTTCTAGGCAAGTCTCAGCAGTTTTGGGAGATTGCGGCTACATCTGTTATAGCCCTTGTAGCATTGTTATATGCCTACCCACGACTGAGGCTACCTGGGAGATGTTCTTCGGCTTGCCAATGGCAGGAGCCAGTGGGCAAAAGGATTCTCCTGCTTTTGCTGTGTTTAGCATTTGGACTCGAGCTTGGTGTCAAATTGGCTACACGTCGAATGTTCTGGATTGGCAAACCTAGCCACCTTGCCACAATGATACAGGTAGGTGAGAATTCTCTCTCTCTCTCTCTCTCTCTCTCTCTCTCTCTCTCTCTCTCTCTCTCTCTCTCTCTCTCTCTCTCTCTCTCTCTCTCACACACACACACACACACACACACATACATACATACATACATACATACATACATACATACATACATACATACATACATACATACATACATACATACATACGGAATGTGTAGAGGAATTTGAGAGTGATAAAGCTGGCGCCGTGGTGGAGATGTTTTGTGGGCGCGATTCACAATCCCGCATATTGCAATCGAAACACAGCTGCAGGCAATTTGGAAGCAGACTGTCGTGGATGATTTTCATACAATGATATGAGTGTCAGTCGTTCAGAAAACAGTGTCAAACTATTGAACGCCAACTTGTCTAATAAATCACAAACAGCACATAAATACTGGGGTTGACTGTGACATCCTGTAAAGGACATGCAACTAACTATTATAGAACAATTACAAGAACCAGCTGATTAAAAAAAAAATTGACATATATAGTATAATATAATATAATATAATATGATATAATATAATATAATATAATATAATATAGTACAATACAATTCAATACAATACAATACAATACTATATAATATAATATAATATAATATAATATAGTACAATACAATTCAATACAATACAATACAATACTATATAATATAATATAATATAATATAATATAATATAATATAATATAATATAATATAACAGAATAAAGAAAACTTCATAAAGAAATAAAGAATATGAACAATTTTTAAGGCTTGTCACACCCTAAAAGCATGGCCCGAATATATAAGAGCGCTTGCTCTTAAACTTCTGGTGAGCTGATGTTGAGGTAGCGGGTTCAAACCCTACATCAGGTATTTGGACTAAAATGTTGACTTCTAGTCCTTGTCTTGGGGACGTAAATTACAAGTAACTCAGAAGTCGGAGTGGGTTTGCCTGATGGCGGGGTACACTGGTAATAAAGCAAGCTAATCCACCCGCAAAAAAAAACAATCGAATGCACTAGAAGTAGAAACGTATGTAGGGACTACGCTTTTGCTGTAAGCGAGTGAACGTAAAAAAAATGATGTTAAAAAACACCCTACAACTTTAAGTAACACCAAAGCGAGTACTGATGGTATGAAGAAAGCATGGCATATCACAAGCAAGTCAACAAAAGTGAACTCTCTGAGGCATCTTTCCTGTAGCAGCATAGACATATTGAGAATAAAAAGCAAAGATAACATCCCTAGTGAGGGAAAGACTAACTACCTGTTCTTCCATGCACTCAGGTTTACACAATGCAATGGTCCCAGCACATCACAAACCCTTAGCACACTTCAGCTTCAGGACTGAAACAAGATGAGAAACGTGTATACCACATCTTACGGGTTTACAGAGGGGTATCAGATGAGTGTTGGGAGGATAGTAGATCACCTTGCATGCGTGGTTGCCATCCATTCACTTATCCCATCTGGGCACTTCACAAATGTCACGGAAGAAAATTAAAGCTTTCAAGCTAAATATTACAGAAGAATCATGTGAGCACCCTAGACATTCATTTGTTCATTCAGTAGCATGTCTTTTGCAGAACCTCGCTCCCATCCTCGCAACCTTCCGGAAAACCTCTCGATCATAAGTAAGATGTCCCGCGTCCGATACACCCATCTGGAGATCATCCGCCACATCCTGCAGCCATCTTCTCTTTGGCCTTTCTCGTCCTTTCTTCCTAGGCATATACCCCTCCATTATTGTTCTCTCCAAACTTTCGTGACGTTTCAAGTGACCAACATATTTTCTTTGTTTTATCGTCTTTAATCGCCTACCTTCTTTAGTATTCAGCTCTTGAAGTATGGACACATTTGTTCTTTTCATTATCCAAGATATTCTGAGAACTCATCTGTAACATTTATATTCAAAGGCATTTATGCACTGTTAAGCTTGTTTAGTAAGTGTCCAGGTCTCACAGGCGAATATTGTAATGGGAAAGATGATTGCTCTTAAAAATATAATTTTTGCAGTTCTGTATGTCCCACTCCACAATGTATTAAGTTGGTTTAGTCTTTCAAGAGCAATAGATATTCATCTTTTAATTTCTTTTATTGTGTCATCATTGTTGGTAATCAATGACTCAAGATATTCAAAATTTTCCACCACCTCCAAATTTTCATCATTAACATATATTTCTTTCTCCCTAGTAGTTGTATCTGTATGCATTATCTTTGTTTTTGCTATGTTAGGATACCTTAGACATAGAAGCTGACAAATACAAACATCCCAGAAGACTTAAATATTGAAGAAAACTAACGTCATGCCTGAGAAAATGAGTACTTCTGCCAAATTAGCTTCAGACTGGTTTGAAGGAGTAGTAATTAAAGACATAATGTCATTGGACAACAATGCATGAATCAACCAAGATGAAAGTGGACACAAGACATGAAAAAAACCCTAAAAATGATAATGGGTGAACCAGGGGAGATGGTGCAAGAGCAAGAGTCTTGCAAGGAGGCAGTGATGATAGTTATGATCTGCAAAAGTTATGCTACAAGCACACGATGATGATGATGATAATGATACCCACATTAATGATGATGAGGTCTCTGCCACATTCATACTTGTGGTTATTTATAGACCTACATGTTCCACTCTGCTTATCAACAACCTTCTCTTGACTCTAGCTGAGAATCCCTAGCAACATTTCTCCACAGTGTACAGAATCTCTCCACACAGTGTACATAATCTCTCAACACAGTTTACATAATCTCTCCACACAGTTTACATAATCTCTCCACACAATGTACATAATCTCTCCACACAGTTTACATAATCTCTCCACACAGTTAACATAATCTCTCCACACAGTTTACATAACCTCTCCACATTGTGTACATAATCTCTCCACACAGTGTACATAATCTCTCCACACAGTTTACATAATATCTCCACACAGTGCACATAATCTCTCCACGCAATTTACACAATCTCTCCACACAGTTTACATAATCTCTCCACACAGTGTACATAATCTCTCTGCGCAGTGCACAGAATCTCTCCACACATTTTACATAATCTCTCCACACTGTGTACATACTTTCTCCACACAGTTTACATAATCTCTCCACACACTGTACATAATCTCTCCACACAGTGTACATAATCTCTCCACACAGTTTACATAATCTCTCCACACAGTGTACATAATCTCTCCACACAGTGTACATACTTTCTCCACACAGTTTACATAATCTATCTGCGCAGTGCACAGAATCTCTCCACACTATTTACATAATCTCTCCACACTGTGTACATACTTTCTCCACACAGTTTACATAATCTCTCCACACACTGTACATAATCTCTCCACACAGTGTACATAATCTCACCACACAGTGTACATAATCTCTCCACACAGTGTACATAATCTCTCCACACAGTTTACATAATCTGTCCACACAGTTTACATATTCTCTCCACACAGTGTACATAATCTCTCCACAGAGTGTACATAATCTCTCCACACAGTTTACATAATCTCTCCACACAGTTTACATAATCTCTCCACACAGTGTACATAATCTCTCCACAGAGTGTACATAATCTCTCCACATAGTGTACATAATCTCTCCACACAGTTTACATAATCTGTCCACACAGTTTACATAATCTCTCCACACAGTGTACATAATCTCTCCACACAGTGTACATAATCTCTCCACACAGTGTACAGAATCTCTCCTCACAGTTTACATAATCTCTCCACACAGTGTACAGAATCTCTCCACACAGTTTACAGAATCTCCCCACACAGTGTACATAATCTCTCTGCACAGTGCACAGAATCTCTCCACACATTTTACATAATCTCTCCACACAGTGTACATAATCTCACCACACAGTGTACATACTTTCTCCACACAGTTTACATAATCTCTCCACACAGTGTACATAATCTCTCCACACAATGTACATACTTTCTCCACACAGTTTACATAATCTCTCCACACACTGTACATAATCTCTCCACACAGTGTACATAATCTCTCCACACAGTTTACATAATCTCTCCACACAGTGTACATAATCTCTCCACACAGTGTACATACTTTCTCCACACAGTTTACATAATCTATCTGCGCAGTGCACAGAATCTCTCCACACTATTTACATAATCTCTCCACACTGTGTACATACTTTCTCCACACAGTTTACATAATCTCTCCACACACTGTACATAATCTCTCCACACAGTGTACATAATCTCACCACACAGTGTACATAATCTCTCCACACAGTGTACATAATCTCTCCACACAGTTTACATAATCTGTCCACACAGTTTACATATTCTCTCCACACAGTGTACATAATCTCTCCACAGAGTGTACATAATCTCTCCACACAGTTTACATAATCTCTCCACACAGTTTACATAATCTCTCCACACAGTGTACATAATCTCTCCACAGAGTGTACATAATCTCTCCACATAGTGTACATAATCTCTCCACACAGTTTACATAATCTGTCCACACAGTTTACATAATCTCTCCACACAGTGTACATAATCTCTCCACACAGTGTACATAATCTCTCCACACAGTTTACATAATCTCCCCACACAGTGTACATAATCTCTCCACACAGTGTACAGAATCTCTCCTCACAGTTTACATAATCTCTCCACACAGTGTACAGAATCTCTCCACACAGTTTACAGAATCTCCCCACACAGTGTACATAATCTCTCTGTGCAGTGCACAGAATCTCTCCACACATTTTACATAATCTCTCCACACAGTGTGCATAATCTCACCACACAGTGTACATACTTTCTCCACACAGTTTACATAATCTCTCCACACAGTGTACATAATCTCTCCACACAATGTACATACTTTCTCCACACAGTTTACACAATCTCTCCACACACTGTACATAATCTCTCCACACAGTGTACATAATCTCTCCACAGAGTGTACATAATCTCTCCACACAGTGTACATAATCTGTCCACACAGTTTACATAATCTCTCCACACAGTGTACATAATCTCTCCACAGAGTGTACATAATCTCTCCACACAGTTTACATAATCTGTCCACACAGTTTACATAATCTCTCCACACAGTGTACATAATCTCTTCACAGAGTGTACATAATCTCTCCACACAGTGTACATAATCTCTCCACACAGTTTACATAATCTGTCCACACAGTTTACATAATCTCTCCACACAGTGTACATAATCTCTCCACAGAGTGTACATAATCTCTCCACACAGTTTACATAATCTCCCCACACAGTGTACATAATCTCTCCACACAGTGTACAGAATCTCTCCTCACAGTTTACATAATCTCTCCACACAGTGTACAGAATCTCTCCACACAGTTTACAGAATCTCCCCACACAGTGTACATAATCTCTCTGCACAGTGCACAGAATCTCTCCACACATGTTACATAATCTCTCCACACAGTGTACATAATCTCACCACACAGTGTACATACTTTCTCCACACAGTTTACATAATCTCTCCACACAGTGTACATAATCTCTCCACACAATGTACATACTTTCTCCACACAGTTTACATAATCTCTCCACACACTGTACATAATCTCTCCACACAGTGTACATAATCTCTCCACACAGTTTACATAATCTCTCCACACAGTGTACATAATCTCTCCACACAGTGTACATACTTTCTCCACACAGTTTACATAATCTCTCTGCGCAGTGCACAGAATCTCTCCACACTATTTACATAATCTCTCCACACTGTGTACATACTTTCTCCACACAGTTTACATAATCTCTCCACACACTGTACATAATCTCTCCACACAGTGTACATAATCTCACCACACAGTGTACATAATCTCTCCACACAGTGTACATAATCTCTCCACACAGTTTACATAATCTGTCCACACAGTTTACATATTCTCTCCACACAGTGTACATAATCTCTCCACAGAGTGTACATAATCTCTCCACACAGTTTACATAATCTCTCCACACAGTTTACATAATCTCTCCACACAGTGTACATAATCTCTCCACAGAGTGTACATAATCTCTCCACATAGTGTACATAATCTCTCCACACAGTTTACATAATCTGTCCACACAGTTTACATAATCTCTCCACACAGTGTACATAATCTCTCCACACAGTGTACATAATCTCTCCACACAGTTTACATAATCTCCCCACACAGTGTACATAATCTCTCCACACAGTGTACAGAATCTCTCCTCACAGTTTACATAATCTCTCCACACAGTGTACAGAATCTCTCCACACAGTTTACAGAATCTCCCCACACAGTGTACATAATCTCTCTGTGCAGTGCACAGAATCTCTCCAAACATTTTACATAATCTCTCCACACAGTGTGCATAATCTCACCACACAGTGTACATACTTTCTCAACACAGTTTAGATACTCTCTCCACACAGTGTACATAATCTCTCCACACAATGTACATACTTTCTCCACACAGTTTACATAATCTCTCCACACACTGTACATAATCTCTCCACACAGTGTACATAATCTCTCCACACAGTTTACATAATCTCTCCACACAGTGTACATAATCTCTCCACACAGTGTACATACTTTCTCGACACAGTTTACATAATCTCTCTGCGCAGTGCACAGAATCTCTCCACACTATTTACATAATCTCTTCACACAGTGTACATACTTTCTCCACACAGTTTACATAATCTCTCCACACACTGTACATAATCTCTCCACACAGTTTACATAATCTGTCCACACAGTTTACATATTCTCTCCACACAGTGTACATAATCTCTCCACAGAGTGTACATAATCTCTCCACACAGTTTACATAATCTGTCCACACAGTTTACATAATCTCTCCACACAGTGTACATAATCTCTCCACAGAGTGTACATAATCTCTCCACACAGTGTACATAATCTCTCCACACAGTTTACATAATCTGTCCACACAGTTTACATAATCTCTCCACACAGTGTACATAATCTCTCCACACAGTGTACATAATCTCTCCACACAGTTTACATAATCTCCCCACACAGTGTACATAATCTCTCCACACAGTGTACAGAATCTCTCCTCACAGTTTACATAATCTCTCCACACAGTGTACAGAATCTCTCCACACAGTTTACAGAATCTCTCCACACAGTGTACATAATCTCTCTGTGCAGTGCACAGAATCTCTCCACACATTTTACATAATCTCTCCACACAGTGTGCATAATCTCACCACACAGTGTACATACTTTCCCACACACAGTTTACATAATCTCTCCACACAGTGTACATAATCTCTCCACACAATGTACATACTTTCTCCACACAGTTTACATAATCTCTCCACACACTGTACATAATCTCTCCACACAGTGTACATAATCTCTCCACACAGTTTACATAATCTGTCCACACAGTTTACATAATCTCTCCACACAGTGTACATAATCTCTCCACACAGTTTACATAATCTCTCCACACAGTGTACATAATCTCTCCACTCAGTTTACATAATCTCCCCACACAGTGTACAGAATCTCTCTGCGCAGTGCACAGAATCTCTCCACACATTTTACATAATCTCTCCACACAGTGTACATAATCTCTCCACACAGTGTGCATAATCTCACCACACAGTGTACATACTTTCTCCACACAGTTTACATAATCTCTCCACACAGTGTACATAATCTCTCCACACAATGTACATACTTTCTCCACACAGTTTACACAATCTCTCCACACACTGTACATAATCTCTCCACACAGTGTACATAATCTCTCCACAGAGTGTACATAATCTCTCCACACAGTGTACATAATCTGTCCACACAGTTTACATAATCTCTCCACACAGTGTACATAATCTCTCCACAGAGTGTACATAATCTCTCCACACAGTTTACATAATCTGTCCACACAGTTTACATAATCTCTCCACACAGTGTACATAATCTCTTCACAGAGTGTACATAATCTCTCCACACAGTGTACATAATCTCTCCACACAGTTTACATAATCTGTCCACACAGTTTACATAATCTCTCCACACAGTGTACATAATCTCTCCACAGAGTGTACATAATCTCTCCACACAGTTTACATAATCTCCCCACACAGTGTACATAATCTCTCCACACAGTGTACAGAATCTCTCCTCACAGTTTACATAATCTCTCCACACAGTGTACAGAATCTCTCCACACAGTTTACAGAATCTCCCCACACAGTGTACATAATCTCTCTGCACAGTGCACAGAATCTCTCCACACATGTTACATAATCTCTCCACACAGTGTACATAATCTCACCACACAGTGTACATACTTTCTCCACACAGTTTACATAATCTCTCCACACAGTGTACATAATCTCTCCACACAATGTACATACTTTCTCCACACAGTTTACATAATCTCTCCACACACTGTACATAATCTCTCCACACAGTGTACATAATCTCTCCACACAGTTTACATAATCTCTCCACACAGTGTACATAATCTCTCCACACAGTGTACATACTTTCTCCACACAGTTTACATAATCTCTCTGCGCAGTGCACAGAATCTCTCCACACTATTTACATAATCTCTCCACACTGTGTACATACTTTCTCCACACAGTTTACATAATCTCTCCACACACTGTACATAATCTCTCCACACAGTGTACATAATCTCACCACACAGTGTACATAATCTCTCCACACAGTGTACATAATCTCTCCACACAGTTTACATAATCTGTCCACACAGTTTACATATTCTCTCCACACAGTGTACATAATCTCTCCACAGAGTGTACATAATCTCTCCACACAGTTTACATAATCTCTCCACACAGTTTACATAATCTCTCCACACAGTGTACATAATCTCTCCACAGAGTGTACATAATCTCTCCACATAGTGTACATAATCTCTCCACACAGTTTACATAATCTGTCCACACAGTTTACATAATCTCTCCACACAGTGTACATAATCTCTCCACACAGTGTACATAATCTCTCCACACAGTTTACATAATCTCCCCACACAGTGTACATAATCTCTCCACACAGTGTACAGAATCTCTCCTCACAGTTTACATAATCTCTCCACACAGTGTACAGAATCTCTCCACACAGTTTACAGAATCTCCCCACACAGTGTACATAATCTCTCTGTGCAGTGCACAGAATCTCTCCAAACATTTTACATAATCTCTCCACACAGTGTGCATAATCTCACCACACAGTGTACATACTTTCTCAACACAGTTTAGATACTCTCTCCACACAGTGTACATAATCTCTCCACACAATGTACATACTTTCTCCACACAGTTTACATAATCTCTCCACACACTGTACATAATCTCTCCACACAGTGTACATAATCTCTCCACACAGTTTACATAATCTCTCCACACAGTGTACATAATCTCTCCACACAGTGTACATACTTTCTCGACACAGTTTACATAATCTCTCTGCGCAGTGCACAGAATCTCTCCACACTATTTACATAATCTCTTCACACAGTGTACATACTTTCTCCACACAGTTTACATAATCTCTCCACACACTGTACATAATCTCTCCACACAGTTTACATAATCTGTCCACACAGTTTACATATTCTCTCCACACAGTGTACATAATCTCTCCACAGAGTGTACATAATCTCTCCACACAGTTTACATAATCTGTCCACACAGTTTACATAATCTCTCCACACAGTGTACATAATCTCTCCACAGAGTGTACATAATCTCTCCACACAGTGTACATAATCTCTCCACACAGTTTACATAATCTGTCCACACAGTTTACATAATCTCTCCACACAGTGTACATAATCTCTCCACACAGTGTACATAATCTCTCCACACAGTTTACATAATCTCCCCACACAGTGTACATAATCTCTCCACACAGTGTACAGAATCTCTCCTCACAGTTTACATAATCTCTCCACACAGTGTACAGAATCTCTCCACACAGTTTACAGAATCTCTCCACACAGTGTACATAATCTCTCTGTGCAGTGCACAGAATCTCTCCACACATTTTACATAATCTCTCCACACAGTGTGCATAATCTCACCACACAGTGTACATACTTTCCCACACACAGTTTACATAATCTCTCCACACAGTGTACATAATCTCTCCACACAATGTACATACTTTCTCCACACAGTTTACATAATCTCTCCACACACTGTACATAATCTCTCCACACAGTGTACATAATCTCTCCACACAGTTTACATAATCTGTCCACACAGTTTACATAATCTCTCCACACAGTGTACATAATCTCTCCACACAGTTTACATAATCTCTCCACACAGTGTACATAATCTCTCCACTCAGTTTACATAATCTCCCCACACAGTGTACAGAATCTCTCTGCGCAGTGCACAGAATCTCTCCACACATTTTACATAATCTCTCCACACAGTGTACATAATCTCTCCACACAGTTTACATAATCTCTCCACACAGTTTACATAATCTCTCCACACAGTGTACATAATCTCTCCACACAGGTTACATAATCTCTCCACACAGTGTACATAATCTCTCCATACAGTGTACATAATCTCTCCACACAGTTTACAGAATCTCTCCACACAGTGTACATAATCTCTCCACACAGTGTACATAATGTCTCCACACAGTTTACATAATTTCTCCACACAGTGTACATAATCTCTCCACACAGCGTACTTTTGTCATTATTTTATTTTCAGATCTTCTTACTAATAGCCCCACCCAGCAGGATTGTGACAGCTGCTTTCAGATTACAGATGTATATGCTGATTGGAATCCCATTGGTTGTGTTCTACCCCATTAATAACATGGAATTGGTCAGTAAATCAACATTATCTAAATCTGTTTTACTTTTCTGATTATGTCCTTGTTTGTAAGCTATCTTTGTTGCCTGTAAGTAAATTTCTTTGCACTAATATATACTGTTTCCCAATATCTTTCTGTGTGTGTTGTTATGGTTTGTTCTTATTTTGGTAAAAATAAGTAAGATCAGGTCTTCTCAAATGGAGTTGATTATTTTACAATTATCTCTTAGTGTAGCAAGGGTAGCGGGGTAGGGGTATCCCCTATCAAAGGAGAAGTAAGGCGCCTCCTTCCCTCCTCTAGCCTACGGGACACCCTTGGGCAAGGTGGAGTACCCGTTTAGCCCCCCGATCAGGGTTACGTGAAGCCATGGGTGCAGGTGGTGGATGAAGATGTAGAGCAGCCAACAGATAGTTGTAGGTTATGGTCTCCACCTTCACGACGGTAGGCAGAGGATCTCTTTTTTGAGGAGACAATGGCTACGGTCACTGACCAGTATGGTCACTGCTAGGAAGGAAAGCAATGGCAAACTACTTTCTTTACACATGCCAAGAAAATCATGTTGTGTGAAATCATCGATAACAGTCAAAATTCTTTGGGCATGTTATGAGAAGAAATGAATTGGAGAATTTGGTGACAACTGGTAAGATCGAGGGGAACAGACCAAGGGGAAGACCTAGAAGCAAGTACCTGGATGGCTTGGCCTTGTGGCATGGTCGAGACAGAAACACGGAGCTGATCCATGACTCTGGTGATCGAGTGAGATGGCAGAACATGACCGCTCACGCTTACCGGCATGGCACATGATGGATGGATGGTAGCAAGTTCCACTGTAAGTGGTGCGCAGTTTGTCTCAAGCATACAAAAATAAAGAGAAGTGATCAACTTGACCATTCTGTAACAGCTGGTAAGGTAACAAAAATAAATAAAAGATAGAGTCCTAACAGAAAGGCAGAGAGAGAAGATAGTCAGTCCTACATCAATGCTTGGAAAGATGTCAATAGATGACACACAGAGGACACGATGTTTAGTGTATCCTAGAAATTTGAGGCGTATATCTTCATTAGATAATAAGCAATTACAGATTAACAGAACATTAGTGTTTTAGTAGCGACACCCTCAGAAGTGATAATAAAACATGAGTACTAAAGATGTAGAAAGCAATGGCAAACTACTTGCCCAGGAATCACAAACAGCCATAAAATGTTGGATTTACTGCTACATCCTGTAAAGAATATGGAACTAACTTGTCACTAGACATCTTGCACTGGTTGGTTGCTTCTATGGTTGCTTGGTTGTGAAACCACTGGGAGACTGAGTTTTCACTCTTATGCATTGACATTCTAGTTCCCTCACTCAGGAAAAGACTTGCATCTACCGGAGTGAGGTTGATACAGAGACTTTCCTGCCTACCTGATACTGTGTTGCAGAGATCTCCTTTCCCTGTCCCGGCTCATAAACCATTGGAGTGTGCAAGGTCAGTTCAGGAACTTCACATTTACAGAGAGAAATGCTGATCCTCAGAATGTTGGTCTTACTTGAGGAGCCAGTCTGTTGATAGACCGCACCACCAAAAAGAGATTCCCAGTTTTAAACCTGGTCTTTTGGCCACATCATCATGTGCTTTGCAATGTGACATATGAGTTAGTGATTCTCCACAGATCTCGATCCTTGATATTTTCTGGATCAGTTCTATTGATGATATTTCTCTATGCCATGAGGGGTAGGGTATGAGTGCTTATCAAGATACTCATGTGCAATGACAGTGATCCTTGAGAGAGTGCTTGCTTATCACACATAAGAAACAGCATACGCATGCCGTGATTGTAACATACTTACAAAGCATGATGAGAAAGGTTAAGACAGGCATGCTTTGGGCAGAGTGGCAGGCTTCAATTCAACATAAAAAAATAGAGAGCATCTATTGGATATTTTCCCCAGGACATGCTGGTGTGGTGGGAAACAAGCAGGCAGACACATTAGCTGGGTTTGCAATGCCCGGGGCGTATTGGTGTTTCTCAAGGCAGCAGATGTGGACGAGTTCTTTGGGATCATGTGTTTAGTGCAAAAGAACAGATAGATCATCACGGCCTGGAGAGAATGGTGTTGCAGGTGGTGACCAGAGGCTCATGGCTGACATTCAGAACTCAGAGTAAAGGCCAGATGGACACATACTCAGACTGCTACTGGTACCTTTGGTATTGGGAGTCCTTGCTGGCTTTTGTGGATGAGGACTGAGGACAGAGCACGTGCTGTGATGACGGTTCTTGACTCAACTCAATTCATCTCATGCCACACACACACACAAGCATAGCAAATAATATAGTATTATTATTATATTTCCTTCAGACAAAGATGGGGTTTCAGAGATGTACAAGGGGTTTCTCATAAGTCTTTAGCCTGACCATGAAGGAATAGGCGGAGAAAATTTGGCACAATTATAGTTCATTCAATTTGTAATGGACATATAAATTGGGAATTTCCCTCTTCAACTGGTTTTTCCGATATGGTGCATGGCACAACACACCCTATTGACCAGATCTGCACATCCAACGGTTTGTCAGAACAATGGAGAAATCAGACGCCAGGACTGTGATAAAATTCTTGATGTTACAGGGAAAAACACCTACAGAAATACGCAGGGAGATGGAACCAGTGTTTGAGGAAGTCTGTCCTTCGTATGCTTCTGTAAAAAATTGGTGTCTGCAGTTTAAGTTTGGCGGTTCCCAAGTTGCTGATCTGCCAAGATCAGGACGACCGTCCTCAGAGTGCAATGATGCAAATGCTACAAAGGTGACATAAAATTATGGACCAGGATAGGAAAATGACAATTGCAGAGATATCGAGTTCAGCGAAACTGAGTAACAGTACAGTTTTTTTAGAATTTTACACAACAGACTGAACATGAGAAAAGTGTGTGCCCGCTGGGTCCCGCGCCTGCTGACATGTGAACAGAAACAAACACAGGTTGATTGCTGTGGCCATTTGCTCAACATGTGGCGGTCGAAAAACATGTTGACGACCATGGTGACGGTAGATGAGACTTGGATTGACCATTATGATCAAGAATCCAAAATTGCCAGCATGCAGTGGAAAACCCCGGGCTCGCCAACACATGTCAAGCCAAGAGCACATAAATCTGCAAGAAAATTGATGCTGTTTTTTTTTTGCGACGTCAAAGGTGTCATATTGAAAGATTGCATGCTTCATGGCAACACGGTTAATGGGCAGCACTGTGCAGATCTCCTTATCAAACTAAGAAAGGCTGTGACCATAAAACGAGGGACAGGGCGTACGCAAATTCTGTCTTTGCTTCAAGACAACGCGCCCTCCCATAAAGCACGGCTTGTACTGCAAACTTTCAACGATTTGAATATTGAAATTTTTCCACACCCACCATATTCTCCAGATTTGGCTCCATCAGACTTTTTTTCTTTTTCCAAATCTTAAAAAAACAACTGAAAGGAAATCGTTTTGACAGTGACGAAGATGTCAAACTGGCTTGTGATAACTGGTTTAGTTCGAAAAATAGGTTGTTTTATTCTGAAGATCTTTTCAAAGTTAGGCAGAGATGGCAGAAATGCATAAATTCAGGTGGTGGCTACATTGAGAAGGAATAAGCACTGTGCCAAATTTCAATTTTCTCCGCCTACTCATTCATGGTCAGGCTAAAGACTTACGAGAAGCCCCTTATATGTTGAAATTACCTTGGCCTGCCAGAGTAACTAAAAAATGAGTGCATGGAAAAGGCTAGTGAAAGTAGAACATTGTATACAAATATAAGAAGGCAACAAACAGTATTCTTTGGTCATGTGATGAGAAGACAGGCATTGGAGAATATTGTGATGACGTGACAGATCAGTGGTAAAAGAGGCAGGGGTAGACACAGATAAATGAAGCTGGATGGGCTGTGATGGTAACATGGAGGAATGTCATCAGTAGAATTGATTCAGAACACATTGGTCTGAAATTTGTGGTGATGCATGAATGTCTATGCCAGTTGGAGTACTCATAATGATAGTGATACGTGGTTGCGGCCTTGTGGGAGCACGTGTACACCTCGGAGGAGCAAATGGATCACCATAGTCTGGTAAGAATGAGACAGCGAAGTGTGACGAGGGGATCTGGCCGACGATCGACACTCAGAGGAAAGGCGAGACGAACATATAATCAGATTGCTACTGGAACTATTAGTGTTGGAACTCTTCGCTGGCTGCTGAGGATGGGGACGGAGCGCTTATGGGAATGTTCCGAATGCTGTGATGTCGGTTCCTAAATCAATCAATCAATCAATCAATCAACCAATCAATCAATCTATGATGATAGTGATGATTTTATTCTGACCCATGGAGTTAAAGTAACAACTGCCTAGGAATACTATGGTTTTGCGTTACCTGTCTGGAATTGTAATATTTTAAAATGTCTCCCCTGCTTAGGATAGCAATAGTCTAAATGTCTTCCCCGCTTAGGATTGTAATAGTGTAAAATGCCTTCCCTGCTTAAGATTGCAATAGTTTTGCTGTTGAAAGTTGTTGCATATCCTTTACAGGACGTAGCAGTCAATCCCAGCATGTTTTGGCTGTTCGTGATTCCTGTGCAAGTTTATGTTCATTACTTTGCCATTGCTTTCTGAATGACAGCAATATTTTTTACCTGCCTGGGATTGCAATATTTTAAAATGTTTTCTCTGCTTAGGATTGCAGTAGTTTAAATGCCTTCCCTGCTTAGGATTGTAGTTGCTTGCTTGCTTGTGTTCGCTGGCTGTGAACTCCAGCCTGAAGTCATGTATGTCGGATGAATACACCCTGTTGTTCACCATCATTGTGATGTCATACCGGACCTGAGGTTTGCGTGAGTATCCGTTGTCCCGGGTCTGGCTTATTGATGTTCAGACTGACCCTACTGATGTTAGCCAGATCCCCGTAGGTACCTGTTGCCCAGGACGCACGACGTGGACGTGTCAGCAGGTCTTGGTCAGTATAGATCCCGGCCCTGGTGCCTTGGAAACACCTCTGCGTCCCTAGGATTGTAGTAATTTAAATGCCCTACAAGCCTGTGGCAGTATTATCTGATTAATTTGTTTTACAACATTGAAACTAATGTAACCCATAGCAATGTCTCTTTCCCACAGTCTCTGTTTGAAATGTGGATCGGCATAATTCAACACATGTTGATGTTGGTCATCCCATTTTACCTAATGCGCATAGGTGGTAAGATAGTGTACTATTGTCTGCCTGTTTGTATATTTACTCTGAAGACATTTTTGCTATGTTTGTGCAGACTATTTTCTCCAATGATCAGCTGTGATATTATTGAAATACTGATTTCTAATTGTACTGTTTTTGTTTGTATTGGGTATAACTTTGAATGTAGATCATTTGTGTTTAATTATGCTCTAAATATTGTTAGTCTCATGAAAACGGTATTTCTTTTTTAGCGCTCGTTCATTTTGAACTCAATTGTAGTCCACATACATGCTACTACCGCTAGTGCACTGAACTAATGTCTTGCTTATGGATTAACTTGCCCTATTAACAGTGTCCTTCAGGCGAACCTACCCCGGCTTCTGAGGTACTTGTAATTTATGTCCCCAAGTCAAGGGTGAGGAGTCAACATTATAGTTCAACTGACAGTAGGGGTTGAACCCGATACCCTGGCATCAGCATACTAGAAGTTTAAGAGCGAGTGTTCTCATTCATTCGGCCAGGCTGACCTCCAAAAATGGTATAGGGTGTATTTTTAATGACTGTGCAGTGTTTGAAAATATTGCTGGTCCCAGTTTTGTATTCACCCTCTGTAAAGTTCATGCAGCATAATCAATCAATCAATCATGTGCCATGCCGGAAAGCGTAGGCGGTCATGACTCGCCATTTCACTCGATCACCGGAGTCGTGGATCAGCTCAGTGTTCCTGTTTCGTCCATGCCATGTGGCCAAGCCATCCAGGTATTTTCCTCTCGGTCTTCCTCTTGGTCTGTTCCCTTCGATCTTGCCAGCTGTCACTAAGTTCTCCAATCCATGTCTTCTCATAACATGTCCAAAAATTGTTGACTGTCTACGTCTAATTTCTCTAATCAGTTTACGATGTTCATTTGTCTCCTGTAGTACTTGGTCATTGGCTTTTCTGTCTGTCCATGGTATTCTTTGCATTTTCCTCAGAAACCACATTTCTGCAGCCATCAGATGTTTTTCAGCTTGACTGCACATTGTCCAAGTTTCACATCCATACAAAAGAACAGGCTCTATGTATCCCCTCAACACTCTTTTTCTCGTTTCAATGGACATCTTTTTGTTGGTCAGAATGTCTTTCATCTTGCTAAAGGCTACTTTTGCCATGGCGATTCTTGTTCTAATCTCTTCAAGGTATCTCCCATCAGATGTTATAACTGTTCCGAGATAATTGTATCGATTCACTTGTTGCAGAATATTCCCATTTACTTGTATATTACATTGTGGTACTTCGTTCTTACTAGTTACGACCATAACCTGTGTTTTCTTACAATTTAATTCCAACCCCAGCTGCTCACTGTGTACAACAACCGCGTCTACTAATTGTTGCAAATCCTGTGCATTGTCTGCAATCAATACTGTATCATCTGCATATCTAATGTTATTGATGTTTCTTCCACCAATGCTGATTCCATTTATATCTTCTACATTTTTGAAAATATTTTCACTATATAGGGAAAAAAGATCTGGAGACATTACACATCCCTGCCTAACACCTCTCTTAATAGGTTGATATTGTCCCACTTCATTATCAATCCTTATGGCAGCTTGTTGTTTCCAATATATGGTTTTTATAAGTCTAATGTCTTTCCCATCAATTTGTAGATCTGCAAGCATATCCACCATGTTGACATGTCTAACTCTATCAAAAGCCTTTGTGTAGTCAATAAACCAAAGATGTATATCCTTGTTTACTTCTATAGCAGGTTCAATAACTGTTCGCAGCATATACACAGCATTTACTGTACCCTTTCCTTCTACAAACCCACATAATAGGTAAATACAAAACCTGGACCTGCAATATTTTCAAACGCTGCACAGTCATTAAAAATACACCCTGTATTAATTTGGACCAAGTTCAAAGATATAAGCTTTGAGTTGCATGTATGACATAAGATGGGAGATGTATCACACATGTGAAGAACAGGATAGAACAAAGAAGAAGAAGTGTAAATTATTAAGTGAAGAACATTGTATGCAATAAGGCCCTGTCATTGGAAGAATAGAAAGACATTTAAGTGCTGTGACCACTGCAGAATTTGTCACACACACACAAATAAAACTCATCAACTGCTTATAGTATCTTGTAGTGTGGGACAGGAGGGTCTTTAAGTCCGCCTGGCTGATGTGGTCGCCGTGAACTGTGCAGGTTAGAGATTTCTCTTTGCCTCCGGCAGAAAAATATCCTCACCTTACCTAGGATTCAAATCTTTGTCTCCTGAAGCAGAACCCGGCGTTGTAGCCACTTGGCCAGCAGAATTAGTAAAGAAGCGAAACTCCCTTGAATAATAAAAATGTACTTTAACAGAAAATGTAGAAAATGAACATTACAGGGAATGTGGAAATACTGGTACCTGTAGTTGTATTCTTCTGTTAGGGACATGTAATAACAGATGATGCCTAAAGTGAAATAGAGATCAAGAAAAGAATAGGAATGGTTAAAATTATTCTTAACAACGTGAGAAAAATAGTAATATCTATTGAGATATATAATACATTAACACTTGAATTGTCAAATGTTATATATATATATATAACATTTGACAATTCACGTGTTAATGTTATATATATATATATATATATATATATATATATATATATATATATATATATATATATATATATATATATATATATATATATATATATATATATATTAGGGAGCGGAAAACTGGACAATAAACAAGCAACTGTAAAGTTAAATTGAAGCCCTGGAGACGTGGTTATACAAAAGAATAGATTTCTAGAGAGGCTGGGAATGAACAGAGAGATGATGATAGAAATAAAACATAGAGAATTTGAATATTTTGGCCATTGAAATACATAGCACTATTGTAAAAATCATACTGGATGGAAGGGTTGAAGATGATCAAGCAAGAAGTAGACAATAATGCAAGTGGGAAGATAACATCAACAGATGGCTAGTACAACCAGGGTGAAAGACAGAGAGTGTTGGAAATCCATTGCATCCAACCTTCATTAAGAAGACAGCACCTGATTGGTTGATAGATAACAAAACTGGAGTAGTATATATAGTAACACTGAAATCCAGTATACATAAGAAAACTAGTCTAGTAAATTGAATACAACTGGAATCAATTATAGATATGAAAGCTGGAATAGTATTTTTGTATTAAAACTGGAATAAAATGTGGATAAGAAACCTGAAATCACGTGTGTGTGTGTGTGTGTGTGTGTGTGTGCGTGCGTGCGTGCGTGCGTGCGTGCGTGTGTGTGTGAGTGTGTAAGTGTATGTTTTAAAATTTTAAAAAAGGAATCAAATATAGATAAGAAAATTGGAGTAGCATATATATAATAAAACTGGAATTAATTATAGATGAGAAAACTTAAGTGGATATATATATATATATATATATATATATATATATATATATATATATATATATATATATATATATATATATATATATATATATATATATTCATTATTGATGAGACAACTAGAATAGTAAATATATAATAAAACTAGAATAAAATATATATTTAAAAAAAATGGAGTATAGTATATATAGAATAATAAATATTTAAATAATAAAACTGGAATTAAGTATAGATAAATGCATGGAGCTGTATATATTGTAAAACTGGAATCAAGCATAGATAAGAAAATCAGAGAAACGTCAAATTCATGTAACAAGTAAAGTGTACAATGTTTTAGTTAGTATTTATATTATGATATAGTTATTATGATGCACATTTTCCCTGTTACATGGCATACATTTTGTCATCTGTGTATTTGTTAATGTTTTAGATCCTTACACTCCGGAGGAACTAGGAGACCTCAGCTGGGCTTTGATTGCCTATGTGTTTCTCTTCCTATACCATTTTCTTCCTCTGCAGTTACTGACTTTCGTACGTATAGTATTATTTGTTTATTAGTTTAATAAATCTGTATAGATTGAATGGTTCTGAAGAATTAATTGTTGATAACACTTTTGCTAGTGCTGTTGTGGCCTAATGAAAAGCAAAAACAGTTACATTATTACAAGAACCATTACTCTAGGAAATGGTGATGGCTACCTGAGAGGAAAGTTTGAAATTATGGCCCCTTGCTTTTATTTAGTACTGTTGGATTGGTTTGTTTTCTTGATGTAAGTTAATATAACCCAGTTACTAATTTCCTTATAAACAGAATTAGTTAAATGTAGATTTATTAATCTGTAACAGTCACATGTTTAATATAAGTAGACAAACAGAGTTCTTTGATCATGCAATGAGAAAAAAAGGCACAGGAAAACACTGTGACAGGATGAATGATTAGCAATAGTGGAGATATCTCATGTTTAATTTATATCTCAACTTAGTAATTATGTATTGCTTTTGATTTTGTCATGGTTCGTCATATTATGTGTGATTCCTTTTTCTTCCTCTTCTTCTTCCTCTGCTTCATCCCACCTTACATGTTACAGCCTAGAATATAAAGTTCCAACCTTTGACTCTTCTTCTTCTTCTTCTTCTTCTTCTTCTTCTTCTTCTTCTTCTTCTTCTTCTTCTGCGTTCATCCGGAGTGTCTTGTTAACTTTATATTCTAGACTACGACATATAAAATGGCTTGGTCAGTCCCCTACCTTGCCGTCTTTCCCTAGCAGACAATTCTGAAACTTGGCTCACATGACTTGTTTAAAGGAGACAACAAGCACTACCTTTTTTCCCCACTGCCACAAATTAAAGAAACTCCCTTATTTGGTAGATATATTGTTGTTAATGTACGTCTTTCTCATTGTAACATCAATTGTTATTTTGGAAGTGTTTGCTCTGTGTGACATGTAAAATATCTGTGAGTCAGTAGAGTCCATGAATGCTTATCTGATTCATCATGTTTATGTTGTTTTATCTAGCTTCCCGTTCATTTGTCTTAGTTATTTGTGTCTTTTTTTCCTGCCTGATCACATTTATTCTAATAACTTAAATAGCAGAAAAAGCAATAGGTCAGGAGAATCCATGATTGCTTATCTTATTTAGCTGCTTGTGTTGATTTATCAAGGCTCACATTCATATGACATGCTAATTTGGTTCTTTGTTCCTAGTTTGATCACATTCATTCACATAACTTTAATCGTAAAATATCAACAGGTTTTTTTCTATTTTTTTTCTCACAGGTGATTAATGTTGATTTAAACAGCATGCTGTATCCGGTTTCCTTATGTCAAAGTCAAAGCAGGATTTATCATCTGTTGATGTTCTGTCATCAACTTTTATTAATACCAACAATTGGCAAGCTGCTAGTGATCATTGCAAAAGCATTCAAGATGCTTCCATGCAGCAATCCTTTAGATGAAACAAATGTGTATCCGGTTTCCTTACGTCAAAGTCAAAGCAAGATTTATCGTCTGTCGATGTTCTGTCATCAACGTTTCTTAATACCAACATTTGGCAAGCTGCTAGTGTTCATTGCAAAACCATTCAAGATGTTTCCAAGCAGCAATCCTTTAGATGAAACAAATGTGTATATTAATCGCAGAAATCCCAAGCACCATGGTATAGTTAGCTGTTGCTCAGAACATGCTTTAAAGCACAGCTCAGCATCTGAAAGTGACGAGTACAATACGGATGAGGACAGCGGTTGTGTGGGCTCCCGGAGCGTGTTAAACAGATCTCCTTGTCACCGATCCTATCCATACAGGAGCTGCCTGAATGATCACAAGGAGTTCAACTTAGACAATGTTCACACCACGTACATTGTTAACGGTGAGCTGGTTGATGGAGAACAGATTGATAAAGCATCGTGTAAAAAGTGGGCTAGGGATACGCCAAGCAACATCTACATGAAGACATCTCCATCTAGGGCTGGTAAAAGCTCTGTATGTCGCGGTTTTCTGATGAATGATTCACAAGATTCCAGCCCTGAGGTTTCAGTTGAGAAAACCGTACTCGCATCAGATCGTCAAGCATCACGAAACAGTTCTGGAAAGTCCCATTGATAATCATGAAAATAAATTAAGTTACTACACATGTAATTACTTGAGAAATAGTAAGCTTGCAAAAAGTTAACATTTGTAACAGATTCAGTGCCGAGGGATAATATATTGCCAAATATGACGACCTTCCATATGAACAGAAGGATGATATATCGCCATACAAGGATTATAATGTTTTTTGTTTTGTTTCGTGGCATCTCCCGCAAGTTTTATGCTCAGGCTCGGAAATTTACTTAATAATACTGAGTCATTTGATTGTTTACCATGTTTGGTTCAGATTTAACTCTTGTTTAGCACTGATTCAGTCTTTTTTTTTTATTTTGCATATCCTATTTACAGAATATTGCAGTCATCGCCAGCATTTTTCAGCTGCTGTTGATGTCTTGGCAAGTTTAACGTTCAGTAGTTTGCCATTGCTTTCTAAACGATCGACTCACATATCTTTCCATAAGAAACCAATTCGACGCGATCCGCTGCCGAATCTCGCGCAGCTGCGTTTCGTACGTGGGCATACGGGATTACGAACAGCGTCCTTAACCCCTTCGCCAGTCAGACCGGCTACTGAATCAGTTAAGAAATAGAATATTAAACTATTTGAAAATAATCATTACCATGCAGAAGTCCTTTGCAGAATATCAATTTCATCACAGTCTATTGAAAAGGCTCTTGATCCTTTGCTAGTTTACCTGCCTTAAACATGTTCATGCCATAGATGTCTTTAATGTGCTGTGTCCATCTTCGTTCTGGCTAAACACCTGGTTCTTCTCCGAGGAACCATGCCTTTCATTATTGTTCTGCCCATATCATTGCAGAATTATTAAATTTTAGAAAATAATATTTCACTTATGTATATATATATATATATATATATATATATATATATATATATATATATATATATATATACATATATACACACACACACACACACACACACCATCATGTCTTAAAAATATTGTAATTTTTAGCTCGAAGAACCTGTATCCTTTATAGGTGGTTATTGATTCGGACAGGAGTATTTAATAGATAGATTCCTTAACTCTTTGTATTCCACCCAAGTCATACACCATGGTATGATGTGTTACTATGGTGACTGCATGGTGTGTTCTTCTTCCTCTTCAGCGTTCTGAGCCATTGAGGTTCTTTGCTGCAGATACAATCCGTCTCCATTCGTCTCTCTGGTTAACCTTCTCTTACAAGTCGTTGATTCCAAGTGCTTGTAGGTCTGCATATATATTATCTTTCCACCGTCTTCTTGGTCTACCTCGGGGTCTACGGTCATTTATTTCCTGAGTGTAAAGCGAGCATGGTGTGTTAGTATATTATATCTTTTACATTTGGTCTGAGATTGCTAAAAAAAAATCTGGCTTGATATTATGCATGCACAGAATATATTGCCTTTTTGTATTTGATAAACTGGAACCTTTTTTATTGTGATTATTGTCACCTTTAGCATCTGATATGAAGAATTAAACAATATTTGCTGCCAGTAAACAATTTCAGTTGTATAATAATTACTTGAATTCAGTTATTTCTTTTCAAGCAGTAGTTTTAAACGATTATTTGCATTTAAATCGTATCAACCTGAAGCCACAATATGCACAAACATTTGTTGTTTGCATATTTAAGCTAATTGATTATAATATTAACAAGGCACCATAACCTAGTCCAGTAGATCAGCATGGCCAAATGGATCAGAGTAGTTCTTAAACAGCCGGTGTTATGATGCTGATGTAGGGCGTTTAACGCCTACACCGTCCTTTTTACCCTGACTTGGGTTCGTAAATTACAAGTACCTCTGAAGGTGGAGTGGGTTCGCATGATGGCTAGGGACACTGGTAATAGGTGAAGCTAATCCACACACACAAATCGGTCCAATGCTACTGCAAGTAGCGACTATGGACTACAGTCGAGTTCTACAGCAAGCACGTAACAAAAATGAAAAAAAAGAAACCTAGTCCAATAATACATACACCACTGGGGTACGTGAAGATAGGCCACGAATTAATCAGTTGACCAGTTCCCTCTTCTCCCCAGAGAATTTTCAAACATTTCTGAAAATTATCCAGCACATGTTTCCTCTGAAAGCTGTGGTAGACCAACATACTTGCCTGCCAGCCGGAGCTCATGTGTCAGTAATTGTTTTTTTTTGGGGACCTGGGTAGTAGGAAGAAATCTACTTAAATGCGTGGCCGACTTGACACCTGGATATACAGGGTGTATTTTTAATCAATCAATTAATCATGTACCTTGCCGGAAAGCGTGGGCGGTCATGACTCGCCATTTCACTCGATCACCCGAGTCGTGGATCAGCTCAGTGTTCCTGTCTCGACCATGCCATGTGGCCAAGCCATCCAGGTATTTACTTCTCGGTCTTCCCCTTGGTCTGTTCCCTTCGATCTTGCCAGTTGTCACTAAGTTCTCCAATCCATTTCTTCTCATAACATGTCCAAAATAATTTTGACTGTCTACGTCTAATTTCTTTAATCAAGTTGCGATTTTCATTTGTTTCCTGTAGTACTTGGTCATTGGTTTTTCTGTCTGTCCATGGTATTCTTTGAATTTTCCTCAGAAACCACATTTCTGCAGCCATTAGATGTTTTTCAGCTTGACTGCTCATTGAAAATATTGCCGGCCCATGTTTTGTATCCATCCTCTGTAAAGTTAATCCAACGTAATAAGTAAATACAAAACTAGAACAGGCAATGTTTTCAAACACTCAACAGCCATTAAAAATACACCCTGTAGTTTTTAAAGGAAAAATAAAAGTGAAGACCCCTTTTTCATGCCTTTAGGCATATGGGATATATGGTGATGTCAATCATATTTTTAATATATCAATCATAATTTTATGAATGATATGGCTGTTATTCCACCAGCCACCTTCTCAGAATATCACCTGGTACTCATTTTAGTCTTGTGTTAAAATGGGTAACAAGTTAGAGTAAAAGTCCCATCTACACACCTAATGTGCATTGGGCAGATGGAGCTAGATACATATTTTATTGACCAAACGGCACTCGGTGGCTGGTGTGAGCTGTATCATGCCAGCTGTCTTTACTTCCTAAGACATCTCCTTGTACCAGTTTTAAGCTGGGTCAACTCAGTTTTACAAATGTGAAACCACCAGTCTGGCAGGCAAGGCTCTTGCTGCTACACCGTCTGCGGCACCTGATAACTTGGGATCAGTCAGTTATCAGTTATCAGTTGGGGTATCTTCGTTGCACTCCGGATATGTCCATAGGTGCTCAGATCCTCCCCCCAGCATATTCATCAGCGTCCGGTGGCTAATAGTGCCAGTTCTGTGTTGGTTGACGAGGCGCCTTGTTTTCCCAATGTACCTCTCGCGTCTGGCTGTGCCGATTCTTACTCCCAGGTCTTTCATCCTGGACAGCGATGTGGAATCACTGACGTCAAAGTCCTCTGTTCTCGCCATATCTTTAAGGGCGTTAATAACAACGGCACGATCCATGGGCTGGCCATCTACAGGGGGTGCAGAGCCAGCCAGTTTGTCAGCTCGTTCATTTCCCTCGACTCCCGCATGTCCCTTGACGAAGATGAAGGTGACTTTACGGAAAACTGACTTCCGCAGCGATTCAGTCCACTGTCTACGTACAGATCCAGCTTCGACCTTCTGAATCATGCTCATTGAATCACTTAGTACACACACGTTGGTATAATGCTGTGATTCCAGCCATATGAAAGCCTGTGTAGCTGCCATCACCTCCATCGTCATGCTGCTCGTGGTTATAGAGTGGGCACCACTGGATTCTTGCACGGTTCGGCCCGCCGAACGGGCTGTAAATGCCCATGCACTTCTCTGCTGCTTTACAACAGATCTATCTGTATAGATGAGCACTTCGGAGCTATCTGAGTGTTCACTGCGAAGGTTAATGTAAAAAAACAAAATCGCAGTCTCGCTACTGATTTGATCTTATGACCTCCGTGTCGACAGGCTTTCATGCTGGCCGTTGTGCTACTACAGCTCCCATATTTTGGAAATAACTAGACCATGTTTCTAACTTTTCATGAAATCTCAGAGAGAGAGAGAGAGAGAGAGAGAGAGAGAGAGAGAGAGAGAGAGAGAGAGAGAGAGAGAGAGAGAGAGAGAGAGAGAGAGAGAGCAAAATCATGCACCATACATGAGAAAATTCTCACAAATATTTAAGAGTTAAGAAAGAAGTCTGATGTCAGTCTCGAAAAAATAACTAACCCGGACAACACTGCAGTTACTTTTGTTAGCATCAGTCGGAGCGAAAGATAATAAAATATTGTTGTACAGGCCCTCGACATTGCTGCAGACATGATAAATAACAAGCCATGGCCAAAGGTTGTATTTCATTTGTGATATACTGTCAGTTCCACAAGCTCGAAACAGAAACAAAATGCCAGAGCTAAAAACTATCATTGAAGTCAACAGCAACAAAAGGGTAATACTGCAGTGGCACACCTGATCATGTAAGAGTACATATGTTAGGTAAAGGGGCACTAAGGAACCAGAAATAATAATCGGTCACCTTTCATGCAAAGAAGACACTAATCAAGTCTATTAGACTTCCGGTTCCCAACATGGAGGATAGGTGGTTGAGCTGTTAAGGCCTCTGTAATGTTTGCTAGTAGTTACGTTTTGCTTATTCATTTTCCTCATGTTGAACTGTTAGTGCATGGTTCCGTAACCATGCTACATAGTTGAGTGCGTGGAGCGATACTGTGAGCTGTGAATTTTGTTTGGAGTGCATTTACATCTGTCCGCGGTTGTTTGTAGCGTGAACTGCTTGTTCAGAAACATCGCGGACTGCCGGTCGCTGAATTAAATGTGTTGCCTTATGCAGTAATGTGTGGCTGCTAGTTTTCTAGTGACTGCCGCTTCCATCGACGATGAACTGTATTTTTCGAGGCGGACTTTTGTGTTGGCATTCTGGCAGCGGCATTATGCATAGCATACCTGTGTGGGCTGTTAGTTTGTCAGAATCCTGTCTGTTCTACTTTTAACATGGGACAGTGAGAAACATTTTGTGTGATATTCACTGGCACAGGAAAAGAACATAATGGGGCGACCCTTTGCCATGAAGTTGGAACAGCGACTGACTAACTAGCAAACCAACTACAATTGAAACAACAGTGACTATTTTGATGGAGCAAAGTAAGTGATCATGTTCAGTATGAGAACGGAATAGATTGAACAGTCACTGACAGTTAAGAATGCCACCCACAACTGTGTGCACATGTGTACAGGCAGATAGATCATCAATCAAACTAGACTGCCTTGTGTTTCTTCTAATGCAGACTGAACATTGATCTCATACATGCACATCAAACTATTTGGCAGTTTTAACGTGTTCTCAAATAAAGCAATACACACACAGACAACTGGAATTCTTGTGCAGATATGAGAACCACAATGAACAAGATGAAGGGGAAGAATATGTGACCCATGCGTGGATTTGTCTCAAACATCAAGTAGATATTATCATTAGCCCTTTGTGTGTTACGTCCTTGTTATTGTAAAATATGTTTACATTTAAGATTACCATCCATACAAGATCTGCATATTGAAGACGGTTAGCTACTGAAGACCGTAAAGCAAAGAAAATTTAAATATTTTGGTCACTTAAAACGTCATGAAAGTTTGGAGAGAACAATAATGGATGGGGTATATTCCCGGGAAGAGAGGAAGAGGAAGGCCAAAGAGAAGATGGGTGCAGGATGTGGCTGATGATCTCCAGATGGGTGTATCGGATGCGGGACATCTTGCGTTTTCCGGAAGGTTGTCATGGGAACGAGGTTCTGCAAAGGACATGCTACTGAACGAAAGAATGAAGAAAAACACAAATAACATTCATTAAAATCAATATTGAGTCACAAAAAGAATAACTACTTGCATGCCTGGCCCGTGGCACACAATCAATCAATCAAGTGTCGTCTCCACAATTCTACAATTAAGATTGACTGGAATGGATCTCCACCACTTTCTGCCTCTCGTCCTGACTGTACATTTTGTCTGACCGCTGTTTGTCCATCTCTTGATGTTATCTTCCCACTTGTTTTGTTATATATATATATATATATATATATATATATATATATATATATATATATATATATATATATATATATATATATATATATATTATCTCTCCACCGTCTTCTTGGTCTACCTTGGGGTCTACGATCATTTATTTCCTGAGTATAAGCGAGTTTTGTTTCCCTATTATCTTCCATTCTTTCTATATACCCCAGCCATTGTAGTCTATTAGCCTTCATGATACCAGTGAATAGCGGGGACTTAAACAGATCATAAATATCTTTGTTACTTCTTCTTTTCCACTCTCCACTTTGTGTATCCCTAATGGGTCCAAAGATGCGTCTTAAAACTTTGTTCTCAAAGGTTTGTAACAAGGCTTCGTCTACCTTCGTTGTACTCCAGGTTTCAGAGCCATACAGCACAACTGGTCTGATCAGTGTTTTGTATATTGTGATTTTGGTGTTACGAGATAGCGCATTTGATTTTAGTAGATGTTGTTGTGCATAGTATATCTTATTTCCAGAATTGATTCTAATTTGTATTTCTTCCCTTATGATGTTGGAAATAATGAAGTTGCTTATTTTTATATCTTTCATCAACTCTTTTCACTCCCAGTTTTTCTAGAATCTCTGTATTTGAGTGTCCCCCCCCCCCCCTCCCTTTTCAACCCCCAAGAAATACGATATATTCTCCTGTATATTTAAATCTGCAGGGCCTCTAATCGGCTTTCTAAATACTTTTTCATTGCCCAAGCTTCCACGCTATATAGTAGTGTTCAATATGTCAACATAGCACACTATACACACTGAATAAAGAACACTAGCAAAAAAAAAAAAAATTAACTTGACTAACGAAGACACAAACAATAGATTGCATAATTTATTGTCTTACATATTTCTCTGCATCTCGCTAGGTATACTGCAAACATCACACAACATAAAATAAAATAACTAGATAAATCCTTCAAGCTGAAATATACACATGTTCGCACAGTAATTTCAATTGTCTACTTCTGTAATTTTAAACTGACTATCATGTCTTTCTGTTTGCACAAAACTGGCCTATGTATTTTGTTTAACTACCGCTCTGTTCTGCCGATGTAGGTAGACTGGTAGGTACAACAGGGTGGTTGAACACATACCCAATTGGATTGACAAGATACTACACACAGGTAGCCCTTTCCTGTCACCAATGGAGTGAAACAAGGATGTATCCTGGCACCAACACTGTTCAGCCTCATGTTGTCAGCTATGTTGACGAATGAAACAACGACATTGGAATAGACATCAACTACCGCATGGATGGAAAGTTATTCAATCTCAGAAGGCTGAAAGCTAAAACCAAAATTAACAGCGACACCGTCAGAAAGCTCCCGTTTGCTGATGATTGCGCTCTATACGCCAACTCAGAGGCGGACATGCAACATAATGTTTCAGCTTTCTCACATTCCTGTGCCAACTTTGGGCTAAATATCAATTTGGAGAAGACTGTAGTTGTGTACCAGCCAGCTCCAGGGAATAATCACACTGGGCCGGATATCAAAGTGAATGGTCATAGTCTAAGTGTTGTGGACAAATTCACCTATCTTGGCAGCACTGTGTCACAAGCTGCCACAATTGATGATGAAGTGAATGCAAGAATCTCCAAGGCCAGCGCGGCCTTTGGCAGACTGTACAAGAATGCATGGGATAGAAATGGAATAAGCCTGCAAACAAAGCTGAAAGTCTACAAAGCAGTTGTATTATCCACAGTGCTATATGCTTGTGAAACCTGGACTGTTTATCAGCGACACGCTAGGAAATTAAACCACTTCCACACAGTCTGCCTTAGGAAGTTACTGAAAATTAAATGGCAAGACAAGATCCCAGACACTGAAGTCCTAGAAAGAGCGTCCGTGCCCAGCATCCACACTGTAATAATGAAGAATCAGATTCGCTGGGCTGGTCACTTGACTCGCATGCCAGATCACAGGCTCCCTAAACGAACTTTTTACGGCGAGTTACGTTGTGGTAAACGCTCCCAAGGCGGCCAGTGGAAACGCTTTAAAGACACTCTCAAAATCTCACTGAATGCTTTTGGAATTCATCATGACACCTGGGAGACTGCAGCCAGAGACAGAAATTCGTGGCGTGCATCATTACGCAAGGGTGCAGTCACTTGTGAGGCAACCAGGACTGCAAGAGCTGTGAAGAAAAGACAGAACAGAAAAACCACTGCAGAAAATCCTCCTCCAGAAACGTCAAGCATTCTTTGTCCACATTGTCAAAGAACATTTCGAGCCAACATAGGCCTTATCGGCCATCTTAGAACTCACGGCTCCATACTTTCAACCCCACTGGATGAAATGAATGATCATTTTTGATGGACAAACAACACACACACAGGTTATGAGAGCCTGGCTTGGCCGTGACACCACAAACCTCCTGCGTCATTGATTGCACGGCACGTTTTCGAAACCGGTCATGTGATTGATAGAGACAGCGCTTTTCGCGTGTTATTTAATACACAAAATAGTCGCTTGTTAAAGTTTGCAGAAGCCATCATGATTAATCCACACAAGCCAGTTTTGTGTAAACAGAAAGACATGATAGTCAGTTTAAAATTACAGTGGTAGACAATTGACATCACTGTGCGACCATGTGCATATTTCAGCTTGAAGGATTTGTCTAGTTATTTTACTTTATGCTGTGTGAATTCTGCAGTATGTTAACGACGAGGTGCAGCGAAATATTCCAGGCAATAAATCGTGTCATTTATTATTTGTGTCTTTGTTATTCAAATTCACTACTGGAAAACTGTTTTTATTTTCTGGAAAAAAAAAGAAACAAAACAGTTATGATGTGTTTGTGCAGAGTGAAAAGGTTTTGCACAGAGTGACTTGGATAAAAACGAGATTAGCGAAATACATTCTTAACGGCATGAAGAAGATATGTAACTATTGAATAACATAGATATTTGTAGGTTGTCTTGGTTTAATCACAATATCAGAATGTTAATAAAAAAACTGAGAATCTAGAGAATAAAATGCATTTTTTCCCGCGTTTCCATCCTGTTTCAGGATATTGCGTCAACACCAGCATCTTTCAGCTGTATGTTGATTCCTAGGCTAGATTACGCACATCAGCGCGCCACGACTTTCTGAGCGACCGGCTCCATACTCTCATAAGTCACTGGCGCGACTCGAACCACTTGAATAAAATGCATAGAAAAAGAAGAAAAAAACGTCCAGGAAAGCAACTTCTCCACACAGTCATGCAAAAGACATCAGGGTTAAAACTCAACACTGAGCTGCAGAGATGTGCTGAGAATGGGACAACAGAATGACACGATCAGACAAGTGTAACATTGAAGCTCGGCATGACCGAATGAACAAGAGCGTTCGTTCTTAAACATCCGGTGTACTGATGCCGAGGTAGCGGGTTCAACCCCTCCACCAGTCAGTTGGTCTAAAATGTTGACGTTTCGTTCTTGACTTGGGGACATCAGTTACAAGTACCTCTGAAGTAGGAATGCTTTCGCCTGATGGCAAGGGACACTGGTAATAGAGAAAGCCAACCCATACACAAAAATCAGCCCAGTGCACTAGGAGTAGTTGCGCGTGATGGACTTTGCTTGAGTTCAAGGCCAGTGAGCGAAATTAAAATAAGTTCATCTTTAACGTTCTGAGTGACTAACTTGGCGATGATGATGATGGATCTAGGAGATTGACTACATCTGTAGTAATAATTAACTGATTTAGACACTTTAAGAAGAACTAGGATAACAGCTTCTGGAGTAGCAAGTAGGACTGAATACATAACGGTAACAGCTTTCAGGCACTTATCAACATCATCATGTGCCATGCCAACTGACATCGCATTCACAGATCTCGGACTTTGGTGTTCTGGATCAACTGTGCTACTATCCGTTCATACCATCGTCTCAGTCCATCCAGCATCATTTCTCTCTGTCTTCCTCTGCCCCTCATCCCACTGATATTTCCGGTTGTCATTGTTTTCAAATGCCTTTCTTGTGA
This sequence comes from Cepaea hortensis, assembly GCA_963921405.1. Lineage (NCBI taxonomy): Eukaryota > Metazoa > Mollusca > Gastropoda > Stylommatophora > Helicidae > Cepaea > Cepaea hortensis. Next base: position 24,846,319 of record OY992888.1, on the reverse strand, counting down.
TTATATAACTAGAGAACGCTGTTTCTATCATTCTTCTAAGTGTATATATTATTATACTTTTATTAGCCTCTTCCAGGCTATCGTTGTTATTTAGTCTAGAAGTCCAAGGTATTCGCAACATTTGTCTCAGGAACCACATCTTAGTTGCTTTCATGATTATCCTAATTTGTTCATTCACGTTCTATGATTCCTTGCCATACAGAAAAACAGGTTCAATATAAGGGTTCAGTACTCCCTTTTTTTACATTCAGTGATATTGACTGGTTGCGTAAGATATTTTTTATTTTCATAATTGCAGCTTTTGCTTGACCTAATATCAATAAGTTATTGTCCTTGAAAGTTAGAAAGAGAGTTCTTGCATGTTACATAGAACTAATTTTAACACAGGCTACGAATCCTGGACAATTAGTAAACAAGCGAAAAAATCCATGGACGCTTTGAAGACGTGGTTTTATAGAAGAATGCTGAAAATTAATTTCACAGCCAAAATGAGCAATCTGGACATTTTTAGGGAAGCTAAGTCGCAAAGACAATTTATCACAAACTTCAGAAAGATGTTTCAATCGATTTTTGACCACGTTATGAGAAGACAAAATCTGGAGCATGTTGTGATAACCGGAAAGATTTGTCGAGAGAAAGATAGAAGAAGACAGCGGGAGAAGTTTCTTGACAGTCTGGTGTCATGGCAGGGAAGGGAGTCAACACACCAATTTATCCATGCCGTCGGAAATGGCAATTTGTGGGGAGGCATGATCGCCCACACGAACCGGCAAGGCACTGGATGATGATGATGATGATGATGATGATGATGATGATGATGATGATGATGATGATGATGATTATAAGGCAACTGAAGTTTTAAGAAAATCTCAAACGATTTGGTTATATAGGCGTGACAGATCAACCCATAATAAGTCATGAGGTACAGAGTGAGCTAAATAAAGTCACTTTCACGTAGCTTTAACTATAATGTACTTAAAATCTTCATCAACTATAACACTGTCATCATCCTCACGGTGTACGGTAATATTAGCCAGTTCTAACCGCTGTAAGAACAGATCTTTTGCATACTGATATAAACGAACATCAAGTTGGTTCTTTTCCACAATCTGGTCCCAATGTCTTTCTGATAACGCCACAAAATGTGACGATCGTGACAATTTCTTGCCCATTTCTTTTGTAAATTTTAAACCAGTAAATGTTTTCTCAAACAATATTTGGCTTTCTTTCATGTACTCGGTAATTCCGAAGAAAGCAAAGAATTTTGTCAGATTGTCTTTGGCACTCTGTAGCATGATTTCTTCTCGTTGTACCTGTGTCTTGTTGGAATGTAGTTTGTAGCAGTCAGAAAGGCTCAGGTTAGCCAGCATTCGAGTCTGTCTGTTGAACGCCATGTTGCTTCTGTTGAGAATGAAAACACTTTATATCAAGGCTGCACTTTTCTAGTGGTAAGGGCACTTCACATTAGAGTGTTTGTGCCCCTGTCTGTTTTAAATGAAGTTACCTGCATGTTATACAGGACATTGCAATCAACATCATCATTCATTGGTTGTTTGTGTTATATTAGGCAGGTTTACATTCAGTAGTTTGTCATTGCTTTCCTGAACGACCGACGCTCATATAATCTAAATCAACTCAAAGTTATCTGCTTCCAAATTGCCTTCTGCTGAAAGTATACATAGCAATGGGAGCCGGTATAACTTCACCCGGTATTCAAGTATTATGGAACTGCGTTATCTAATCTTAAACCCACAAACATCGACTGTAGATGCTTTAGATACACAAATAAAATATTTAACCATAACTGTCGTACATCGTTGAGAATGCAAGAAATAATATGAAAAAACAAAAGTGGATAAGAAACATTGTCAATAACTATATTACATTGTGTTGTTTTTGTTTGCTGATGAAGGTTTAGTGCTGCACCATCCTCTTCTTGTAGGTCGAGTTTTTCCTCTTGCGCGCCTGTTTCCGTCTCTTGTGTTTGTCTCCCTGTTGCACAGTTGTCTCCTTTGTGAACACGTTTCCTCTTGTGCGTTTGTCTCCCACTTATACGTTTGTCTCCCTCTTGTACGTTTGTCTCCCTCTTGTATGTTTGTCTCCCTCTTGTACGTTTGTCTCCCTCTTGTATGTTTGTCTCCCTCTTGTATGTTTGTCTCCCACTTATACGTTTGTCTCCCTCTTGTACGTTTGTCTCCCTCTTGTATGTTTGTCTCCCTCTTGTACGTTTGTCTCCCTCTTGTATGTTTGTCTCCTTGTACGTTTGTCTCCCTTTTGTACGTTTGTCTCCCTCTTGTATGTTTGTCTTCCTCTTGTATGTTTATCTCCCTCTTGTACGTTTGTCTCCCTCTTGTATGTTTGTCTCCTTGTACGTTTGTCTCCCTCTTGTACGTTTGTCTCCCTCTTGTATGTTTGTCTCCTTGTACGTTTGTCTCCCTCTTGTATGTTTGTCTCCCTCTTGTCCGTTTGTCTCCCACTTTTATGTTTATCTCCCTCTTGTATGTTTGTCTCCCTCTTGTATGTTTTTCTCCCTCTTGTATGTTTATCTCCCTCTTGTATGTTTGTCTCCCTCTTGTATGTTTGTCTCCCACTTATACGTTTGTATCCCTCTTGTATGTTTGTCTCCCTCTTGTATGTTTATCTCCCTCTTGTATGTTTGTCTCCAACTTGTATGTTTGTCTCCCTCTTGTATGTTTGTCTCCCTCTTGAATGTTTATCTCCCTCTTGTATGTTTATCTCCCTCTTGTACTTTTTGTCTCCCTCTTGTACGTTTGTCTTCCTCTTGTAAGTTTATCTCCCTCTTGTACTTTTTGTCTCCCTCTTGTACGTTTGTCTCCCTCTTGTAAGTTTATCTCCCTCTTGTACGTTTATCTCCCTCTTGTAAGTTTATCTCCCTCTTGTAAGTTTATCTCTCTCTTGTATGTTTGTCTCCCTCTTGTAAGCTTATCTCCCTCTTGTAATTTTATCTCCCTCTTGTATGTTTATCTCCCTCTTGTAAGTTTATCTCTCTCTTGTAAGTTTATCTCCCTCTTGTATGTTTGTCTCCCTCTTGTACGTTTGTCTCTCTCTTGTACGTTTGCCCCCCTCTTGCACGGTTGTCTCCCTTTTGTACATGTGTCTCCCTTCTGTACCTTTGTTTCCCTCGTGCACGTTTGTCTCCATCCTGTACGTTCGTCTCCCTCTTGTACGTTTATCTCCCTCTTGTAACTTTGTCTCCCTCTTGTATGTTTGTCTCCCTCTTGTAAGTTTATCTCCCTCTTGTAAGTTTGTCTCCCTCTTGTACGTTTATCTCCCTCTTGTAAGTTTGTCGCCCTCTTGTAAGTTTATCTCCCTCTTGTAAGTTCGTCTCCCTCTTGTACGTTTGTCTCCCTTTTGTAAGTTTGTCTCCCTCTTGTTCGTTTGTCTCCCTTTTGTAAGTTTGTCTCCCTCTTGTATGTTTGTCTCCCTCTTGTAAGTTTGTCTCCATCTTGTATGTTTGTCTCCGTCTTGAACGTTCGTCTCCCTCTATCACATTATCGCTTATCTTTTCTTTTAGTTTGCTTTTTAACACGGCGTTACGTCTTGTTATGTGCCGAAAACAATAACATAGTTTGGGCACACAGCAAAACATAATAATAGCACGCTGAAAATATATTACAGAAAAAGGCCACGTACAAGAGAAAGATGTTGGTTTAAATGAGAGGTAAGCAACAAGAGGTGGACTGGAAAGAATATACGAGGAGGCTTTATTAAGAAACATGCATTTTACAACTATTTATTTTTACAATAATACGAACCAGAAACAGAGAGAGAGAGAGAGAGAGAGAGAGAGAGAGAGAGAGAGAGAGAGAGAGAGAGAGAGAGAGAGTGTGTGTGCGCGCGCGCGCACACAGTCTAATTCTCAAAATAGTTCCCGTGTCTGGAAAAAAAAACACTTGCTCCACATGTCCACAAGCTCGTTGATGCCTTCTGGGAAAACGATTTTGCACCGCTTCCATTACACCGTTGTCATCTGCGAACCCAGGGGGCTGCGTGGTTTCGAGGTATGGTGTCCGCCTCGAGTGCTGGAAGTCCCGGGTTCAGGCCCCGGTGATGACCGGGATTTTTACTCGTGGACTTCTAGTAATAACATTTCCCCTGGTCTCTGGGTAGTGAGATCGGACGCCCGTGTGTATTGTTGCGCACGTAAAAAACCCTTGACAGTTGGAAATCAAAAAAGAGTAGCCTAACGGCGCTGCCCGGGCAAAATTTCGAGTTAAAAATCTACCCAAAGTATTTCAGGATCCTCGCCGGTGCTACGGGGTTCGTGCACTGAACTGAGTTTCTCCAGACTAAGGTTTGAGTTAGGAGGAGAACGGAGCACTTATGGGTTGCACCCGTGTGCCGTGATGTTGATCCATCGACTAAACTAAGATAAACTAAACTAAACTAAACTAAACTAAACTAAATCCCTTACCCCGCAAATGCTTTTTCAAAGTTCTAAACAAGTGAACATCCGATAGCGGGTAGATTGTTAGAACGAGAGGTCAGCTTTCAACTGACAGGTGTGTTGAATAGGTCCACTCTCCCGCCGTTAGCACACGGGTAGTCGAAGGGTAAGAACGTTAAACCTCTCGCGGTCTAATCCATGGTATATCCGGCAATAGACAGTTTATCTTCCCCTTTCTCTTAGCGCTGTAAGCTTGAGCTTAGTTTGCTTAATGGTTAATCCAGCCCCGTTGTAACCATCCAGGATCAGCTCATCCTAAGATATTCTGCTGCTTCTTTCGTCCTTTATTCACCATTGAGGCATCGACCCCCTACCAACTCACCCCAGTCCTCCTATCCTTAGCTATCCCATGCAATTCCATCCCTATCTGCCCCATATTATCCATTTCTACTTCTCCTATCCACGTACTGTTTTAAATAGTATGTCTTTTTAATATGAACCTATTAAAAGAGGTGTGAGACAGGGATGTGTAATGTCTCCAGATCTTTTTTCCCTGTACAGTGAAAATATTTTCAGAAATATTGAAGATATGGAAGGAATCAACATTGGGGGACGATACATCTATAACATTAGATATGCAGATGATACAGTCCTGATTGCAGACAATGAACATTTAATAGATGCGGTTGTTGCACACAGTGAACAACTAGGGTTAAGAACTGAATATTAAGAAGACACAGATTATGGTCATCACTGGGAAGAAGGAAATACCACAATGTGATATACGAGTAAATGGGTATATTCTTATTAAGCAAGTGAATCAATACAGTTATCTCGGAACAGTCATAACATCTGATGGGAGATGCCTTGAAGAGATTAGAACAAGAATTGCCATTGCGAAGGTAACCTTTTGCAAGATGAAAACCATACTGACCAATAAAAAGATATCACTTTAAATGAGAAAAAGAGTGTTGAAGTGCTACATAGAACCTATACTTTTGTATGGATGTGAAGCGTGGACAATAAGCAGTCAAGCTGAAAAACAGCTGATGGCTGTAGAAATGTGGTTTCTGAGGAAAATGCAAAGAATACCATGGACAGACAGAAAAAACAATGAACAAGTTGTTCAAGAAACACGTGAAGATCGTAAACTGATTAGAGTCATTAGACTTAGACTGTCAAAATTATTTTGGGCATGTTATGAGAAGAAATGACTTGGAGAACTTGGTGACAACTGGCAAGATCGAAGGGAAGAGACCAAAGGGAAGACCGAGAAGTAAATACCTGGATGGCTTGACCACGTGGTATGGTCGAGACAACAACACTGAGCTGATCCACGACTCTGGTGATCGAGTGAAATGGCCAATCATGACCGCGCACGCTTATCGGCATGGCACATGATGGATGGATGTCATTTGCAGGTCGTTGCGATCAAACGCAGCCCGAGGTTTATTTTCTATTTTCTAGGCTATCTTACGTTCAGTAGTTTGCCATTGATTTTTGAACGAGAATTCAACGCTAAACCTCAACTTAATATCAGCGTAGCGACTAAACACCTTCACCGTCATCAACGCACAGGAAGTTTAAGAGGGAGCATTCTAATCATTTCAACCACTTCGTCTGCTAATGAGTCTTATAATTACTATAGGGTGTATTTTTAATGACTTTGGAGTATATGAAAATGTTGCCGTTCCAAGTTCTGTATTTACCCTCTGTGAACTCATGCAACATAAAAGGTAAATACAAAACTTTGAACTGCAATATTTTCAAAAACCCCACAGCCATTAAAAATATACCCTGTATAAACCAACAGTTCTCACTTACGAGCAATTCACAAAGTCCTCAAAACTGACTTGATTCCAGAAGCCATGCTTAAAACAGAAAGGGACCTCTTGTAGAGAGGCGTCCCTTCCGTCACAATGGAGTCTGCTTTCCTTCCAGGTAGACCCTCGTCTGACATGCAACCATTCGCTGGCAAACCTGATGACCGGGTCCCGAATCATGGTCACGTAGTGGTAACTAAGGACAAAAGTAGACATCAGTATACACATTAGACCATTAAAAATAAAAAAAAAATAAAACAACTGAATTCGATGCAGCATTTGTTCTGCCGAAGTGGGATTTTACTTTATATCAGATTATACTGTTACAAGTGGAAAAACGTATCGATCGTCTCGAAGCACAGTACGAACATACAGCAGGAGAAAGACACTTGAAGTTATGACCCGGATGGACCCGTTCTAATTCCCCCCTCCCTTTTCCAGAGAGTGTCATGAAGGCAAAGGGTCGAAACATTCGGGGAAGAGGAATCGTTTCTGACGACCGGAAGCCTCTTGTCGTGCTTGCTCCGCGGCGGAGTTTTAATCACTCTTCAACCTGGAACAGGTCAAAGTAAAGGGCTCTCTTACATGACTTAAGGCCCAAGAAGCACATGGTGTCAGTCCCACATGTTGTATAGACCAATCGGTTCTCAGTCCGGTCGGTATCACTCCTGCCGTCTTGACTTCCCATAATATTTCCTGGTACCAATTTTTGGATGGCTGGACATGGGAGCGGCGGTCAAATAAAAACAGAAATATCGCCTCGATTCGGATTCAAACCAACGACCACCGGACCGGCAGGCGAGGTCTAACCAATAATCCACCTTGGCTTCCTGTTCAACCCTGGACAGTTGTAATTGGGTGGTTAGTTAGTATTGTTTTGTTTGTTTGGTTACACTTTGAAAAGCTGTCCTTTGTTTTTGTTTTTGCTGTTATTGTTCTCTGTTTTTAATTGGTTAAGTTTCTTTTCTTTAAATAAAATTATTATTATTTTTTTTTTCATTTCTTCCTGTTTCCTATACAATACTTTAAAAAGTCTTTTTTTTTAGTGTAATTCTTTTTTCCCGAACCAAATTTCTATTACTATTCTTGATTTTGTTCTGTCCCTCCTTACATCCTCTTATTTCATATCTATAAGCAATTCCTCCTTTTGCTACCTGTTAGTAATTGTAAATGATGTGAATTGGCATGTTACATTATTGTGTGAGTTCTACTTATGTATTGATATGGGGGGGGGGGGGGGGGGGTACGGGGTGTCAGGCATTGGTAGCACCTTTGGTAAGGATGACTCTCATGTCCTTTTCAGGACCCATCCCTCACTGGTCCAAGCCTGACACCCAGCTCGCGCCTGTGGCTCCTAGTAGCTGTCAGCATGCGACAGCGGCCACTCCCCGGGCAACAGCTGTGAGAGGCTGGCTAAACCAGGCGTGGGTATCCGATTTGGTGTCAAACCAAGCGGTAAACAAGGGTATGCCTACCCAGCATGTGAAGACAGGAATCGGCAGACTGCGCGGAAGAAATCATACCTGATTCAACGGGCAAGACGGCGTTTACCTGCAAAGCGTTGTGGAACGTAATGAGCACGGCAAGGCACGTATCATCCACTGCACCTGTATTCGTCTCCAGTCGTCTGGACTTGTCTTGCCACTGGACTCAGATGGCCTCAGGCGAGAGAGTGAGGGCGACGTATTGCGCAACTCTTCCTCACTTTATGTGACCATATGTGAAACTTTATGTGAAACCATATTCCCTTAACAATTGGAACTTGGAATGTGCGCACGCTACTTGATAGCCATCTTAGAACCCACGGCTCCATACTTTCAACCCCACTGGATGAAATGAATGGTCATCATCATTCTTGATGGACAAACAACAATTGCTATTCGTATTCGTAACAATATTTCATTGTTGACATTCAGTAGTTCTGAGTGGTGTGTGTTTTCCACTGTTTACATGTAGTATTTCTAAGTGATGTGTGTTTTCCACTGTTTACATGTAGTAGTTCTAAGTGATGTGTGTTTTCTACTGTTTACATGTAGTATTTCTAAGTGATGTGTGCTTTCCACTGTTTACATGTAGTAGTTCTAAGTGATCTGTGTCTTCCACTGTTTACATGTAGTAGTTCTAAGTGATGTGTTTTTTTATCACTGTTTACACGTAGTAGTTCTAAGTGATCTGTGTCTTCCACTGTTTACATGTAGTAGTTCTAAGTGATGTGTGTTTTCCACTGCTTACATGTAGTAGTTCTAAGTGACGTGTGCTTTCCACTGTTTACACGTAGTAGTTCTAAGTGGTGTGTGTTGTTCACTGTTTACATATACTAGTTCAAAGTGATGTGTATTTCCCACTGATTACATGTAGTCATTCTGCGATGGGCCCTGGGTTACGGGTAAGCACAAAGTAGGAAATGCGGTAGGGTAGAAGTCAGTGTGCCTGCCTACCAATGTCCAGCAGTGATGCAGCTATGTTTTACCCGCTGTACTTTACGTGATCTGCGGGAGTTGCGGTAGCGCAGTGGCTAGCATTCTGGTCTGCCGGCTCTGTGCTTATGTGTTCAAACCCACTCCAAAGCCTCAGCCTAAAATGGTTACCAAGAGATACCATAGCAGTACAGGCGATGGACATTATGCTGACAACATCCCATCAAGCGCCGATCGGTTAAAAATAGATATGAGGCGAACACCATTTACCCAAAACGCCTCTTGATGTGAAAAGGGGTCCATTGCTTTTACTTCTTAGTTCTTCGCAGCCTCATACAATGAGTGAAAGAAGGTCCTACAGCGGAGGCTGCTGTGAGACTATGGAGTGTTAGACATTTGTATATTCTAGATCACGACATTTGAGGTGTGTGTATATGTGTGAGCGGAACGTGACCGTTCTTGTTGCCTTTCTTTCACAGGCATTTCATTTAGGATTATGAATATTGTCGGATACCCGTTGCTATGAGGTTGGGTCCACCCCAGATCCGAACTGGTTGGGAAAACAATTAATCCTGCCTTTGTTGAATATTGCACCCACACCACTATCTTGACAAGCAAGCACACTAATTGGCACTTGTTAATTTTCTGAGATGTTCGACAAGGATGTTCGACAAGGATACGCTACGAGGAAGAGAAATTGCTAAACCATCTCATACCGTAGAATGCGCGAAGGCCTAATACACGTCTCAAAGTATTACGGCAATGGAACTATATGTGCGTAAATGTGTGATATTATTCTGAGACGGCAGCTGAACCCATAACGTGGATCAACACAACCTCACATGAGGGACAATTTTAAAGTTAACTGCATGTCCGTTTCAGGACATAACAATCAACCCCAGCATTTATTGGCTGTTTGTAATTTACTTGGCAATTTAATTCAGTAGTTAGCTTTTACTTTCTAAACTGCTGCGCCTCAACCCATCGAAATTAAAACAGAACTACTTGCTTCCAAATCAACGGGGAAGATTTCGAACCATCAACTCAATGTTACGCGGAATTATGAAACTGCACTTGTCAATTTCTTTATAGCCGCGGTGCAAGCTGATGGACAATGGGTAATTGGGAAAAAGCTCTCTTCACCAATATAGCAATACAAACAGCGGGCGAAAACTTCGTATCTTGCTACAAGATCTGCTACCAGGAAATGATGCAAAGGTTCTACAAGAAATGCTACAAAAACTGGCAAAAGTATTGCTAACAGGATGTTTCTTCAGCTGCACCTTGTTCTTTATCTATGTAAATGAGAATGACAAGCCCTCTGTTTAAATTCATAACGTACGCAACGTTAGAAACGAAACAATATTGGCTTCGAAAGACTTCCCCCATTCTAACCAGAGGAAAGACAAAGAAAGTAGTCATTACAATTGACAGTTTAATTACAACATCGGAGTTGCTGACCTATATACCCCCTGGCAAGCAAACATATTATTCAACAACAGACAGATTAACAAAACATGATGTAGCTCAGAAAAGTAACTTAGCATTTAGATTAACAACACGTAACGCAACTATGGCACAGAAAAGCGGGTTAGTTAGCATTCAGGTACTAAAACAAAGGACTCACAATGTTAACAGACTCAGTGCGAAACAAATAGTAGATTTGGACCTAACACAAATGGATGACGGAAAATGGGAAGTATGGGTGTGTCACAGTTGCGATTTAAAAGTTGTGAACATGGTAGCAGACATGTTGAAATATATATCAAATTAAAGGTGTTGCATAAGGAAAACTATTGTATATAAGCCCATGGCACATACGGTAAGTCGTTTGAGATGATCAATCATTCCATGGCATTTAACCAGTTAAAGTAAAAACATATCTAATGGGAAAGACTAGCTACTGGTCGTGATTTGCTATGCTGGGGATGGGGACGGAGCGCTTATGGGAATGTCCCGAATGCTGTGATGTCGGTTCCTAAATCAATCAATCAATCAATCATTTGCTATGTGAAATACATGCCTATTTACTAAGCCGTGGTGGCTGTGGAAATGTGATTTCTGAGGAGAATGCAAAGAATTTTAGGACAGACATAAAAACAAATGACCAAGTACTACAGGAAACACACGAGAATCGTAAATTGATTAGACAAATTAGAAGTAGACAGTCACAATTTTTTGGACATGTTATGAGAAGAAATGAATTGGAGAACTTGGTGACAACTGGCAAGATCGAAGGGAACAGACCAAGGGGAAGACCGAGAAATAAATACCTGGATGGCTTGGCCACATGGCATGGTCGAGACAGGAACACTGAGCTGATCCACGACGCTGGTGATCGAGTGAAATGGCGAGTCATGACCGCCCACGCTTTCCGGCATGGCACATGATGGATGGATGGAGACGTATAGAGTTAGTGGTGCTAACCACATATTTGTATAGAACAGTCTTCACTCGATGTGTCATATAGTCAATATCACACCGAACGTCTTCACTTCCCATATATCTTTTGGGCCAGGTCGAATTATTACTATAGGTCAATTTTAAAAAGTTAAAAAAAATTATTTGCATATCCTTTACAGGATGTAGCAGTAAACTGTAGCTTTGTTTGGATGTTTGTGATTTCTTTGCAAGTTTATGTTCAGTAGTTTGCCATTGCTTTCCAAACGACTGGTACCATTGCATGAAATACCAGCGCAAGGCAGTCTGCTGCCAAATCACCCGCAGCTGTGTTTCGAATGTGGTATGCGGGATTCGAATTGCGGTCATAAGTCCTTCGACACAGCGCAGGTAGGTCAATTTAAGAGACAAATAAAATCCCATTTTCGAGGAAGATTTAAACGCGTCACCACCGGACGACAGACAGGCGCGCCAGCTATTGCGCTACCATAAATCAGAATTGTGATATATGTCAGTACAGTCAAGGACCCTGTCACACGTCATGACAAGCGTTGGGCATATGGTGCTAAATCCATGTTTATAAACCTAGCGACACTCGGTGGGTGATATGTTTTTGTTATGCCGCCTAACTTTACTTTCCAAGCCATTTCCTAGTTCCTATTTTAGGCTGGGTCGACCTGGGAGCCCCAGGCCAGGTTTAACAATTCCAGTCAACCTCGATGCGAATCGAACCCATGATGACCAACAGGCTAGCGACTAGTTACTAGACTACCTCGGCACCCCGGTTGTGATACATACCCCCCCCCCTCCCCTTTTACACACACACAGATTATGCAACCAAATAAAAATGACCACATAAACAAAGTACGAGACACAACAACATTAGCAGTCTTAATACAGGACAAGCTGCACTGAACTAAACATACATTTGAAAACAATTGACTCATTCCTGGGAATCAACATTAAGAAAACTACACCATTTAAATATCAGAATGTACTCATACTCCTTTCACACCCAAAACTAGCTACATAAAGAAATGTTTCGATTACGATTCTCTGCAGTTATTTCCAACACACCGTTCCGCAACACATCAGTTGCAGAACACATGGAACATTTGTTAACCAGAAATTGGCTGCGAAAGCTCGGCAGTTCTAGTTATGAACAACACAGAGCAACAACAACATCAAGGCATTGATATACCGAATACTTGCGCTTCACCAAGTTAACATTTGCTAACTCTAATACTTGACTTACGTTTCTGGAGACAACTGGCAGAGTTGAATCCGAGGCCGGGTAAGTAAGTGTTCATGTCGTGGATATACTTTGTATGCCTGAGAGAACTGGTTTTGCTTTAAGTTAAAAAGTGAAGGGCCTTTTTATACTCCCTAAGGCGTATTGGGCTTATGTTGCTAGACATATTTTTATAGACATTTTTCATCGCTGTATGGTGTGATGTGTCTAGTTTCACTTTCCATCGCAGTATGAGGTGATGTGTCTAGTTTCACTTTCCATCGCAGTATGAGGTGATGTGTCTAGTTTCACTTTCCATCGCAGTATGAGGTGATGTGTCTAGTTTTACTTTTCATCGCTGTATGGGGTGATGTGACTAGTTTCACTTTCCATCGCTGTATGGGGTGATGTGTCTAGTTTCACTTTCCATCGCTGTATGGGGTGATGTGTCTAGTTTCACTTTCCATCGCTGTATGGGGTGATATGTCTACTTTCACTTGTCATCGCAGTATGAGGTGATGTGTCTAGTTTCACTTTCCATCGCTGTATGGGGTGATGTGTCTAGTTTCACTTTCCATCGCTGTATGGGGTGATGTGTCTACTTTCACTTGTCATCGCTGTATGGTGTGATGTGTCTAGTTTTACTTTTCATCGCTGTATGGGGTGATGTGACTAGTTTCAATTTTCATCGCTGAATGAGATAATGTGTCTAGTTTCACTTTTCATCGCTGTATGAGATAATGTGTCTAGTTTCACTTTTCATTGCCTTTCTTCACAGACAATTTCCAGACAATGGTCTGGTATATATGTTTATGAAGCTGTGTTGACACCAGATGGCGCACTGTCCGAAGCAATGATCCTACCCCAGCTAGGAGTTGATCGCGGACTATTGTCGTGGCAGGCAAGCCTCTAACCACAAGAACGCCCCAAGTTGGATTATTGTATCTAACCCCCCTACAAGCATAGACACTTACTTTCTAGTTCTGTGTTCATTGACTTGGCTCGAGAACCATAAGTCCAGACACGAAGTCAACTCCATAAATCCTGGATGCACGCCACAAATCCAGCCATTGCAGTGTCTGTTGATCATCCAGGTTTGGCCGTGTTTGTTTACACATGTGCACATTTGTCTGTTTAAACATAGAGAAACACAATCAACGAAATTCTTAATACTTGTAACATCCTGCATCGTAACTTACATAGAATAATAAACACAATCTTCATTACGCATCATAAGCATCATCATGCGCCTTGCCAAATGACCCCAGCGATTATGATTCTCCGCAGAGCTCCGTCGTGGGTCTAGTCTATTGTTGATATTAAACCATGTCACCGTGTTAGATTATCAAGCATTCTGTCTCACCATCTGCCTATGCCTCTTCTACCGTTCCAGTCTTGGCTGTGTTTTTCAATGCCTCTATTCTCATTGTTTGACCATAGAACGCTGTTTATCTTTGTTTTATAGTTGCGTATATAGTCCCAACTTCATTAGCCTCGTACAGACAATCGTTGTTAGTTGCCCTGACAGTTCAAGGTATCCGTAATATTAGTCTCTGAAACAGCATCTCTGCTGATTCCAAGCTTTTTCTAATTTGTTAGCTCACATGTCAAAATATGTTGCCATACGGCAGAAGGGATTCGACATAACAATACAACTTGAGTGCTGTCTTTCTGACATCCCATGAAAGTCATTTATAAAATAAGATATGTTTCCTTTTTTGAAATACAGCTTTTGCTTTGAATATTATACTCTTAACAAAGGCCACATATCTTCCAATATGGTAGACAGGCTGTTGAGTTGTTAAAGCCTTTGGCGTGTTTTTGTCTGTGACTATGGTTTGCTTCCGCATTCTCTTCATGTTGGACTTGTAGTGTATGCTTCCGTCGAATAACTACTGACTTAAGTGCATGGAGTGACACTGTGAGCTATGAATTTCATGTGGAACGCTTTCACATCTGTCCGTGGTTGTTTGTATTGTGAACTGTTGATTCAGAAAAAAGTCGGACGGTCGGATGCTGAACTAGCTGGTTTTGCACTATGCAGTAATGTGTCTAAATGTGCTGCTTTTCTAGTGATTGCCGCTTTCATCGACGATGAACTGTAATTTTCGTGGCGGACTGCTGTGTTGGCATTCTGGTTGGTTGGTTGGGACTGCTGTCTGTTCCACTTTTCACATGGACCAATGAGGAGCATTTTGTGATATTCATTTACACAGGAACGGAACATTATTGCGTGACCCTTTGCTATGAAGTTGGAGCTGCGACTAACGACAAACTAACTAAGGACTAACACATCTTCCATCTTCCATGCTCCCAAATATTTGAAATTATAGTCTTGATCAAGCATTTTCCCTTCTATTGTATTATGACATTTAGGTATTATATTTTTCTTTGATAAAACGATTGTTTCTGTTTTCTTGGTATTCAAGAAACAGTGCATTTTTACATTCTCATCTACTGTAATATCAAAAAGTTGGTGCAGATATCTTTTGCGAATTCACTTTTTAATATCGTACCATCTGGACAACGCCGATACTCCGTAATTTTACCAGAACCATACACACATGTCTTGGTTAAGCAATCAGTGGCAAAGGTTCCCAAAGCCTTGTCATCGCGACACATGGGACGATTCAGAGTTGCGTATGTTTACACTGGCCAAGACATCTTTTCACCTATACGCAGGACGTTCTGGGCAGATTTAAAAAAAAATAAACCTCTTAAAAGGCAAGAGAATCTACTTCATTGCATCGGTATTAATCCCCAATGGTTCGGCCGCTTTCCACAAAGCGGATTGCATGAAGCGTCGCACAAAGCACGAACGTAGCTCCAGCGATGATCTCCAGGAGTCTCCGAGAAAATTGAAGTCGTGAACCGAACGACGTAGCCTAGAATCGAACCCACAACCTTAGGAGTGCGAGGCAGGTGGCTTAAAGCCACAGATACTCCCCTTTTCTGTACAGATAAGGATAGCTAACGAAGGGAGGCCCGAGTATTCCCTCAGCTGTGATGAGACGTCCGCAGATCTCAAACTGTGCACGCTACAATACAGCCATAGATTCATAGCAATCCCCCACGATGTTGTTAGACGATCAGGATCCACGTCTTGCACTCACCGCCTGGAGAGATCACAACTGATATATCACTGCAATAAATAAACAAGTCTCGGCGGCAGAAGAAAAGGTTGAGAAAGCGTGGAGAAATAAGGGGAGAGAGACGACGGTAGAAATACCAAGGAGAAGACGGTGAGAATCAGTGGAGAAATAAGAAGGAAGAGGGCATAAGGAGAAGGAGCATCGTAAGAAGAAGAAGAAGCATCTTTAAAAAAAAAATAATAATACTAACTGGACGACAGGGAGGCAGTGGCGACATAAGAAAGAGAAGAAAATTGACTGATAGTAGCGAGTTGAGAAATAAGAAGGAGAAGAAGAAGAAGAAGAAGAAGAAGAAGAAGAAGAAGAAGAAGAAGAAGAAGAAGAAGAAGAACAACAACAACAACAACAATAACAACAACAACAACAAGTACAGAAGATCTATCTTACGTATTTTTTTTTTTTTTTTAATGATTATAAAACCAAGTATTGATTTATTCACACATATTTCAGTGCATAACATTGTACGTCAGATGTGTTCGGTCCATTGTCATTAGTTATTCAATAACTTAAGTTTTACATAAAAGTACAAAACCAATTTCCAATCACTGAGGTGTACTAGGTAAATGCTGCTAATTGCATAGTCTGTTACATCGACTGGTTTCCATGGATGATGAGGTAAATCTAAGGCCTTTCCGCGTCAATGTGGAAGCACTAGACTCGAGTTTCGCTCTCGTTTGAACTCATCAGTAGTGCATATCCTTGACCGGACCCGGAAACAAGCCCCGAATCAATGGCGTGTAAAGCTGGTGTGTAACTACTAGACCACGCGGCACACGCTGAACACGGCTAAATTATCATAACAGAATATTGCGTCACCCATCGTAGGCTGCAGCTCAAGATTTGCCCGATCGCCGCGACTGACGTCCGTCAATCGATGTGGACGCGAACGATCAGGTCTTCTCACTGAGAGGCACACCAGGCCGCCTAAAGTCCAGCGAGCGATAATCAAATTGATTTATTTGGTTGTTTCGGGATTTGAGATTTGAGGATTTGTTTCCGGGACCTGTCAAGGATATGCACTACTGACGAGTTCAAACGAGAGCGAAACTCGAGTCTAGTGCTTCCACATTGACGTGGAAAGGCCTTAGGTTCATACCAGAATACGATCGGCGTTGCCAGTAGTGGGTTGTGCTCAATATTTAAATCTCAAATCCCGAAATAACCAAATAAATCGATGAGGTAAATATCAAGACGACTGTAACAATGCTTGGAATTAAGTTTAGCTGGGTCGACTTGGGAGTCCATTTAAGCTAAACAAAATAAAAAAAAAAAAAAAAAAAAAAGGCCAGTATGGCAGAGTGTACTGGTGTCGAGGAAGCGGGTTCAAACCCTATACCGGTCAGTTGGACTAAAATGTTGACTTCTCAACCTTGACTTGTGGAGGTAAATTAAAAGTAAGTCAGAAGTCAGAGTAGTTTCGCCTGATGGCGAGGACACTGGCAACAGCGAAAGTTAACTCACACGCAAAAATCAGTTATATGCACTAGAAGAATTATAATGTGGACAACGCTTGAGTTAAAAACGAGCAAACTCAACAACAACAACAACAACAACAACAACAACAACAACAACAACAACAACAACAACAACAACAACAACAACAACAACAACAACAACAACAACAACAACAACAACAAAATAAAATTACTAGCCACTGCACAAGCACTTCAACTAATGGTTTACATAGGTCACAGTTTAAGAGAGCATATAATGTTGCCTGTTTAGAAATGTGAAATTAAAACAAAACGTCAGTGGCAAACAGCGCCTGAGAGGCTGATGCTGGTGGCCACATTACTGGCATAGTACATTATAATTACCGGAGAGTATCAGAAATGCCAACATCTTCACCATGCACCATGATGATAAGCGCGGACGGTCTCATGCTTCGCCAGCCCGCAAGATCATCAGAGCCGTGGTTCAGCTCTATATTCTTGTCCCGACCTTGCCATGTGGTCAAGTCATTCAGATATTTACTTCTCTGCCTCCCCTTTGTTCTTTGGCCTTCAATCTTTCAAACTGTCACCAAGTTCTCTAGTTTATTTCTTCTCATAACGGGCCCAATAATAAATCTTGATTGTCTACGTCTAATTGCCGTGGCGAAGTGGTTACGGACGCAGTTCGTAATCTCACATACCCGCGGTCGAAACACAGCAGCATATGAATTGGCAGCAAGCCAGCTAGCAGACCAGTCGATATGGTTGCCGGTGGTTCAGAAAGCAATGGCAAACTTCAGAACGTAAACTTGCCATGAAATCATGAACAGCCAAAATATGCTGGAGTTGACTGCGACGACTTGTAAAGGATATACAACAAACTAACGTCTAATTTCTCTAATCAATTACGCTTTTCATTTGTTTCTTGTAGGACTTGGTCATTGGTTGTTCTGTCTGTCAATGGTATTCTTTGCATTTTCCTCAGAAGCCACATTTCCGCTGCCATTAGAAGTTTTTCTGCCTGTCTGATCGTCGTCCAAGTTTCTCATCCATACAAAAGTACAGGTTCTTTGTAGGACTTCCGCACTATTTTTCTCGTTGCAATCGACATAATTTTAGTAGCCAGTATGTTTCCCAGTTTGCAAAATCCCACCAGATGTTATGATTACTCTGAAGTAGTTGTACTGATTCACTTGTTGAAGAATATTCACATTTATGCTTACATTACATTAAGGAATATCTTTCTCCTTAGAGACGACCATAATGTCTGGCTTCTTACAATTTAATTCAAATACTAGTTGTTCAATGTGTACAATAACTGTGTCTACTCAATGTATAATAGACCATTGAATTAATACTTAACCCCAAGCTGAGCTAATAAAACGGTCGAGTTCATAATGAGGATTCGTCTGATGGAATACTATTAAATATGTGGCCGAGAGGACGAGGAGGAGAAGAAGAGGAAGAAGAAGAAGAAGAAGAAGAAGAAGAAGAAGAAGAAGAAGAAGAAGAAGAAGGGGGAGGAGGAGGAGGAGGAGGTGGAGGATGAGGAGGAAGAGCAGGACGAGGATGAGGAGAAGAAGAGCCATAGCTATGCCACTCTACCAAATTTACACACACACACACACAGAGACACACACACACACACACTGTTGATATTTTACGCCTCGATCACCCGGGCCTCAACACAAACTTTCGACCACACAGACCTCAACATAAAACCTCGACCACCCCACCTAATCCTATTCGTCACCACTTCTTGTGCATTTCTCCAACCTTACCTCGGGATTCGAACCTATCACCTCCAAATAACGACGGCACCTCGCATCAGGAACAAAGTGTACTTGGAGATATGACCAACTAGACACATACCATACCCGCGTCACCACCTTTACACACACTGTTGATATTCTACCCGTGGGTCAAAACCGCTCATCGAAGTCACGTCGTGTCATTAATGTGACCGCTTCTGGATGTGGCCATAGTACGAACAAGCACAGAAACTACCCTTCCATCTAATCCAAGAGGGGATATTAAGGATGTTTGGCCGTTTTCAGGCCTTGCAAAATTTTTTCATCATGTGGACACACAAATCTGAGTACCAATGAAATATAAAACATTAGAATCAAATATCAAGAAGAAATAGAAAAATGCATTATTAATTTCTTATGCTGATAAATTATAACCATTGATTTTACAGTCTGTGAAAAATCGACTTACAGTTTACTTTATAATTTTTAAGATAAATCATTGTATATAATTTGTTTAAAAATCTTATAAAAGATTATTACAAATACTAATTTGCATAAACAAAATTATACATTTATGATACACTTAGTAATGCCCCTTAATAGTTATGGTTTTATGTCCCTTAATTGGGGGAATAAAAGAAGCTGAAATAGGTATATCCAGTCAGTCTTTTCCCTGTAATCCACGAGTGGGAGGAGATGGTGTGGAGGCGAGTAGGAAGTCCTAACCACGCAAATAAAGACAGAAATAAATAGTATAGAGAGGACATGCATGGAGCTGCATGGTATAACTAAGGATATGACGGCTTGGGGGGCCAGGTGGTTTAGGACTTATGTCCCAATGGAAGACAAAGCGAGGACAAAAGAAGATGAAGGCCGGGTTTAAACACAATACGAGAAGCATACGACTCCAACTTAGCGAGTAACTATGATGTCGGTACCATTTATTATCTAAATTTTGTTCATTCATTTTATATTTTAATTCTCACTCTGTTATTCTGTATTTGTTTTTAACATGGCGCCAGCCGCCCTCCGTGGCCAAAGGCTTGCGAACGCGGTTCGTGAGCCACTTACCAGGCGTTCGACACGCAGCCGCGACCGATTTGTGCAACAGACTGTGTCACGTTGCGTTATAACGTGTTGGTATGGAAGCCGGTCGTTCAGAAAGCAATGGCAAACTACAGAACGTAAAAACTTGCCTAGCACATCAACAGCAGCTGAAAAATGCTGGTGGTGACTGCAACGTCCTGCAAGGGATATGCAACATAAAAAAAGACAAGCCTCGTTTTTGCGACATCAGAGATTTTCAATAGTGACGTAAATAGAAACTATGAGTTAATCATAATCCCACATTCGCGACCTGCGAGTGCGGACTTGGATCTTTCTTACCACGCCTGAAGAAGAAACTCCGCCTTGTTTAACCCTGACGTTAAACTTGGAGTATACGTATGTAGCAGTCAACCGCATCATTGTTTTGGCGGTTCGTGATTCCTGAGCAAGTATAAGTTCAATAGTTATCCATTGCTTTCTGAACGACAGGGACCCATACCATTTCATAAAAATCAAAGGTAAGGCGGCTGCTGCCAAATCACCCACAGCTGTGTTTCGAACGCGCTATGCGGGATTGCGAACTGCGTCTGTAACCTCCTCGCCACGTAGCCGGCATTACTTACCGGTGAAACTAGGGCACCGTCAACAAATCAACAAACAACTTGACCGATGACAATTTTTGTCAAAGCAAAAAATGCAACTTTGCTGCAGCGTTCCCGATGAGGTTATGAAAGAATGCTTTTTAACCCTGTTTAAATTCCTGGCAATTGAGTTGTTAATTTGACTCGTTGCTCTTGACTTTTGTGCAAACAGAAAAATTTCATTTAGAATTTGCGTTTAGTGTGGGAATAACCGATGTTCCACATTTGAACAATATCTTTAACTATGTGTTTTAAGTATTTCAGCCAGAGTATTATTCATGCATCCACTTCATGTGATATATAACTCTGCAGTATGCACCTGACGAGATATAGCGACATATGCCAGGCCATAAACCGTTCAACATATTGTATGTGGTCTCTGTATTTAAATCCGCCTAGGGAATAGTTTGCTTTGAACATATAAACAGTCTGTTGTGGGCAGCTTTTCTAGTTTCAATTTTACACGAAGGAGAGAGTCTCTTGTCTGCTCTTTGTCACTTCTATCTCCTGAGGATGTTTATGCGTACCACTTGCACACAGTACCATGAAGAGTGGTGTAAAGCTGTGACTAGCATGCATGTCTGCTGGCCTGGTGTACATGTGTTTGAATCCCCATCGATACGGAGCATTTTTATTTAAATGGTTGGAGCACAGGCTAAAACCTGTTCGAGAGCTCCTTGCTTTTCTTACCGAGCTGAGGAAAACGAGGTGGTTAGTTACATTGCTGGCGAATGGATCAGCGAAAACATGGCAAGACAAGACAACAGACAAGACAATGGAAGACAAGACTAGAGAAAAGACAATGGAAGACAAGACTAGAGAAAAGATAGTGGAAGACAAGACAAGAGAAAATATTAATAATAACATTAGTAATAATAATAATAATAATAATAATAATAATAATAATAATAATAATAATAATAATAATGAGAAGAAAAAGAAGAAGAAGAAGAAGAAGAAGAAGAAGAAAAAGAAGAAGAAGAAGAAGAAGAATTAGAAGAAGAGGAGGATGAGGAGGAGGACGACGACGACGACGAAGAGAGAAGGAAAGGGAGGAGTAGGAGGAGGAGAAGAATAAGAATAAGAAGAGCCATAGCTATGCCACTCCACCAAATTCACACACACACACACACACACACACACACACACACACACACACACACACACACTGTTGATACTTTACGCCTCGACCACCCGGGCCTCAACACGAACCCACGACCACACAGACCTCAAAATAAGAACTCGACCACCCCACTTATTCCTATTCACCACCGTTTCTTATGTAGTTCTCCAACCATACCATGGGATTCAAACCTACCACCTCCAAATAACGACGGCACCTCGCTTCAGGAACAAGTGTACTTGGAGATATGACCAACTAGACACATACCATACCCACGTCACCAACTTTACACACACTGTTGATACTCTACCCGTGGGTCAGAGCCGCTCATCGAAGTCCCGCGTCGTGTCATTTGGGTGACTTCTTCTGCGTGTAGCCATAGCACGATCAAGAGCTACCCATCCACCTAAGCCAAGAGGCGATATTAAGGATGTTTGGCCGTTTAGTGGCCTTGCCAAAATTTTATGAATTCAAACACAAGTATTGGTAGCATAGCTATAAAAAACCTTTGAATGAAATATCAAGAAAAAATAGCAGAATGCATTATTAAATTCTGATGTACATAAACTATAGCCATAACTTTTATACATTCTTTGAAAGACTACTTACATTTCATCTTCTTCTCATTATCCAAATAACTTTAAATATTTCCAATAAAAATCTTATAAAAGTTTATTAAATATGCTAAGTTATTTAAATAATATTATACATTTATGATAATTTTCGTAGTGCCCCTTAAATAATTACTGTTATGGTGTTATGTCCCTTTAAAAAAATGCTGAGATTGGGATATCTAGACCAGGGGTGGCCAACCTTTTCAGCAGGCGGGCCAAATTTCAGAAATAATATTTCCTACCGGGCGACGCACCTAATTTTTTTTTAAATTGTTGTTATTAATTAATGTAAATAAGCAAGCGTGATACAACTTCGACCACATCGTCGCTTCCCAGTAGGTGAGATCGTGCTCAAACGCTTAACTGGTTTAATGTAAAAAAAAAAAAAAATATATCTTCTTAATTAATTTATCTTTCCCTTGTAGATGAGTATTAACTCATTTAGGTGGTCAGTTATATCGACCAGAAATGCAAAGTCGCAAACCCACTCTTTGTCTTCAAACTCTGGGATAATTTTCGACTTGCTTTCAAAGAATGATTGTATTTCGTGTTGCAAATCAAACACTCTTTTCAACAATTTGGCACGGGTCAGCCATCTTACTTCTGCATAAAATGTAACGTCATTATAATCTGAGTCCAAAGACTAGAAATTATTGAAACTGACGTTGATTCAACCCGTTCGACTTCATGAAGATCACTATTTTGACTACCACTTTTATGTTCTTCTGTCTTTATAAAATGGATATCAATACCCACGATAAAAATTGCCAGTTGGGCAGTATCTGCCATATCAGTGCTTTCATCCACTGCTAGAGCATAAAATATAAACTCGGATGCTCGACTTTTCAAATTATCTTCAATATATTTTCCAATGTCGTCCTCACGCCTAGTAATAGTCTGTCGAGACAGACTTATTTTTGGAGAAATCTTTCTTCTTTTCTGGACACAGAGTTTCAACGACGCTCTCCAAACATCCCTTAACCATTTCACCGTCTGAATATGGCTTCGTTTTTTTTTCTATACCGCATAACTAGCTTTTACATAGCATGTCGACCCTGAACCCGCTCTAGTAATTATCCTTTGTTGTGCAGAAATGTTTTTTTAAAGTCATTTACTTGGTCTTGTCGAAATTGCCCTTTGTACTTATAAAACTTATTTGCATGTTTAATCTCGTAGTGCCGTTTGATGTTATTCTCTTTCAAGACAGAAACAGGTTCGTTGGATATCAAGTATATGAGCTTTGTTTTAATTTCCACGAAAAAAAAGTATATAGTCCACCTGTCTTAAAAACTTCTTAATTCTTCTGTGATTCTTCTCTTCTTTGGTTCAACGTCTTTACTAGTTGACGCCATGGTTACGTAATACCTCAAATACAAATAATTAATATTCAGATAACAAAAACCCACATCAAAATAATATTAATAATCTATATTAATCATACCTGTCTCGCTGATGTTCTCAGCCAGTATCCAACCAATATTATTTCTTCAACAACATCCACTCAGAGAAATATCAGGAACAGAGAGTTTATATCTAATACCACAAGGTCTTTTCACAAACTAAACCACCATGGTTCCTACAGTCTATGGTCCATAATATTCCCTTTACGAATGTTCATGTTCAAGTCACTGTAGTAGAACTAGCCAGGGTAATAAGTTCCAAAGGTGTATATATTCATTCGGCTAAATGTTCCGGATTTGGGAGTATCCTGTGCAACATTCCTCAAGCAGTGAAATATACCTGATAATAAATATTTCCTCAGAAGTTATGAATATCCACAGGGCAGATTAACTTCAGGAGTTATAAATGGCCATAGTTCAGATAAAGTTCAGACGTTATAAATATCCACAGGTCTGGTAAACTTCAAGAGTTTTAAATATCCAAATGGCATATAAACTTCAGGAGTTATACACATCCGTAGGACAGATAAATTTCAAGAATCATAAACATCCATAATGATACCAGTCAAGGATGGAAATTATCCATAAATGATCAACGACGGGCAGTGCTGATATCCATGGTAATACGTTTCAGGCCGTGAAAACTATCCATGATGAAAACGTTCAGGTTTTCAAAATGTCCTGAAGGATAAAATTCAGGTTTTAAAAATGTCCAGGTGCAAACAATTCAAGTCCATCTGGATAACAGCCAGGTTTCGACAATGTTCATAACACTTCTCCTGAATTTAACAACTAGCCATGAAGGGAGGACTCAGCTGGTGCATTTACTTGAGTAGTAGGTACATTTGTGTTGGCCAGGCCATACTCTTATATACATTGATCATTCACTCAATAGACTTCTGTAATGTTGAGGTTGTCGTAAACTTGGAGAGCAAATAATATTAAGGAAATTCCGCTCTTACAGCAATATAAAGGCGAATCCTTTTCATCATATGCCGATGAATCAGCCACTCCAAATGAGAACTAGAGCATTTGTACTATGCTTCAGGTTTGGCCAAGGCACAGCCCACCATCCTGGAGTCCAAAGAACCCCACTGTATGCAATACGGAAAATACAGCTGGTCGCTAGAAAAGCATTTCTCTGACTCCTTACAGTTTTCAATGTTAAAACCTTAAAAACTTCTCAGTTCAATCCACACACTCGATTTCTTTTCATGTACCTATCCTAGGCGCACTTTTAACACGAAACATGACAGCTTTATGGGGGTGGTGTATCGGAAAGGACCGGGCTGGAGAAAGAGGTGGAGGGGGGGGGGAGCAGTAGTGTTGCTATCTCCCGTCTTCTTGTCACCAACCAGATGGTCGTGTGGACGCAGTTCCTGTCAACTTCAAACGAAACGTACCGGCGGATTAAGCTTGTGCTTAGAAAATTGGGCTTGGCCTCGAATTAATATTGTGACCTCTGAATACACAGTTTAATAGGGAATCCAAGTGTCGTTGATAGACAGATAATATTGAAATATGTCACAACGACTCGTGATGTAATGTTCTTTTGTGATATGTATAATAAAGTTAACATTTATGTTCATTTGACCTAGCTCCGCGGGCCACAACATGACCCCCGGCGGGCCATATGTGGCTCGCGGGCCTCGTGTTGGCCACCCCTGATCTAGACAGTCTTTTAATTGGAATCCACGTGTGGGAGGAGATGGTGTGGAGTGTGGTAGGAAAACCTAAATACGCAAGTAAAAACATGAATAAATAGTACAGAGAGGACATGCATGGAGCTGCATGGTATAACTAAGGATATGACGGCTTGGGATGAGTTGGTTTAGGACCTATGTCACAATGGAGAACAAAGAGAGGACAAATGAAGATGAGGGCTAGATTTAAACACAACAAGAGAAGTATAAAACTCCAACTCAGTGAGTAACTATGATATCGGTATAATTTATAATCTAAATTTTGTTCATTCATTCTATATTTTTATTCTCACTCTGTTATTCTGTATTTGTTTAACAGTGGGAAGATCATGTCCCTATAACAGCCTCGCTTTTGCGATATGAGAGATTTTCAATAGCGAAGCAAATAGAAACGCTGAGTTAATCATCATCCCATATGAGCGATCAGCGAGTGCGGCCTTGGACCTCTCTAACCACGCCTGAAGAAGAAACTCCGCCTTGTTTAACACTGACGTTAAACTTGAAGTATGAGCATGTTGCATATCCTTTACAGGAAGTAGAAGTCAACCCCAGCATTATTGGCTGTTTATGATTCCTGGACAAGTTTACGTTCAGTAGTTTTCCATTGTTTTCTGAATGACCGGGACCCATACTAACATACCATTTCATTAAACAAAAAGCAACGTAAGGCGGCCTTCTGCCAAATCGCCCAAAGCTGTGTTGAGTAAGAACCGACATCACTGCACTCAGGACATTCCCATACGTGCTCAGTCCCCTCGTTCAACAGCCAGCAAAGAGTCATACTACTAATCGTTCCAACCGCTATCTGATTAAAAGTTCTCCTGGTCTTTCCTCTCAGTTTTGAGATTCTTCCAGAACCCCTACCGATCCCCCGCAATCTCATTCTTTCCACTTACGGGTTCTCAATCTGTTCTTCCGCCTTCTGCACCTGGTCCCACAAGCGCAGGACCACCTCACCCTTGTCCATAGGCAAGAGACCACCAAGAGGTGCATTCCCTGCTAGCCTATCAGCCTGTTCATTCCCCCGTACACCCGCAAGGTTAGGGTAAAATTTCCATACAATTCTCGCAATATGTGACCTCTGAAGCGTTTCGAACGCGGTATGCGGGATTACGAACTGCGTCTGTAACATCTTCCGGCATTACTTACCAGTGAAACTTGGGACCGCCAACACATCAACAAACAACTTGACGGATGACAAATTTTGTCAAAACAGAAAATGCAACTTTGCTGCAGCGTTCACGTTGAGCTTACGAAAGAATGCTTTTTAAAGCTATTTAAATTCCTAGCAATTGAGTTATTAATTTGACTCGTTGCTCTTAACATTTGTGCAAGCAGAAAGATTTCATTCCGAATTTGCGATTAAAAATGCTTTTTGAAAGAATGCTTTTTAACGCTATTTAAATTCCTGGCAATTGAGTTATTAATTTGACTCGTTGCTCTTAACATTTGTGCAAGCAGAAAGATTTCATTCCGAATTTGCGATTACTGTGGGAATAACCGATGTTCCACAATCGAACAATATCTTTACTTTAACTATGTGTTTTAAATGTTTCAGTAAGAGTATTATTCATGCATCCACTTCATGTGATATATAACTCTGCAGTATGCACCTGACGAGATGTAGCGACATATGCCAGGCCATAAACCGTCCAACATATTGTATGTGGTCTCTGTATTTAAATCCACCTAGGGAATAGTTTGCTTTGAACATATAAACAGTCTGTTGTGGGCAGCTTTTCTAGTTTCAATTTTATAAGAAGGAAAGAGTCTCCCGTCTACTCTTCGTCACTTCTAGCTCCTGAGGATCTTAATGTGTGCCACGTGCACACAGTACATTGCGAGGTGGTGGTGGCACTGTGGCTAGCATGCATGTCTGCTGGCCTGGTGTACATGTGTTTGAATCCCCATCGATACGGAGCATTTTTATTTAAATGGTCGTAACACAGGCTAAAACCTGATCGAGGGCTCTTTACTTTTCTTACCGAGCTGAGGAAAACGAATTAGTTATCTACATCGCTGGCGAATGGATCAGCGAAGACATGGCAAGACAAGTCAACAGACAAGTCAACTGACAAGACAACGGAAGACAAAACTATAGAAAAGACAATGGAAGACGCCAGATTAATAATAATAATAATAATAATAATAATAATAATAATAATAATAATAATAATAATAATAAGAAGAAGAAGAAGAAGAAGAAGAAGAAGAAGAAGAAGAAGAAGAAGAAGAAGAAGAAGAAGAAGAAGAAGAAGAAGAAGAAGAAGAAGAAGGAGGAGGAGGAGGAGGAGGAGGAGGAGGAGGAAAACTAGAAGAAGAAGAAGAAGAAGAAGAAGAAGAAGAAGAAGAAGAAGAAGAAGAAGAAGAAGAAGAAGAAGAACAAGAAGAAGAAGTAGAAGAAGAAGAAGAAGAAGAAGAAGAAGAAGAAGAAGAAGAAGAAGAAGAAGAAGAAGAAGAAAAGCCATAGCTATGCCACTTCACCACATTTACACACACAATGTTGATTCTTTACTCCTTGAGCTCCCGGCCTTCAACACAAACCCTCGACCACACAAACCTCAACATGAAACCTCGACTACCCCAACTAATCCTATTCTCCACCACTTCTTATGCAGTTCTCCAACCTTACCCCGAGATTCGAACCTATCACCTCCAAATAACGATGGCACCTCGCTTCAGGAACAAGTGTACTTCGAGACATGACCAACAAGACACATACCATACCCACGTCACTACCCTTACACACACTGTTGATCGTGAGGATCAGAGCCGCTCATCGATGTCCAACATTGTGTCATTTGGGTGACCGCTTCTGCATGTGGCCATAGAACGATCAAGCGCAGAATCTACCCTTCCACCTAAGCCAAGAGGCGATATTAATGATGTTTGGCCGCTTAGAGGCCTTGCAAAATTTTTTGATTACGACTATTTTCCTGGAATTATTATTGAAAGAAACAACCATTTCATGAAATATCGAGAAGAAATAGAACAATGCATTATTGAATTCTCATGCATGCAAACCATAAAGCCATACATTTTGCAAAACTTTCAAAATCGACTTAAAATTTTATCGCGTCATTTATAATTTACATGTTTGTATATAATTTCTTTAATAGCTTATAAATTGTTATTATAATTACTAAGTTATTTAAATATTATTTTACCTTTACGATAATTTTAGTAATACCCCTTTAAAAAAAATTGTATTAGAGTTATCTCCCTTACATTGAAAAGAAAATCTGAGGTGAGTATATCTAGTCAGTCTTTTCCCTGGAATCCACAGGTGGGAGGAGACGGTGTGGAGGGGGCTAGGAAGACCTAAACACGCAAGTAAGGACAGAATAAATAGTATAAAGAGGACATGCTTTCTTCTTCCTCTTCTTCTTTCGTTCGCTTGAAATATATCTATAACTGCAATGGTGTCTCTTGTATGAATCTAACAGTCGTTTTTAGCTCACTCATCGGTCCATAGAGCTTACCTTCCACTGTTGTCTCTCTAGGCCAGAAGGTATGCCTGGGTATGTTGTAGTTTGGGCAGTCTTGGAGTATGTGCTCTGCTGTCTGCGACGCCAAACCAGATGTGCACATGGCTGAGTCACAAATCTTGAATTTTGTATACATGTGGTTGCGTATTCTATTGTGTCCTGTTCTGGGACGCAGAATAATTACTTGTTCTAGTTTGTCCATAACGTGGTAGTCGTCTTGAGCAGGTTTTGGTCATTCTTTGAGACTGAAAGATTTGATCATTCTTTTTTTCTTTTGGTGGTATGTAATGGGCACATCAGGTTGTTCTTCTTTTGCTCCTTCCTTAGCCAATTGATCACCTCTGTCGTTTCCGGGTACTCCACAGTGGGATGGTATCCACTGCATGGTGACCTTATGCTGACTGCTAAGTTCAGAAAGTAGTGTCATTAGTACTGGCAATTTCCCAGACAGGAGCACCTCGAGTAGTGATTTTGCATCTGTCAACATCACCACATGTTGTGTACCATGGTTGGTATTTAGTAATTTCTTTGCTGCTATCTTGATTGCCTCAATTTCAGCATCATAGTTATGGCAGTACTTTCCTGTTGGAACTCTGGCCGTGTCCCTAGTATTATTTGGATATTCTATGTACACTCCCGCTCCTCCATTTCGAACAGCATTTTGTGCTGACCCATCTGTGTAGACTAGGATCCAGAGGTCCTGTGAGTATTCGTTATTAAAGAAGTTGAGAGTGACTGTTCTGCGCTGTACACTGTTCTGTTCTTCCTTGTCAAATATTCCTCGCACTTTAGTCAGGATTTGTAGAGATAGTCGATGTGCATCTTTCCATGGAGTTCGCTCTGGAATAGTTGTCAGGGGGATACCAACTGTGGGCAGATTGGTGGACAACTCTGCAGAGTTGTTTGGCCTGGTGGATAAAACTACTTCTTTGCAACCGCCCAGTAGCTAAGTTTTCAAATCGGTTCTTCATAGCGTGGTCTGGAAAGCTGAGGAACTTTTCTGCTTGTATTAGTGTTTTCTTATCTCTGCGCTCTCTCAGTGCTTGGATCATCCCCATTTTCTCCATTGCAACTATAGGTGTTGATCTCATCCCTCCTGTGGTGACTCTAAGAGCTTGATTCTGCATTCTGTCCAGCTCTTGTAGTGTGATTTTTTATGCTGAACACCACGCAGTTGACCCGTATTCCAGGTGTGGTCGTATGCTCTGTTGATAAACTTTGCTAAGTATTTTCCCACTGGCTCCCCATGTGGTTCCATTTAGCTATCTCAAGATGGCTATTTCTCCATGTCAGCCTGGCATCAAATATTACTCAATGGTATGTTGGTTCTTTATCTTCTCTTAGGGGTGTTCCATTTATCTGGATGATCCCTGCCTTGTGTTTCGGAGAGAGGGTAAATAGAGTGGTGCTGTATTTTTCAGTGTTTATGCTTACACACTATCTATCCGCCCATGCAACAAAAGTATCTACAGCTCTTTGTAGCGATATGGTGGCCACTGATGCATGTTCATTTGTGCTCCACAAAACCAGGTCATCAGCGAACATTGCCGCTTTAATTCCATACGGTAAATTAGCAAAAAGATCATTGATGAAGATTAGAAAAAGTGTGGGACAGGACTCCGCCCTGGGGAACACCGTGGCGCAATAGTACTTTCTTGCTCTTGAGTCCGTCTATCTGTACTCGGGCTCTTCTGTTGTGCAAGTATTCTTTCACCCATTTGTGCATACTTCCATTGACTTTACAGTTTCTCAGTTTCCGCAACAGACCTTCTTTCCAGACTTTGTCAAAGGCTTTCTTGAGATCTTTCCATGCCGCAAGCACCAGCTTCTTCTCTTAATTGCATCCTCAATTTCCTGATAGAGGTAGGTTGTCTGATCTTCCGTAGAGTACCACTGCCTAAAGCCAGCCTGTTGTGGCACAAGGATGTTTTCACTTTCAATGTACCACCGTAGTCTGTGATTGATGACGCGCTCCATTTTTTTGCAGAGACAGCTGGTGAGGCTAATTGGTCTGTGGTTGGAGGCAATGTAACTATCTTTCCCTGATTTTAGGAGGGATATCATGATTGCTTCTCTCCGGGCTTGTGGAACACTGCCTAAGGTCCAGGTGTAATTGAAGATCTGCAATAGCTTTGCTTTGGCTTCTGTTCCTAGGTTCCTGATCATTTTATTGGAGATACTATCAGCTCCTGGTGACTTTCTCATTTTCAGTTTTGATATGACTAGCTCCAGTTCGCCGATTGCGATAGGTGCCTCCATAACCTCATGTACTATTTCCTCCTGTCCTGTATGTTGCCATTTCTCTCGAATCTCTTGTTGTTTCTCTGGACTATTTTCGATAATGTTATCTTGTGCGAATGAGTCCGCATAACGGTCAGCTGCTTGCTTTCCTGTAAAGATGTTTCCGTATTTAAGTAGTGCAATTTTTGAATTTCTTTCTGTGCCCTCATAGTTATGTTGTTTCATTAGCTTCCACAATTTCCATGTGTCTTTTTCAAAGTTCAGTGACTCTGTTTTCTCCTGCAAGCTTTTCTGTCTAGCCTGCAGCTGGGCCCTTTGAAATTTGGCTTTTTCGTGCTGATATTTATTGTGGTGCTCTTCGCTGGGGTTGGCCTTTGCTTGCCTTCTACACACTTTCACATCATTATGCAACTGTTCCAGTTCACTACTCCAGTAGGGTTTATAATGTTTAAGGGCTCCTCTTGGTACTGTTTCTCGTGCTGCCTGTAGAATGAATTTTCCCAAACTCATCAACTACTTTATTTATGTCCTTCTCAGTGTTCAGGTGTCTAACCAGTATGCTGGTGCGATGCTTGTGCATTGCCCAGTCTGCTTTCTTGTAGTTCCACCTTGAGAGGGTGCTGCTTTCACTTACAAGCTATTTTTCTACAATTAGAAATACTGGCCGAAGGTCACTGCCACCTAGCTGTTACCCAACAATTCGTTTAATGTTCTATTCCAGATCGGGTGTATGAAAAGCCAGGTCAAGTGAAGTTGTAGTGTGCCATGATCTCGAGTAGAAGGTATGTGGGTCTCACGGCTTGTTAATCAAGATGAATCTATTCTCATACTGCCGGTCTTCCAGTCTCTCTCCTCTCTGGTCCATGTGATCATAGCCCCAGCTCTGTGAGTGACTGTTAAAATCGCTACACACAATCACTTTTTCTTTTAAAGGTAGTGTGTCCAATGCCCGTGGGCGGTCATTTGGACAGTAGTAATTGATCAGGTGAAGGTCTGTCTGTATTGCCTGTCATAAGTTTAAGTGTCTGATACTCAGTCCTTCCATGTAAACTTCAATTTGGAAAGCAGTGATGTTATTTTTAACAAGGGTCAGTATCCCACCCCTTCGCCTGTCTTTTCGGTCAGATTGGTAACACTGGTAGCCTCTGATTTTGAAGGCTATATTTTAGTTGAGGTGAGTATCTTGCAAGCAAAAAACGCTGACACTTTCTTGGGCCAAGATGTTTTCTAGTTCTATTCTTTTTTGTTGTTGACACCCTCCGCATTCCAGTGTATTATTTTAAGTCTTTTAGCAGTTGTCGACATATTTCTTAGCGTTATTGCGTGGCATCCTGATTTCTGTGGCGCGTCTCTTGGCTGGCTGTCTCCGTCTTCAGCACCTTTCCTTTGCTAGAGTAGACTGTGGTCTTACCCGATAAACGAAGTATGACAATATCGGTCTATCAAGAGAGTTGTGAGACAGGGATGTGTAATGTCTCCAGATCCCCTTTCCCCACCGGTGGCCACGTCAAAGTATCTTGAAGTATTTTCCTTTTATTAGAATTGCAAAACTATAAAATATACTTGGAAATTGATGGGTGCCGCTATTAGTAACGTGAAGTAAACAAAACAGGACAGGCTATCCCTGATTGCAACGCAATATTGATACATACATCTGATCAAGAGAACAGCCCAGCAATGCCGATTATACACATTCCAGATCCCAAACGGAAACATCCACATATTGATGTATCAGAAATGGAAATAAATGAACGTTGGCAAATCATCTCTAACTAAGGATATGACGGCTTGGGGCGAGTTGATTTAGTTAGGACCAATGTCCCAATGGAGGACAAAGAGAGGACACAAGAAGATGAGGGCTAGGTTTAGACACAATAAGAGAAGCAGAAGACTCCAACTCAGCGAGTAGCTATGATGTCGGTGCCATTTATAATCTGAATTTTGTTAATTCATTCTATATTTTAATTCTCACTCTGTTATTCAGTATTTGTTTAACAGTGGGAAGATCATGTCGCTATAACAGCCTCGCTTTTGCGACATCATAGATTTTCAATAGCGACGCAAATAGAAACGCTGAGATAATCATCATCCGATATGAGCGACCAGCGAGTGCGGTCTCAGATTTCTCAAACCACGCCTGAAGAAGAAACGCCGCCTTGTTTAACCCTGACGTTAAACTTGGAGTATGAGTTTGTTGCATATACTTTACAGGATGTTGCAGTCAACCCCAGGAATTGTTTTCTGTTCATGATTCCTGGACAGGTTTAGGTTCTATAGTTTTCCATTGCTTTCTGAACGACCGGGACCCATACCATTTCATAAAAAAAAGTAAGGTAGCCTGCTGTCAAATTGCTACTAGCTGTGTTTCGAACGCGGTATGTGGGATTACGAACGGCGTCTATAACCTCTTCGCCACGGAGCCGGCATTACTTACCGGTGAAATTTGGCCACCGTTAACACATCAAGAAATAACTTGATGACAATTTTTGTCAAAACAGAAAATGCAAGTTTGCTGCAACGTTCCCGATGAGCTTACGAAAGAATACTCTTTAACCATGTTTGCATTCCTGGCAACTGAGTACGTAATTTGACTCGTTGCTTTAACTTTTGTACAAACAGAAAGATTTCATTTCTAATTTGCGATTACTGTGGGGAATAACCGATGTTCCACAAGCAAACAATATCTTTACTTTAACTATGTGTTTTAAGTGTTTCAGCCAGAGTATTATTCATGCATCCACTTCATGTGATATATAACTCTGCAGTATGCACCTGACGAGATGTAGCGACATATGCCAGGCCATAAACCGTGCAACATATTGTATGTGGCCTCTGTATTTAAATCCACCTAGGGAATAGTTTGCTTTGAACATATAAACAGTCTGTTATGGGCCGCTTTTCTAGTTTTAATTTTACAATAAGGAAAGAGTCTCCCGTCTACTCTTCGTCATTTCTAGCTCCTGAGGATATTAATGTGTGCCACGTGCACTTAGTACATTGCGAGGTGGTGGTGGCACTGTGGTTAGCCTGTATGTCTGCTGGCCTGGTGTACATGTGTTTGAATCCCCATCGGTACCGAGCATTTTTATGTAAATCGTTGGAGCACAGCCAAAAACCTGATCTATGACTCTACTTTTCTTACCGAGCTGAGGAAAACGAATTAGTTATCTACATCACTGGCGAATGGATCAGCGAAGACATGGCAAGACAAGACTACAGACAAGACAACGGAAGACAAAACTATAGAAAAGACAATGGAAGACAAGGCTTTCAAAACATATTAATAATAATAATAATAATAATAATAATAATAAGAAGAAGAAGAAGAAGAAGAAGAAGAAGAAGAAGAAGAAGAAGAAGAAGAAGAAGAAGAAGAAGAAGAAGAAGAAGAATAAGAAAAGCCATAGCTATG
Organism: Cepaea hortensis; assembly: GCA_963921405.1. Lineage (NCBI taxonomy): Eukaryota > Metazoa > Mollusca > Gastropoda > Stylommatophora > Helicidae > Cepaea > Cepaea hortensis. The sequence goes on along the minus strand of OY992888.1, from coordinate 24,812,035 downwards.
CCACTCCACCACATTTACACACACACAATGTTGATTCTTTACTCCTTGACCACCCGGCCTTCAACACAAACCCTCGACCACACAAACCTAAACATGAAACCTCGACTACCCCAACTAATCCTATTCTCCACCACTTCTTATGCAGTTCTCCAACCTTACCCCGAGATTCGAACCTATCACCTCCAAATAACGATGGCACCTCGCTTCAGGAACAAGTGTACTTCGAGACATGACCAACTAGACACATACCATACCCACGTCACTACCCTTACACACACTGTTGATCGTGAGGATCAGAGCCGCTCATCGATGTCCAATGTTGTGTCATTTGGGTAACCGCTTCTGCATGTGGCCATAGAACGATCAAGCGCAGAATCTACCCTTCCACCTAAGCCAAGAGGCGATATTAAGGATGTTTGGCCGCTTAGAGGCCTTGCAAAATTTTTTGATAATTAGAATCTTTCTGTGAGTACTATCGAAAGAAACAACCATTTAATGAAATATCGAGAAGAAATAGAACAATGCATTATTGAATTCTCATGCATGCAAACTAAAGCCATATATTTTGCAAAACTTTCAAGAACGACTTATAATTTTATCGTGTCATTTATAATGTACATGTTGTATATAATTTCTTTAATATCTTATAAATTTTTATTATAATTACTAAGTTATTTAAATATTATTTTACCATTACGATAATTTTAGTAATGCCCTTTTAAAAAAAATTGTATTAGTGTTATGTCCCTTACAATGAATAGAAAATCTGAGGTAAGTATATTTAGTCAGTCTTTTCCCTGGAATCCACAGTTGGGAGGAGACGGTGTGGAGGGGGGTAGGAAGACCTAAACATGCAAGTAAAGACAGAAATAAATAGTATAAAGAGGACATGCTTTCTTCTTCCTCTTCTTCTTTCGTTCGCTTGAAATATATCTATAACTGCAATGGTGTCTCTTGTATGAATCTAACAGTCATTTTTAGCTCATTCAGCGGTCCATAGAGCTTATCTTCCACTGTTGTCTCTCTAGGCCAGAAGGTATGCCTGGGTATGTTGTAGTTTGGGCAGTCTTGGAGTATGTGCTCTGCTGTCTGCGACGCCAAACCAGATGTGCACATGGCTGAGACACCAATCTTGAATTTTGTATACATGTGGTTGCGTAATCTATTGTGTCCTGTTCTGGGACGCAGAATAATGACTTGTTGTGGTCTGTCCATAACGTGGTAGTCGTCTTGAGCAGGTTTTGGTCATTCTTTGAGATTGAAAGATTTGATCACTCTTTTTTTTTCTTTTGGTGGTATGAAATGGGCACATCAGGTTGTTCTTCTTTTGCTCCTTCCTTAGCCAATTGATCACCTCTGTCGTTTCCGGGTACTCCACAGTGGGATGGTATCCACTGCATGGTGACCTTATGCTGACTGCTAAGTTCAGAAAGTAGTGTCATTAGTACTGGCAATTTCCCAGACAGGAGCACCTCGAGTACTGATTATGCATCTGTCAACAGCACCACAGGTTGTGTACCATGGTTGGTATTTAGTAATTTCTTTGCTGCTATCTTGATTGCCTCAATTTCAGCATCATAGTTATGGCAGTACTTTCCTGTTGGAACACTGGCCGTGTCCCTAGTATTATTTGGATATTCTATGTACACTCCCGCTCCTCCATTTCGAACAGCATTTTGTGCTGACCCATCTGTGTAGACTAGGATCCAAAGGTCCTGAGGGTATTCGTCATTAAGGAAGCTGAGAGTGACTGTTCTGCGCTGTACACTGTTCTGTTCTTCCTTGTCAAATATTCCTCGCACTTTAGTCTGGATTTGTAGAGATAGTCTATGTTCATCTTTTCATCGAGTTCTCCCTGGAATAGTTGTCAGGGGGATACCAACTGTGGGCAGATTGGTGGTTTCTCTGCAGAGTCGCTTGGCCTGGTGGATAAAACTACTTCTTTGCAACCGCCCAGTAGCTAAGTTTTCAAATCGGTTCTTCATAGCGTGGTCTGGAAAGCTGAGGAACTTTTCTGCTTGTATTAGTGTTTTCTTATCTCTGCGCTCTCTCAGTGCTTGGATCATCCCCATTTTCTCCATTGCAACTATAGGTGTTGATCTCATCCCTCCTGTGGTGACTCTAAGAGCTTGATTCTGCATTCTGTCTAGCTCTTGTAGTGTGATTTTTGATGCGGAACACCACGCAGTTGACCCGTATTCCAGGTGTGGTCGTATGCTCTGTTGATAAACTTTGCTAAGTATTTTCCCACTGGCTCCCCATGTGGTTCCATTTAGCTATCTCAAGATGGCTATTTCTCCATGTCAGCCTGGCATCAAATGTTACTTAATGGTATGTTGGTTCTTTATCTTCTCTTAGGGGTGTTCCATTTATCTGGATGATCCCTGCCTTGTGTTTCGGAGAGAGGGTAAAAAGAGTGGTGCTGCATTTTTCAGTGTTTATGCTGACACACTATCTATCCGCCCATGCAACAAAAGTATCTACAGCTCTTTGTAGCGATATGGTGGCCACTGATGCATGTTCATTTGTGCTCCACAAAACCAGGTCATCAGCGAACATTGCCGCTTTAATTCCATACGGTAAATTAGCAAAAAGATCATTGATGAAGATTAGAAAAAGTGTGGGACAGGACTCCGCCCTGGGGAACACCGTGGCGCAATAGTACTTTCTTGCTCTTGAGTCCGTCTATCTGTACTCGGGCTCTTCTGTTGTGCAAGTATGCTTTCACCCATTTGTGCATACTTCCATTGACTTTACAGTTTTTCAGTTTCCGCAACAGACCTTCTTTCCAGACTTTGTCAAAGGCTTTCTTCAGATCTATCCATGCCGCAAGCACCAGCTTCTTCTCTTAATTGCATCCTCAATTTCCTTATAGAGGTAGGTTGTCTGATCTTCCGTAGAGTAGCACTGCCTAAAGCCAGCCTGTTGTGGCACAAGGATGTTTTCACTTTCAATGTACCACAGTAGTCTGTGATTGATGACGCGCTCCATTGTTTTGCAAAGACAGCTGGTGAGGCTAATTGGTCTGTGGTTGGAGGCAATGTAACTATCTTTCCCTGATTTTAGGAGGGATATCATGATTGCTTCTCTCCGGGCTTGTGGAACACTGCCTAAGGTCCAGGTGTAATTGAAGATCTGCTTAGCTTTGCTTTGGCTTCTGTTCCTAGGTTCCTGATCATTTCATTGGAGATACCATCAGCTCCTGGTGACTTTCTCATTTTCAGTTTTGATATGGCTAGCTCCAGTTCACCGATTGCGATAGGTGCCTCCATAACCGCATGTACTATTTCCTCCTGTCCTGTATGTTGCCATTTCTCTCGAATCTCTTGTTGTTTCTCAGGACTATTTTCGATATTGTTATCTTGTGCGAATGGGTCCGCATAATGGTCAGCTGCTTGCTTTCCTGTTAAGATGTTTCCGTATTTAAGTAGTGCAATTTTTGAGTTTCTCCCTGTGCCCTCATAGTTATGTTATTTCATTAGCTTTCACAACTTCCTTGTGTCTTTTTCAAAGTTCAGTGACTCTGTTTTCTCCTGCAAGCTTTTCTGTCTAGCCAGCAGCTGGGCCATTTGAAATTTGGCTTTTTCGTGCTGATATTTATTGTGGTGCTCTTCGCTGCGGTTGGCCTTTGCTTGCCTTCTACACACTTTCACATCATTATGCAACTGTTCGAGTTCACTACTCCAGTAGGGTTTATAATGTTTAAGGGCTCCTCTTGGTACTGTTTCTCGTGCTGCCTGTAGTATACATTTCCCAAGCTCTTCAACTACTTTATTTATGTCCTTCTCAGTGTTGAGGTGTCTAACCAGTATGCTGGTGCGATGCTTGTGCATTGCCCAGTCTGCTTTCTTGTAGTTCCACCTTGAGAGAGTGCTGCTTTCACTTACAAGCTATTTTTCTACAATTAGAAATACTGGCCGAAGGTCACTGCCACCTATCTGTTACCCAACAATTCGTTTAATGTTCCACTCCAGGTCGGGTGTATGAAAAGCCAGGTCAAGTGAAGTTGTAGTGTGCCATGATCTCGAGTAGAAGGTATGTGTGTCTCACGGCTTGTTAATCAAGATGAATCTATTCTCATACTGCCGGTCTTCCAGTCTCTCTCCTCTCTGGTCCATGTGATCATAGCCCCAGCTCTGTGAGTGACTGTTAAAATCGCTACACACAGTCATTGTTTTCTTTTAAAGGTAGTGTGTCCAATGCCCGTGGGCGGTCATTTGGACAGTAGTAATTGATCAGGTGAAGGTCTGTCTGTATTACCTGTCATAAGTTTAAGTGTCTGATACTCAGCCTCTTCCATGTTAACTTCAGTGATGTTATTTTTAACAAGGGTCAGTATCCCACCCTTTTTGGTCTTTTCGGTCAGATTTCGATCAGATTTGTAACATTGGTAGCCTCTGATGAGTCTCTTGCAAGCAACAAACGCTGAAATTTTCTTGGGCCAAGATGTTTTCTAGTTCTATTCTTTTTTGTTGACACCCTCCGCATTCCAGTGCATTATTTTAAGTCTTTTAGCAGTTGTCGACATATTTCTTAGCGTTATTGCGTGGCATCCTGATTTCTGTGGCGCGTCTCCTGGCTGGCTGCCTCCGTCTTCAGCACCTTTCCTTTGCTAGAGTAGACTGTGGTCTTACCCGATAAACGAAGTATGGCAATATCAGTCTATCAAGAGAGTTGTGAGACAGGGATGTGTAATGTCTCCAGATCCCTTTTCCCCTCCGACGGCCACGTCAAAGTATCTTGAAGTATTTTCCTTTTATTAGGATTGCAAAACTATAAAATATACTTGGAAATTGATGGGTGCCGCCATTAGTAACGTGATGTAAACAAAACAGGACAGGCTATCCCTGATTGCAACGCGATATTGATACATACATCTGATCAAGAGAACAGGCCAGCAACGCCGATTATACACATTCCAGATCCCAAAAGGGAAACACCCACATATTGATGTATCAGAAATGGAAATAAATGAACGTTGGAAAATCAACACAATAAGAGAAGCACAAGACTTCAACTCAGCGAGTAGCTATGATGTCGGTACCATTAATATTTTAAATTGTGTTCATTCATTCTACATTTTAATTCTCACTCTGTTATTCTGTATTTGTTTAACAGTGGGAAGATCATGTCGCTATAACAGCCTCGCTGTTGCGACATCATAGATTTTCAATAGCGACGCAAATAGAAGCGCTGAGATAATCATCATTCGATATGAGCGACCAGCGAGTGCGGTCTCAGATTTTTCATACCACGCCTGAAAAAGAAACTCCGCCTTGTTTAACCCTGACGTTAAACTTGGAGTATGAGTATGTTGCATAAACTTTAAAGGATGTAGCAGTCAACCTCAGCAATTGTTTTCTGTTCATGATTCATGGACAGGTTTAAGTTCTATAGTTTTCCATTGCTTTCTGAACGACCGGGACCCATACCATTTCATTAAAAAAAAAGTAAGGTGGCCTGCTGTCAAATTGCTCAAGGCTGTGTTTCGAACGCGGTATGCGGGATTACGAACTGCATCTATAACCTCTTCGCCACTGAGCCGGCATTACTTACCGGTGAAATTTGGGCACCGTTAACACATCAACAAACAACTTGACGGATGACAATTTTTGTCAAAACAGAAAATGCAAGTTTGATGCAGCGTTCGCGATGAGCTTACGAAAGAACACTCTTTAACCATGTTTGCATTCCTGGCAATTGTGTACTTAATTTGACTCGTTGCTCTTAACTTTTGTGCAAACTGACAGATTTCATTTCTAATTTGCGATTAATGTGGGAATAACTGATGTTCCACATTCGAACTATATCTTTAACTTTAACTGGATGGCTTGGCCAAGTGGCATGATCGAGACAGAAACACAGAGCTGATCCACGACTCTGGTGATCGAGTGAGATGGCAAAACATGGCTGCCCACTCTTATCGGCATGGCACATGATGGATGGATGGTTTTAAGTGTTTCGTCCAGAGTACTATTCATGCAGCCACTTCATGTGATATATAACTATGCAGTATGCACCTGACGAGATGTAGCGACATATGCCAGGCCATAAACCGTCCAACATATTGTATGTGGCCTCTGTGTTTAAATCCGCCTAGGGAATAGTTTGCTTTGAACATATAGGCAGTCCGTTGTGGGCCGCTTTTCTAGTTTCAAGTTTACACGAAGGAGAGAGTCTTCCGTCTACTCTTCGTCATTTCTAGCTCCTGAGGATGTTAATGCGTACTACGTGCACACAGTACCTTGCGGAGTGGTGGTAGAGCTGTGACTAGCATATATGTCTGCGGCCTGGTGTACATGTGTTTGAATCCCCATCGATACGGAGCATTTTTATTTAAATGGTCGGAGCACAGCCAAAAATCTGATCGAGGACTCTTTAATTTTCTTACAGAGCTGAGAAAAACGAGTTATTTATTGTCTGTCCGGAAATTTATGCCGTCATTCAAGATCAATTATTTTGAAAACTATCTGTTGCATCGTTATGAAATTTTTCCAGCCGTCTTATATTTACCCCCACCCAAGGAATATGTCTTTGATAGGTCCCAAAACAACTTAAATCATTAAAAGCGGCATCATTCCTTTGATGTTTTGCTTAACAACTAGTGATTTCTTGTTAAAAATGTTATGTTTACGGTAATGAGGACCTGCAAATTCAGATGACAAACAAAGGCGTATCTGGATTCGTATGGGAGTGGGTGCAATCAAAGAAGTAGCTTACAGTCGACAGAATCGGCTGCATTGCACAGGGTTTTTATCCCATATGGCTCAGTTTCTTTCCGCAGCGCGGAAAGCGTCGCACAAAGCACGAACTCCGTAGCTCCAGCGACGACCCTCGGCAGTCTCCGAATAAAATGAATGATGCGGCCCGGACAGACAGACAGAAAGGTAGGTAGGTAGGCAGAAAGATAGGTGGGTGGATGGATGGCTGGCTGGCTGGCTGGCTGAGTGGGTGGATCGGTCGGTCGGTGGGTCGGTCGGTCGGTGGGTGGGTGGGTGGGTCGGCAGGCAGGCAGGCAGGCAGACAGACAGATAGATTAGATAGATAGATAGATAGATAGATAGATAGATAGATGGATAGATAGATAGATAGATAGATAGATAGATAGATAGATAGATAGATAGATAGATAGATAGATCGATATCGGTAGGTCGGTCGGTTAGTGGGTGGGTGGGCAGGCAGGCAGACAGACAGACAGATAGATTAGATAGATAGGACAGACAGATAGATTAGATAGATTGATATCGGTAGGTCGGTCGGTCTGTCGGTGGGTGGGTGGTCGGGCCGGCAGGCAGGCAGATAGATAGATAAATAGATAGATAGATAGATAGATAGATAGATAGATAGATAGATAGATAGATATATAGATAGATAGATAGATAGATATCGGTAGGTCGGTCGGTTAATGGGTGGGTGGGCCGGCAGGCAGGCAGACAGACAGACAGATAGATTAGATAGATAGGACAGACAGATAGATTAGATAGATAGGACAGACAGATAGATTAGATTAGATTAGATTAGATAGATAGATAGATAGATAGATAGATAGATAGATAGATATCGGTAGGTCGGTCGGTCGGTCGGTTGGTGGGTGGGTGGGCCGGCAGGCAGGCAGTCAGGCAGACAGACAGACAGATAGATTAGATAGATAGATAAATAGATAGATAGATAGATAGATAGATAGATAGATAGATAGATAGATAGATAGATAGATAGATAGATAGATAGATATCGGTACGTCGGTCGGTTGGTCGGTGGGTGGGCCGGCAGGCAGGCAGACAGACAGACAGACAGACAGACAGACAGACAGACAGATGGATAGATAGATATATTAGATAGATAGATAGATAGATAGATAGATAGATAGATAGATATCTGTCGGTCGGTCGGTCGGTCGGTATGTGGGTGGGTGCGCCGGCAGGCAGGCAGACAGACAGACATATAGATTAGATAGATTAGATAGATAGATAGATAGATAGATAGATAGATAGATAGATAGATAGATAGATAGATAGATAGACAGATAGACAGATAGATAGATAGATAGATAGATAGATAGATATCTGTCGGTCGGTCGGTCGGTATGTGGGTGGGTGGGCCGGCAGGCAGGCAGGCAGACAGACAGACAGATAGATTAGATAGATTAGATAGATTAGATAGATAGATAGATAGATAGATAGATAGATAGATAGATAGATAGAGATAGATAGATAGATATCGGTACGTCGGTCGGTTGGTCGGTGGGTGGGTGGGCCGGCAGGCAGGCAGGCAGACAGGCAGACAGACAGACAGACAGATAGATAGATAGATATATTAGATAGATAGATAGATAGATAGATAGATAGATATCTGTCGGTCGGTCGGTCGGTCGGTATGTGGGTGGGTGCGCCGGCAGGCAGGCAGACAGACAGACATATAGATTAGATAGATTAGATAGATAGATAGATAGATAGATAGATAGATAGATAGATAGATAGATAGATAGATATCGGTACGTCGGTCGATCGGTCGGTGGGTGGGTGGGTGGGCCGGCAGGCAGACAGGCAGACAGACAGACAGACAGACAGATAGATAGATAGATAGATAGATAGATAGATAGATAGATAGATAGATAGATAGATAGATAGATAGATAGATATCGGTAGGTCGGTCGGTCTGTCGGTGGGTGGGTGGTCGGGCTGGCAGGCAGGCAGATAGATAGATAGATAGATAGATAGATAGAATAGATAGATAGATAGATAGATAGATAGATAGATAGATAGATAGATATCGGTAGGTCGGTCGGTCTGTCGGTGGGTGGGTGGTCGGGCTGGCAGGCAGGCAGATAGATAGATAGATAGATAGATAGATAGAATAGATAGATAGATAGATAGATAGATAGATAGATAGATAGATAGATAGATATCGGTAGGTCGGTGGGTAGGTGGATGGGTCAGCCGACCGGCAGACATTCAGACAGACAGACATTCAGACAGACATTCAGACAGACAGACAGACAGACAGACAGACAGACAGACAGACAGACAGACAGACAGACAGACAGACAGACAAACAGACAGACAGATAGATAGATTGATTGATTGATTGATTGATTTCCACCAGAAACCGGGCCTTGTCAGCTAGTTTATTTATATAATCACGTTTCATGAAAGAACCCACATTTGGAGACGCCTCTGAATCTTCGCGCTGTTTGTTTGAAAACGAAAGTCACGTGAAAATTTTGAATAATTTGGGTCGAATCTTGGGGAAGCTGTAAAACTGTTAAAATCATGGTCGTAATCTTTAAGTCATAATTAATATACCGTATATAAGCTAACTTTAAAATCTGCTGTAAAATCTCCAGAACAAAAATTGTTTTGTTGGGTGGACATAATGATAACGTTATATACTAAATCTCATCATTTTATCTCAGCCCGTTACTGAGATATTGAATTTTATATTGAGGCAACCAAAAAAAAACACACTATAGCTACATCACTTTCGAATGGATCAGCGAAGACAAGGCAAGACAAGACTACAGGCAAGACAATGGAAGAATAGACTATAGAAAAGACAATGGAAGACAAGAATATATAAAAGATTAATAATAATAATAATAATAATAATAATAATAATAATAATAATAATAATAATAATAATAAAAAGAAGAAGAAGAAGAAGAAGAAGAGGAAGAAGAAGAAGAAGAAGGAGAAGAAGAAGAAGAAGAAGAAGAAGAAGAAGAAGAAGAAGAAGAAGAAGAAGAAGAAGAAGAAGAAGAAGAAGAAGAAGAAGAAGAAGAAGAAGAAGAAGAAGAAGAAGAAGAAGAAGAAGAAGAAGAAGAATAGGAGGATGAGGAAGTAAAGTAATAATACTAAAAATTGGAATAATAATAATAATAATAATAATAATAATAATAATAATAATAATAATAATAATAATAATAATAATAATAATAATAATATTAATAATTCTTCAGCGTTCCGAGCCTTTGAGGTTCTTTGCTGCAGATACAATCCGTCTCCATTTGTCTCTCTGGTTGACCTTCTCTTGCCAGTCGTTGATTCCAAGTGTTTGAAGGTCTGTATATATATATTATCTCTCCACCGTCTTCTTGGTCTACCTCGGGGTCTACTGTCATTTATTTCCTGAGTGTAAGCGAGTTTTGTTTCCCTATTATCTTCCATTCTTTCTATATGCCCCAGCCATTGTAGTCTATTAGCCTTCATGATACCAGTGATTAGCGGGGAGTTAAACAGATCATAAATGTCTTTGTTACTTCTTCTTTTCCACTCTCCACTTTGTGTATACCTAATGGGTCCAAAGATGCGTCTTAAAACTTTTTTCTCAAAGGTTTGTAACAAGGCTTCGTCTCCTTTCGTTGTACTCCAGGTTTCAGAGCCATACAGCACAACTGGTCTAATCAGTGTTTTGTATATTGTGGTTTTGGTGTTACGAGATAGCGCATTTGATTTTAGTAGATGTTGTAGTGCATAGTATATCTTATTTCCATAATTGATTCTAGTTTGTATTTCTTCCCTTATGATGTTGGAGAAGTTGAAGACTGTACCCAGGTATTTGTATGTTTCCGTTCTTTTAATGGTCATATAATCTATTTGTATGTAGCCAGAGATTTTAGCCATTCCATCTCTTGAAATTACCATATATTCTGTCTTATCTTGGTTGATAACCAGCCCCATCTGTTGGGCTTTTTCCTTTAAGTGAGTCAATATTTCCAATGTCTTTTGTTCATTTTCCCCTATAATATCTATATCATCTGCATAACCAAGCAGCTTGGATGTTCCTCCAATATCACATTCCTCCTTTACCTTCCTTACAACCTTCTCTAGAGCCAGATTGAAGAGTAGCGGCGTTAGTGCATCACCCTGTTTCAAGCCAGATGTTATTTGGAAACGGTCTGATTTCCTGCCTTTATATGTTACTATATTATAAGTATCTTCCTTGCATAGTCTGGTCATGTTGATTAACTTCCTCGGTATTCCAAATTCCTGCATAGCATTCCATAGACTATTCCTATGGACACTATCATAAGCCTTTTTAAAATCCACAAAAATGTTATGGAGATCTCTTTTATATTCCCGATTTTTCTCGGCTATTTGTCGTAAGATAAATATCTGATCTATTGTTGATCTGTTTTGTCTAAAACCCGCCTGGTAGTCGCCTAATATGTCTTCTGAATATGGTTTTAGTCTATTTATTAATACTGCGGATAGTATCTTATAGCTTGTGGACAGTAGTGACATTCCTCTATAATTTTCACATTGGAACTTGTCTCCTTTCTTAAAGATAGGTAAATGCATAGCTCACAGTGTCACTCCAAGTCAATCAATCAATCAGGTGCCGTCTCCACAATGAAGGTTAGCTGCAATAGATCTCCATAATCATAATAATAATAATAATAATAATAATAATAATAATAATAACAACAACAACAACAACAACAACAAGAAGAAGAGAAAAGAATATAGAGGAAGAAGAAGAGGAGGAAAGGAAAGTTCATCAATGAATATCACAGTAAACGGGGAGATACTAGGACAAGTAAAAAGATTCTCCTATCTTGGACATATAATAACAGGTGGTAGCAGAAGTGAAATAGAAATTTAAAAAAAAACACAATAGGAATAGCCAAAATGCTTTCAACGGCTTGAAATCAGTATTAACATCTGGAGAGATTAACAACCCATTAAAATGAGAATTGTCAAATGCTACGTATATTCAACGCTATTGTATGGCGCGAAGACTGGGCATTGAACAATCAACTAGAAAGTCCAATAGAGGGCCCTAGAGATGTGGATATACAGACGAATATGTCGTATTTCATAGAAACAAAAACATTCAAATCCAGGGGTTCTAGAACAACTGGGAATGAAGAGAGCGTTGATAAAAGAAGTAGAGAGGAGGCAAGTGAAATATTTCGGTCACGTTAAAGACATGATACTATTAAAAAACCATACTGGGGGAATGGTTGAGGGCAAGCCAGCAAGAGGTAGACAACGATACAAGTGAGAAGATAACATCAAGAGGTGGAGGAACACCAGCCTGACAGAATGTACAGTCAGGGCGAGAGACAGGCAGTGTTGGAGATCTATTGCAGCCAACCTTCATTGTGGAGACGGCACCTGATTGATTGATTGACTTGGAGTGACACTGTGAGCTATGCATTTCGTGTGGAATGCTTTCACATCTGTCCAAGATTGTTGTTATTATGCTTGCTTGCTTGCTTCTTGTGTTCGTTGGCTTGAGCTCCAACGAAAAGTCCTGTATGTCGGATGAAAGCATCCTGTTGTCCAACATCAATGTGATGTCATACAGGACCTGAGGTTTGCGTGAGTATCCGTTGACCCATGTCTGGCTTATTGGTGTGCAGACTGGTGGTTCCTCGCTGTACAGGCAGACACTCTCCGACTTCGGAGGAATCGGCGATCCTACTGACTTTAGCCAGGACCCCGATGGGACCTGTTGCCCAGGACGCTCGACGAGGACGCGTCAATAGGTCATGGCCAGTATATAACCCGGCCCTGGTGCCTAGGAAACACCTCTGCGTCCCGTTGTTATTATGAACTGCATGTTCAGAAATATAACGAAGGAACGGTTGCTGAACTAGCTTGTTTTGCGTTATGCAGTACTGTGTGTAAAACTGCTGCTTTTCTAGTGATTGCCGCTTCCATCGACGATTAACTGTAATTTTCGAGGCGGACTGTTGTGTTGGCATTCTGGCAGCGGCCTAATGCGTGTGTTCATGCGCGTGCTGTTGGCTGGTCGGGGCTGCTGTCTGTTCCAATTTTCACATGGACCAGAGAGGAGCATTTTGTGATATTCACTTGCACAGGAACGGAGCATTATGGCGTGACCCTTTCCTATGAAGTTGGAGCCGCGACTAACGACAAACTAACTAACGATTAATATATCTTCCACCTGACGTTATATTGCTCCCAAATATTTGAAATGATAGTCTTGATCAAGCATTTTCCCGTCTATTGTATTATGACAATCAATCAATCAATCATGTGCCATGCCGGAAAGCGTGGGCGGTCACGACTCGCCATTTCACTCGATCACCAGTGTCGTGGATCAGCTCAGTGTTCCTGTCTCGTCCATGCCATGTGGCCAAGCATGTATTATGACATTTAGGTATTATATTTTTCTTTGATGAAATCATTGTTTCTGTTTTCTTTTTATTCAAGAACAGTGCCCTTTTACATTCTCATCTACTGTAATATCAAATCGTTGGTGCATATATCTTGCGAATTCAGATTTTAATACGGTGTCATCTGGACGACGCAGATACTCCGTAACTTTACCAGAACCATACATACATGTCTTGGTTAGGCAAACAATGGCAAAAGTTCCCAAGACCTTGTCATCGCGACACATGGGAGGATTCAGAGTTGCCGATGTTTACACGGACCAAGACCTGTTTTCACATTAACGCGGGACATTCTGGACAGATTTTCTAAAAACAAAATGTCTTAAAAGGCAAGAGAATCTACTTTATTGCACCATGATTAATCCTCTATGGTTCTGCCGCTTTCCGCAAAGCGGCCTACAGGAAGCGTTGCACAAAGCAGGAACGTAGCTCCAGCGATGATCTCCAGGATTCTCAGAGAAAATTGAAGTCGTGAACCGAACGACGTAGCCCAGAATCGAACCAAAAACCTTAGGAGTCCGAGGCAGGCGGCTTAAAGCCACAGATACTCTCCTTTTCTGTAGGCCTACAAATAAGGGTAGCTAACGAACGGAGGCCCGAGCATGGCCTCGGCTGTGATGAGACGCACGGAGATCCCAAACTGTGCACGCTACAATACAACCTTAGATTCATAGCAATTCCCCACAATGTTGTTAGACGATCAAGATCCGCCGGAAGAGATTACAACTGATATATAACTGAAATAAATAAACATGTCTCGGCCGCAGAAGAAGAGGTTGAGAAGGAGTGGGGAAATAAGGGGAGCGAGATCGAAGCTTGAAATACCAAGGAGAAGAAGGTGAGAAAAAGTGGAGAAATAAGAACGAAGACGGCATAAGGAGAAGGAGCATCTTAAAAAGAAAAAGAAGAAGCATCGTAAAAATAATAATAAGAAGAAGAAGACAATGAGGCAATGGATACATAAGAACAGAAGAAAAGAGAAGAAAAAAAAAGAGAAGAAATTGAAAGAGTGGAGAAAGAAGAAGATGAAGAAGAAGAAGAAGAAGAAGAAGAAGAAGAAGAAGAAGAAGAAGAAGAAGAAGAAAGGCCATAGCTATGCCACTCCACCACATTTAAACACACACACACACACTATTGATACATTACTTCTCGACCACCCGAGCCTCAACACAAACCCTCGACCACACAGACCTCAACATAAAACCTCGACCACCCCAACTAATCCTATTCTCAACCACGTTTTATGTAGTTTTCCAACGTTATCCAGGGATTCAAACCTACCACCTCCAATAACGACGGCGCCTCGCTTCAGGAACAAGTGTACTTCGAGACATGACCAACTAGACACAAGGTACATACCATACCCACGTCGCCACCTTTACACACACTGTTGATGCTCTACCCGTGGGTCAGTACCGCTTATAGAAGCCCCACGTCGTGTCATTCGAGTGACCGCTTCTGCATGTGGCCATAGCACGACTAATAGCAGAATCTACCCTTCGCCAAAGCCAAGAGGTGATTTTAATTATGTTTGGCCGCTTAGAGGCCTTGCAAAAATTTTCGTATGGAAAAAGCTACATCCACTGAAGTAGCAGTGCAAGAAAAAAACCTGGGAATGAAATTTCAAGAAGACATAGCAGAATGCTATATTAAATTCTCATGTACATTAACTATAGCCTTAACTGTTACACTGTGTTTAAAAACTACTTACGATTTATCTTGCGTTTTATGAGGTAAATAGTTATGTATAATCTCTTTGAAAGTCTTATAAGACATTACCACAAATGCTAGTTATGTTCAATAATAATATACAATTTATGATACTTTTAGTAATGCCCCTTAAAATAATAACTGTTATTGTGTTATGTCCCTTAGGAAAAACAATGTTGAGATAGGTATATCTACACAGTCTTTGAATTGGAATCCAAGGGCCGTTTTGTGGCCTTGCCTAAATTTTCTAAGTGTGTTCAAACACAAGCATGCCTAGCAAAGAAAGAAAGAACCTTGAAATGAAGTATCAAGAAAAAATAGCAGAATGCATTTTTAAATTCTGATGCACATAAACTATGGCCATCACTTTTACACATTCTTTGAAAAGCGACTTACATTTCATATGATCCAAATAACTGTGAATAAGTCTACTAAAAACCTTATAAAAGTTTATTAAATATGCTAACTTATTTAAATAATATTATACATTTATGATACTTTTTGTAACGCCCCTTAAAATAATTACTCTTATGGTGTTATGTCCCTTTAAATATATGCTGAGATAGGTATATCTAGTCTAGTCTTTTAATTGGAATCCACGGGTGGGAGGAGATGGTGTGGAGTGGGGTAGGAAGACCTAAACACGCAAGTAAAGACAGAAATAAATAGTACAGAGAGAACATGAATGGAGCTGCTCGGTATAACAAAAGACATGACGGCTTGGGGCGAGTTGGTTTAGGACCTATGTCACTGTCACAATGGAGGACAAAGAGAGGACAAATGAAGATGAGGGCTAGGTGTAAACACAATAAGCAAAAAAAAAGCATAAAACTCCAACTCAGCCAGTAGCTATGATGTCGGTACCATTTATAATCTGAATTTTGTTCATTCATTCTATATTTTAATTCTCACTCTGTTATTCTGTATTTGTTTAACAGTGGGAAAATCATGTCGCTATAACAGCCTCGCTTTTGCGACATCAAAGATTTTCAATAGCGACGCAAATAGAAGCGCTGAGATAATCATCATTCGATATGAGCGACCAGCGGGTGCGACATTGGACCTCTCTAACCACACCCGAAGAAGAAATTCTGTCTTGTTTAACCCTGACGTTAAACTTGGAGTATGAGTATGTTGCATATCCTTTACAGGACGTTGAAGTCAACTCCAGGATTTTTTTTCTGTTCGTGATTCCTGGACAAGTTTACGTTCAGTAGTCTTCCGTTGCTTTCTGAACGGCCAGGACCCATACTAACATACCATTTCATAAAAAAGAACGTAAGGCGGCCTGCTGCCAAATCACCGAAAGCTGTGTTTCTAACGCGGTATGCGGGATTACGAACTGCGTCTGTGACCTCCTAGCCATGGAGCCTGTATTACTTACCACTGAAACTTGGGCACCATCAACACATCAACAAACAACTTGACGGATGACAATTTTTGTCAAAACAGAAAATGCAACTTTGCTGCAGCGTTCCCGAAGAGTTTACGAAACAAAAAATGCTTTTTAACCCTATATACATTTCCAGCAAATGAGTTGTTAATTTGTCTCGTTCCTCTTAACATTTGTGCAAACAGAAAGATTTCATTTCGAATTTGCGATTACTGTGGGAACAGCTGATGTTCCACATTCGAACAATATCTTTAAATATGTGTTTTAAGTGTTTCAGCCAGAGTATTATTCATGCATCCACTTCATGTGATATATAACTCTGCAGTATGCACCTGACGAGAAGTAGTGACATATGCCAGGCAATAAACCGTGCAGCATATTGTATGTGGCCTTTGTATTTAAATCCACCTAGGGAATAGTTTGCTTTGAACATATAAACAGTCTGTTGTGGGCAGCTTTTCTAGTTTCAATTTTACACGAAGGAGAGAGTCTCCCGTCTACTCTTCGCCATTTCTAGCTCCTGAGGATCTTAATGTGTGCCACGTGCACACAGTACCTTGCGGGGTGGTTGTGGCACTGTGGCTAGCATGCATGTCTGCTGGCCTGGTGTACATGTGTTTGAATCCCCATCGATACTGAGCATTTTTATTTAAATGGTCGGAGCACAGGCTAAAACCTGATCGAGGGCTCTTTACCTTTCTTACAGAGCTGAGGAAAACGAGGTGGTTAGTTACATCGCTGGCGAATGGATCAGCGAAAACATGGCAAGACAAGACTACATACAAGACAATGAAATACAAGACTAGAGAAAAGATATTGGAAGACAAGACAAGAGAAAATATTAATAATAACATTAGTAATAATAATAATAATAATAATAATAATAACAATAATAATAATAATAATAATAATAATAATAATAATAATAAGAAGAAGAAGAAGAAGAAGAAGAAGAAGAAGAAGAAGAAGAAGAAGAAGAAGAAGAAGAAGAAGAAGAAAAGCCATAGCTATGCCACTCCAGCACTTTTACACACACACACACACACACACTATTGATACTTTACTCCTCGACCACCCGAGCCTCAACACAAACCCTCGACCACACAGACCTCAACATAAAACCTCGACCACCCCAACTTATCCTATTCTCAACTACTTATTATGCAGGTCTCCAACCTTACCCCGGGATTTGAACCTATCACCACCAAATAACGACGGCGCCTTGCTTCTGGAACAAGTGTACTTCGAGACAAGACCGACTAGACACAAGGCACATACCATACCCACGTCACCACCTATACACATACTGTTGATACTCTACCCGTGGGTCAGTCCCGCTCATCGAAGTCCCACGTCGTGTCATACGGGTGACCACTTCTGCCTGTGGCCATAACACTATCAATGGCAGAATCTACTCTTTCACCTAAGCCAAGAGGCGATATTAAGTATGTTTGACCTTTTAGAGGCCTTACAAAATTTTCATACTTGAAGCTGCTGTAGGAAAACTACTATTGAAAGATAAAAACCTATGAATGAAATATCACGAATAAATAGCAGAATGCATTATAACATTCTCATGCACACAAACTATAGCCATCAATTTTACACAGTTTTTGAGAAATACTTAAATTTTATCTTGTCTTTGATGAACTGAACAACTGTATATAATTTCATTAAAAATCTTATAAAACATTATTACAAATACTAAGTTATTTAAATAATATTATACATTTATGATACTTTTAGTAATGCCCCTTAAAATAATTTCTGTTATGGTGTTATGTCCCTTTAAAGAAAAAATCATTCTGAGATAGGTATATCTAGATCAAAGGTTCCCAAACCACGGCCCGCGGGCCACTTGTGGCCCGCCAGCTGTTAGAAAGTGGCACGCGAGGCCGCGTTTCAGTCGAGATTTCAAGAGTTCAAAATATAGGAGGATAATGTTGCCCTCTTCATAAATTCATTTGTATTTCCTGATGCCATGCTCTGTCAATTACAGCAAAACCTTCAGCACGAAGTAATTGATTTGAAATGCAATTCTGCACTAAGATGTAACTTTCTAGAGCTGCCTGCTTCACCTTCAGCTGATCATATGATTTCATTCTGGCGACTATTGCCTGTCGAAGAATTTGAACATTTGCGTTCATTCGCCCAGAGATACATTTGTCGTTTTGGTTCGACTTACAGATGCGAGCAGTAATTTTCCGCAGTGATCGTTATAAAAAACAAGTAACGTTCCAGACTTATCGACAGTACCTATAGTATGTCCACATTTGTTTGCCTTCATTCACGATCAATTATTTTGAAAACTATCTGTTGCATCGTTATGAAATTTTTCCAGCCGTCTTATATTTACCCCAACCAAAGGAATATGTCTTTGATAGGTCCAAAAACAACTTAAATCATTGAAATCATTCCTTTGATGTTTTGCTTAACAACTAGTGATTTCTCGCTAAAAAAGTTATGTTTACGGTAATGTGGCCCTGCAAATTCAGATGACAAACAAAGGCGTATCCGGATTCGTATGGGAGTGGGTGCAATGAAAGAAGTATCTTAAATTCGACAGGGTCGGCTGCATTGCACCGGGTTTTTATCCCATATGGCTCAGTTTCTTTCCGCAGCGCGGAAAGCGTCACACAAAGCACGAACTCCGTAGCTCCAGCGACGACCTTCGGGAGTCTCCGTAAAAAAATGCACTCTTGAAATGAATGACGCGGCCCGGAATCGAACATACAACCTTCGGAGCCCGAGTCAGACGGCTTGACCACTTCACCACGGAGAATCCTGAGAGGGGTGCAATGTGTAATATTAGTAAAGACAGAGAATTTACAGAGGCACGGGGTAAATAATTTGTATATTAACAGGAAAGTAGAAGGACTATATTTCTTACCTTATTTTTCATTTCCTTCTTGTTTCTTCAGCTGATGCTGATGCTGTAATGTTAAGGGCCTGCAATTCGTCTGAATAGTTGGAGCAAAATATCCTAGTAAGTGTGTACGTAGATTAAGGTCTGCGATCTGCTCAGACCTTAATCTGTGTCGGACGATTCCAGTAGGTTGATGATTGCTCTCGGTTGCATAAAATTCAATCCATCCTTTCTCCAATAGTCCTCTTCCTCTTTCAACACATGGTCCAGACGTTTTTTCCAGTAACTTTTATCAATATTTAATAGCGCGGACAGACAGACAGACAGACAGACAGACAGAAAGGTAGGTAGGTAGGTAGGTAGGTAGAAAGGTAGGTGGGTGGGTAGGTGGGTGGATGCCTGGCTGGCTGGGTGGGTCGGTCGGGCGGTGGGTGGGTGGGTCGGTCGGTCGGTGGGTGGGTGGGTCGGCCGGCAGGCAGGCAGGCAGGCAGATAGATTAGATAGATAGATATATAGATAGATAGATAGATAGATAGATAAATAGATAGATAGATAGATAGATAGATAGATAGATAGATAGATAGATAGATAGATAGATAGATAGATAGATAGATAGATAGATAGATAGATAGATAGATAGATAGATAGATAGATAGATAGATAGATAGATAGATAGATAGATAGATATATAGATAGATAGATAGATAGATAGATAGATAGATAGATAGATAGATAGATAGATAGATAGATAGATAGATAGATAGATCCCCGCCTGATGCCGGGCCTTGTCAGCTAGTTTATTTATTTAATCACGTTTCATGAAAGAACCCCCATTTGGAGACATCTCTGAATCTTCGCGCTGTTTGTTTCAAACCGGAAATCACGTGCAAATTTTAAAAAATGCGGGTCGTGTCTTGGTGAAGCTGTAATACTGTTAAAATCATGGACGTAATCTCTAAATCGTAATTAATATACCGCATATAAACTAACTTTGAAATCTACTGTAAAATCTCCAGAACAAACATTTTTTTGTTGGGTGGACATAATGATAAGGTCATATACTAAATCTCATCATTGTCCCTCAGTTGGTTACAGAGATATTGAATTTTATATTGAGGCAACGAAAAAAAAAAAAAAAACACTATAGGTGCGCTTATGACTTTGAGCACGGCAGATTTGTGCCCAGACACTGATAAACTGGCATCTGAACTTAAGTAACTGGTTATGAAGAACAGTTACAATTGTAAATTAATTACATTAATAGCGATTTTCGAAATTGATTTATGATTGATTGTTAAATGAACATTTGATTTTAAAACAAAAAAAATGACCTCAGTGTAGTACTGACACTGACTGCCTTTAAAGTTTTAGAAGTGTGTTGTCGAAAGTTAAGAAAGGTAAGAATGATATTGCACGACTGTTATAATTTTATAACGCTGTGGCCCGCTTAACTACCGAAAATAGTAGATATGGCCCTCTGCTTAAAAAGCTTGGGAACCACTGGTCTAGATAGTCTTTTCCCTGGAATCCATGGGTGGGAGGAGATGGTGTGGAGTGGGGTAGGAAGACCTAAACACGCAAGTAAAGACAGAAATAAATAGTACAGAGAGGACATGCATAGAGCTGCATGGTATAACTAAGGATATGACAGCTTGGGGCGAGTTGGTTTAGGACCTATGTCACAATGGAGGACAAAGAGAGGACAAATGAAGATGAGGGCTAGGTTTAAACACAATAAGAGAAGCATAAGACTCCAACTCATTGAGTATCTATGATGTCGGTACCATTTATAATCTAAATTTTGTTCGTTCATTCTATATTTTTATTCTGGTTTGTTTGTTTGTGTGGGTGTAGGTGGGTAGTGGTATGTGTGGGTCTTGGCGGCTTGGGGATATGTGGTTATTGGTAGGTGGGGGATGTGTGTGTTGATGGGTGTGTTGGGGCGTGTGTAGGGGGACTGGGGCATGTGTGTATGCGTGAGAGATATGTGTGGGTGGGGGATATAAGTGTGGGTATGGATGTATGTGTGGTTGGTGGGTTGTAAGGGTGGATGTGAAATGTGTGGGTGGGTGGGAAATTGTGTGTGTGTGGGGATGAGTGTGTGGATGGGAAGATGTGTTGGTATGGGTGAGTGATGTGTGAGTGGGTGAGGGATGTGTGTGTGGGTTGGTGCGAGAAGTGTGTGTGGGAGGGGGATGTGTGGTGGGTGGGTGTGTGGGTATGGGTGGGTTATGTGTGAGTGGGTAAGTGATGTGTGTGTGGGTTGGTGCGGGATGTCTGTGTTAGAGGGGGAATATGCCACATAACATAATAATATGCATTGTTTATGCTTACGACATTTATTTGACAATTTGTTTTTTTCCATATGTGAATGTATGATGCACTGTTGATGAACGAAAGATGAGTGATTTGAAGGCCCGAATGTAAGACGGGCCTACGTGCCCAATTTGTAACCCTTTTAAAATACAGTTCAATGTTCAAAGTTCAAAAGTTCAAAGTTCTCACTCTGTTATTCTGTATTTGTTTAACAGTGGGAAGATCATGTCGTCATATTAGCCTCGCTTTTGCGACATCAAAGATTTTCAATAGCGAAGCAAATAGAAACGCTGAGTTAATCATCATCCTATATTAGCGAACAGCGAGTGCGACCTTGGACCTCTCAAACCACGCCCGAAGAAGAAATTTCGCCTTGTTTAACCCTGACGTTAAACTTGGAGTATGACTATTTTGCATATAATTTACAGGACGTAGAAGTCAACCCCAGGATATTTTGGCTGTTCGTGATTCCTGGACAAGTTTACATTCAGTAGTTTTCCAATGCTTTCTGAACGACCGGTTCATACCATTTTATTTTTAAAAAATCAACGTAAGGCGGCCTGCTGCCAAATCGACAAAGCTGTGTTTCGAACGCGTTATGCGGGATTACGAACTGCGTCTGTGACTCCTCGCCACGGGGCCCGCATTACTTACCGGTGAAACTTGGGCACCGTCAACAAATCAATGAACAACTTGACAGATGATAAATTTTGTCAAAACAGAAAATGCAACTTTGCTGCGGTGGTCCCGTTGAGTTTACGAAAGAATTCTTGTTAATCCTGTTTAACTTTCCAGCAACTGAGTTGTTAATTTAACTCGTTCCTCTTAACATTTGTTCTCGAGGATGCGTACAACAGAGTTCGCTATGATATTTTTATGACCGCACTGATGGAGAAGGGGGTCAATCCCTGGTTGGTGAACTGGATATCAACCGTCCTTCATCCGTCTGGGTGCATGGAACTCAGAGCCACATATTTTAACCCCGAGACTGCCACAGGGATCTGCAATCTCACCGGTGCTCTTTAACGTGTATACGAGCAAGATTGCAAACCTAGAGGCACCAGGGGTTGGAAGGATACTAACATTTGCAGATGATATTCTTGCATATAGGCAGGGGAGAGATAGGGAGCAAACAGCCCAGGAGTTACAGGCGACAGTAGACAAAGTGACTGAGTTGCACTGAAATGAGTGCTGTCATCCACCCGGAAAAGGCAGCTGTTTTGTGGTGCTCTCTGGACAACAGGATTGTGAGAACTGATGTCCCAAGCCTCACGATAGATGGTAGAAGCGTCAACAGAGAAAACACACTGAAGTATCTGGGAATCACGTTTCACATGAGCCTATCCTTCAAGGACCATGTGGAGTCGGTTGTGACAAGATCTAACAAGAGACTCAGTGCACTTAAAACTATGGCTGCAATGGACGCAGAGCAGAGAATGCTTTTCACACTATACCAGCACTTGATCCTCTCAGTGATTAATCATGGACTAAGACTGCTCACTGTCTCAAAGTGTCAATTGGTGAAATTAGAGCGCATACAGAACGAAGCTATGCGGGTCATTCTGGGAGCACCAGACACACCCCAGTAGTGTGTATGCGTTGCATCCTTGGTCTGCCGACTGATGCTGGTAGGCTCAAGGTGATGCAAGCGAAGGCATACATCAGAGTAGTTGCTGACAGAGATCACCCGTTGCATGAGGCGCTGACGTACTTAAGGGTCAGCAACTGATAAAAGGGAAATCGTGGATGGCTCAGGCGGAGGATACGATCAGACAGGTGTGCATCTCGGAGAACATTAGGCGAGGAGAGCAGTGGGTCAGAGTGCCAGCGGAGCAGTCAGACTTGTGCAAAGTTATAATCACATTGAGCTGGGAGTGCAGGGAGTGGCCAGCAGGGGCCACGGAAATGGAAATCCAGCACTAATTCAGGTTAATGCTCGCCCGGGCGATGTGATTATATACACGGATGGTTCGGTGATGAGAGCCAGGAGAACTGCCTGGGGGTTCTTAGCAAAAGCTTATGGTCACCGTTTGGTGCAGGAGAGCCTGACATATGATACCACAACATCTAGCTTAAGAATGGAGGTGGAGGCGGTCAGTGCAGCTTTCCCCTAGATGGAGAATACGATACACACATCGTGATTGTAACTGACTCAGAAAGCATGCTCAGTAGAGTGAGGACAGGCAAGCTTCGTGCAGAGTGGCTTGCTTCGCTTCGGAAGCCACGGGTGACAAGCATGGTCTGGATCTTTTCTCCGGGGCATGCTGTTGTGCTGGGGAATGAACAGGTGGACAGATTGGCTGGCTCTGCAAAACTTGGTGGAGTATTGATGCATGATAAGGCAGGCGTGGTTGCGGCCTTGTGGGAGCACGTGTACACCTCGGAGGAGCAAATGGATTTGCATGGTCTGGCAAGAATGCGATAGCGAGGGGTGACGAGGAGATCTGGCCGACGATCGACGCTCAGAGGAAAGGCGAGACGGACATATAATCAGATTGCTACTGGTACTATTAGTGTTGGAACTCTTCGCTGGCTGCTGAGGATGGGGACGGAGCGCTTACGGGAATGCCCCGAATGCTGTGATGTCGGTTCCTAAATCAATCAATCAATCTTAAAATTTGTGCAAACAGAAAAATTTCATTTAGAATTTGCGATTAGTGTGGGAATAACTGATGTTCCACATTCGAACAATATCTTTAACTATGTCTTTTAAGTGTTTCAGCCAGAGTATTATTCATGCAGCCACTTCATGTGATATATAACTCTACAGTATGCACCTGACGAGATGTAGCGACATATGCCAGGGCATAAACCGTGCAACATAGTGTATGTGGCCTCTGTGTTTAAATCCAACAAGGGAATAGTTTGCTTTGAACATATAGGCAGTCCGTTGTGGGCAGGTTTTCTAGTTTCAAGTTTACACGAAAGAGAGAGTATCCCGTCTACTCTTCTAGCTCCTGAGGATCTTAATGTGTGCCACGTGCACACAGTACCTTGCGAGGTGGTGGTGGCACTGTGGCTAGCATGCATGTCTGCTGGCCTGGTGTACGTGTGTTTGAATCCCCATCGATACTGAGCATTTTTATTTAAATGGCCGGAGCACAGCCAAAAATCTGATCGAGGACTCTTTACTTTTCTTACAGAGCTGAGGAAAACGAGTTAGGTACATTGCTGGCGAATGGATCAACGAAGACATGGCAAGACAAGTCAACAGACAAGACAATGGAAGACTAGACTATAGAAAAGACAATGGAAGACAGTGGTGTCCGCCCTGAGTGCTGGAGGTCCCGGGTTCAAGCCCCGGTGATGACTGGAATTTTTTCTCGTGGACTTGTAGTAATAAAATTTCCCCTGGTCTCTGGGTAGTGAGATCGAACGCCTGTGTGTATTTTTACGCACGTAAAATATCCCTTGGCAGTTGGAAATCGAAAAATAGTAGTCTAACGGCACTACCCGGGCAAAATTTCGAGTTAAAAGGAGGATAACGGAGCGCTCATGGGTTGCACCCGTGTGCCGTGATGTTGATCCTTCGACTAAACTAAATCAAATCAATGGAAGACAAGACTATATAAAAGATTAGTAATAATAATAATAATAATAATAATAATAATAATAATAATAATAATAATAAGAAGAAGAAGAAGAAGAAGAAGAAGAAGAAGAAGAAGAAGAAGAAGAAGAAGAATAGGAGGAGGAGGAAGAAAAGTAATAAAATTAATAATACAATTAATAATAATAATAATAATAATAATAATAATAATAATAATAATAATAATAACAAGAAGAAAAAGAGAAAATAATACAGAGGAAGAAGAAGAGGAGGAAAGGAAAGTTTATCAATGAACATCACAGTAAAAAAAAAAAACGGGGAGATACTAGAACAAGTAAAAGGATTCTCCTATCTTGGACATATAATAACAGGTGGTGGCAGAAGTGAAATAGAAATCAAAAAGACAATAGGAATGGCCAAAAAATGCTTTCAACGGCATGAAATCAGTATTAACATCTAAAGAGATTAACAACCCATTAAAAATTAGAATTGTCAAATGCTACGTATATTCAACGCTGTTGTATGGCCTGGAAGCCTGGGCATTGAACAATCAACTAGAAAGTCCAATAGAGGGCCCTGGAGATGTGGATAACACAATCGGATATGTCGTATTTCATAGAAACAAAAACAATCAAATGCAGAGTTTCTAGAACAACTAGGAATGAAGAGAGCGTTAAAAAAAAAAAGAAGTAAAGAGGAGGCAAGTGAAATATTTCGGCCACGTTAAAAGACATGATACTATTAAAAACCATACTGGGGGAACCGTTGAGGGCAAGCGAGAAAGAGGTAGACAACGATACAAGTGGGAAGATAACATCAAGAGATGGACGATCATCAGGCTGATAGAATGTACAGTCAGGGCGAGAGACAGGCAGTGTTGGAGATCTATTGCAGCCAACCTTCATTGAGGAGACGGCACCTGATTGATTGATTGACTTGGAGTGACACTATGAGCTATGCATTTCGTGTGGAATGCTTTCAGAACTGTCCGAGATTGTTGTTATTATGAATTGCATGTTCAGAAATATAACGAAGGAACGGTTGCTGAACTAGCTGGTTTTGCATTATGCAGTACTGTGTGTAAAACTGCTGCTTTTCTAGTGATTGCCGCTTCCATCGACGATTAACTGTAATTTTCGTGGCGGACTGTTGTGTTGGCATTCTGGCAGCGGCATAATGCGTGTGTTCATGCGTGTGCTGTTGGCTGGTCGGGGCTGCTGTCTGTTCCACTTTTCACATGGACCAGAGAGGAGCATTTTGTGATATTCACTTACACAGGAACGGAGCATTATGGCGTGACCCTTTGCTGTGAATTTGGAGCCGCAAATAACGACAAACTAACGACTAACATATCTTCCATCTGACGTTATATTGCTCCAAAATATTTGTAATTATAGTCTTGATCAAGTATTTTCCCGTCTATTGTATTATGACATTTAGGTATTATATTTTTCTTTGATAAAACCATTGTTTCTGTTTTCTTTGTATTCAAGAACAGTGCCCCTTTACATTCTCATCTACTGTAATATCAAAACGTTGGTGCATATATCTTGCTAATTCAGATTTTAATACCGTGTCATATGGACGACGCAGATACTCCGTAATTTTACCAGAACCATATACACATGTCTTGGTTAAGCAAACAGTGGCAAAGATTCCCAAAACCTTATCATATCGACACATGGGAGGATTCAGAGTTGCCGATGTTTACACTGAAGAAGACCTGTTTTCACCTAAACGAGGGACATTATGGGCAGATTCTGTAAAAAAAAATAATCTCTTAAAATTCAAGAGAACCTACTTCATTGCACCGGGATTAATCCCCTATGATTCGGCCGCTTTCCGAGAAGCAGCCTGCAGGAAGAGTCGCACAAAGCACGAACGTAGCTCCAGCGATGAACTACAGGTGTCTCCGAGAAAATTGAAGTCGTGAACCGAACGACGCAGCCCAGAATCGAACCCACAACCTTAGGAGTGCGAGGCAGGCGGCTTAAGGTCACAGATACTCCCCTTTTCTGTACAGATAAGGATAGCTAACCCTCGGCTGTGATGAGACGTACGGAGATCCCAAACTGTGCACACTACAATACAGCCATAGATTCATAGCAATTCCCCACGATGTTGTTAGACGATCAGGACTCACGTCTTGCACTCACAAGCCTGGAGAGATCACAACTGATATCCATTTATCCATCATGTGCCATGCCGGAAAGCGCGGGCGGTCATGACTCGCCATCTCACTCGATCACCAGAGTCGTGGGTCAGCTCAGTGTTCCTGTCCCGACCATGCCATGTGGCCAAGCCATCCAGGTATTTACTTCTCGGTCTTCCCCTTGGTCTGTTCCCCTCGATCTTGCCAGTTGTCACCTAGTTCTCCAATTCATTCCTTCTCATAACATATCCAAAAAGTTTTGACTGAAAACGTCTAATTTCTCTAAACAATCTACGATTTTCATTTGTTTCCTGTAGTACTTGTTCATTGGTTTTTCTGACTGTAAATGGAATTCTTTGCATTCTCCTCAGAAACCACATTTCTACAGCCATCAAATGTTTTTCAGCTTGACTGCTCATTGTCCAAGTTTCACATACATGCAAAAGAACAGGCTCTATGTAGCATCTCAGCACTCTTTTTCTCGTTTCAGTTGACATCTTTTTAATGGTCAGTATGTTTTAGACGGGCCTGCGTGCCCAATTCTTAACCCTTTGAAAATAAAGTTTGTTCGTTCGTTCGTTCGTTCGTTCATCTTGCTAAAGGCTACTTTCGCCTTGGCAATTCATGTTCTAATCTCTTCAAGGCATTTACCATCAAATGTTATGACTGTTCCGAGATAATTGTACCGATTCACTTGTTGAAGAATATTCCCATTTACTTGAATATTAAATTCCTGTATTTCTTTCTTCCTAGTGACGACCATAATCCTTGTATTTTTACAATTTAAATCTAACCCCAGTTGCACACACTGTGTGCAACAACCGCATCTACTAATTGTTGCAGATCCTGCTCATTGTCTGCAATCAATACTGTATCATCTGCATATCTAATGTTATTGATGTTTCGTCCTCCAATGATGATTCAATTTATATCTTCTACATATACTGATGATCCCAGTATACTGATATATCACAGCAATAAATAAACACGTCTCTGCCGCAGAAGAAGAGGTTGAGAAGCAAGTAGAGAAATAAGGGAAGCGAGATCGAAGGTAGAAATACCAAGGAGAAGAAGGTGAGAAACAGTGGAGAAATAAGCAGGAAGAGGGGCATAAGGAGAAGGAGCATCTTAAGAAGAAGAAGATGAAGAAGAAGAAGAAGAAGAAGAAGAAGAAGAAGAAGAAGAAGAAGAAGAAGAAGAAGAAGAAGAAGAAGAAGAAGAAGAAGAAGAAGAATAGAAAGAAAACGTAGTAGAAGAAGAAAAACGGAACGAATAATAATAATAATACGTAGAAGAAGAAGAAGAAGAAGAAGAAGAAGAAGAAGAAGAAGAAGAAGAAGAAGAAGAAGAAGAAGAAGAAGAAGAAGAAGAAGAAGAAGAAGAAGAAAGAGGAGGAGGAGGAGGAGGAAGAGGAGAAGGAGGAGGAGGAAGAGGAGGAGGAGGAGAAAAAGAAGAAGAAGAAGAGGAAGAAGAAGAAGAAGAAGAAGAAGAAGAAGAAGAAGAAGAAGAAGAAGAAGAAGAAGAAGAAGAAGAAGAAGAAGAAGAACATTAATTAGCACGCTGTTAACCTTACACTCGCTAGTATCGTTTTTTTCATTGCTCATTGTATGTAGTGGTAATCGATTAATCGCTTCTCGCAACCTTTATGTCGACTATCTTATGTTGTTTGTTTGTGTTTTTAACGAATATAAAACTAAGTATTGCTTTATTCACACATATTTTAGAGTATAACATTGTAAGTCAGGTGTTTTCGACACATTGCCATTTATTGTTCAATATCTTAGATTTTATACACAAGTACAGAACCAATTTCCTCACGCTGAGTTGTCCTGTGTATATGTTGCCAATCGCATAATCTGTTAGAACAATTGGTCTCGATGGATTATCAGGTAAATGATAAATATCAAGACGACTGTCTATTTTGCCTGGAATTAAGTTGAACTGGATCGACTTGGGAGTCCATTTAAGCCAGAAACAAAGGTCAGAAGATAATTTTTTTTTAAAATAGTTTTTTTTTAAGCGACAAAGGCCAGCATGGTGGAGTGTACTGATGTCGAGGTAGCGGGTCAAACCCCTATGCCCTTGACTTTGGGACGTAAATTACAAGTACCTCAGAAGTCGGAGTGGTTCGCCTTATGTCGAGGGAGACTGGTATTAGGGAAAGTTGGTCCACAAGCAAAAATCAGTCCTGTGCACCAGAAGTAGTGGCACGTGGACAACGCTTGAGTTCAAAACGAGTGAATGTAACAACAACAACAATAAAATCAACAGCAACAACAACAACAACAACTCCAAAATCAAAAATAACAACAACAACAACAACAACAACAGCAAACTAAATAAAATTACTAGCCACTGCACTGCCACTACCATTAATAGATTACATAAGTCACAGTATAAGAAAGCATATATGTCGTTTTAAAAAAATGTGAAATTAAAACAAAACGTCCATGGCAAATATCGCCTGAGAGGCTGATGCTGGTGGCCACATTACTGGCATAGTACATTACAATTACAGGATAGTATCAGAAGTGCCATCATCATCATCATGTCATCATCATCATTTGCTCTGCCAGCTGGCGTAGGTGTTCATGTCTCTCCACAGATCTCGGTCTTTGGTTTTCTGGATCAACTCTGCTGAAGATATTCCTCCATGCCACCGTCTCAATCCATCCAGCATCATTTCTCTTGGTCTGCCTCTGCCTCTCTTCCCCTCGATCTTACCAGTTGTCACGATGTTCTCCAATGCCTCTCTTCTCATTACATGACCACAGAAAGTTGTTTGTCTCTTTCTTATTGTTGTATATAGTGTTCTAGTTTCATTAGCCTGTTTCAGGCAATCTTTGTTAGTTACTCTGGCAGTCCAAGGAATTCTCAACATTCTTCTCAGGAACCACATCTCTGTTGCTTCTAATTTCTTCTTAATTTGTTCATTTACATTCCAAGATTCACTGCCATACAGCAAAACTGGTTCTACATAGCATTTCAGCACTCTCTTTCTTACACTCAGTGATAGTGACCTATTGCACAAGATACTCTTCATTTTCTGAAATGCGGCGTTTGCTTGCCTTATTCTGCTCTTAATCTCTGTTGTACATCTTCCATCTGATGTTATAAGTTCCCCTAGGTATTTAAAATTATCCACTTGGTTAAGAATTGTTCCTTCTATTTCTATGTCACATTTTGGTGTCACCATTTTCTTTGATATCACGATTGTTACTGTTTTTTTTTTAAATATTCAAGGAGAGTCCTTTCCTTGCACTCTCTGTTACTACAGTGTCCAACAATTGTTGTCGGTCTGTTGATTTATCTGTCACCAATACTGTGTCATCTGAATAGCGTATATTATTTATATTATAACCTCCAACTAGTATTCCTGGCATCTCTTTGATCTCTCTCATTTTTATTTCACTATATAGGGAGAAGAGATCTGGTGACAAGACACATCCCTGTCGTACTCCTAACTTTATGTGTTCGTAACTACCCTCTTTATTTCCTATTTTTCAGTCTTCGTAGACTTAGATGAATA
Source organism: Cepaea hortensis (assembly GCA_963921405.1). Taxonomy (NCBI): domain Eukaryota; kingdom Metazoa; phylum Mollusca; class Gastropoda; order Stylommatophora; family Helicidae; genus Cepaea; species Cepaea hortensis. The sequence goes on along the minus strand of OY992888.1, from coordinate 24,781,375 downwards.
GGACATCTTAGGAGGATGGATGATGGTAGAATACCAAAGGATATCTTTTTTGGTGAATTACAGATGGGTAAGAGATCTCAGGGTCGGCCTCTACTACGATACAAAGATGTGTGTAAGCGGGACATGATTGATACAGGCATTGATAATGCACATTGGGAGCAAGTCGCCGCTGAGCGTGTTGCATGGAGGGCAAATATCAGAAATGAAATAAAGTCAAAGGAGAAAATTATTGCAGAAAAGTCACACACCAAGCGTTTGAGACGTAAGATGGTGCATGATGGTGGAAATGACCACGTGTTCACATGCACCCAATGTGAATGGACATTTACAGCGCAAATTGGCCTTATCAGTCACACTCGCTACCGCCATAGTTAAAAGTTATTATGCCTTTTTAAAGCACAAACTATCGTCTGTCAAGACGGCAAGGTGCCAATGAATTAGAGCATTTCTAAATCTTTTATTAATTAGTCTGTAGTCAATTTGGTTGCGTATTTTCTAATCAGGGCTTTTCCATGTGTATAGTCGTCTTTTATGGTGATTAAACCAAGTGTTTCCAATTATCATATCATTGATATTTGCCCATTCTATTAGCTTTTCCCCTCTTTCATTTCTTGTACCTAAACCTAACCATAATTCCCCACTACATCCTCCATTTTCCCCTTTCCTACTTTTGCATTAAAATCTCCAAGTATTATTTTTATTTCTGTGATCCAATTTGAGCCATCGCCATTTCTATTTCGTCGTAAAAGTGTTGTATCTCTTCATCACTACTGCTTGTTGTTGGTGCATATACTTGTATAATATTTATATCTATTGGTTTGCCTTTTATTTTGACCAAAATAACTCTATCTGAAATACACTTAAGTGACTTGGCTGTTTCTTCGTCAAGTATTACTCCTACACCCTTTTCATGTGTATCACCTCCAGAATAAATTATTGTGTGGTTGTCAGCTATAATTCTGCCCGATCCCTTCCATCTCATCTCACTAACGCCCAGTATATTCATATTCATGCTATCCATTTCTCTTAGAACATTGTTCAACTTTCCTAGCTCATTTAATGTCCTAACATTCCATGTTCCTACTCTAAATTTATTTATTTTATTTATGGTTTTGCCATCAGTAGCTGGATGACGGTCTGGTGTCACCTGTGGCTCATGACTGTCACTACCGGACGAGGATGCCCTAAGACAGCCATTAACGTCGTTCACTAACTCTGATATGTGTTTTGCCATGAAGTCTTGGGAAGATAATGTGATGGTTTCCCCTTGCCTTCAACATCCACATGGTGGTCTTTTACCTCTACCTTTAACAGCCATTTCCAACTGTAAGGACAAGTGATTGCCCTGCTCTGCTCAGCTGCAGAGCTGTCCACTTATTCCGGTGGATACTCGGTCCCCAGAGCTGTGTTAGCCACACTGTGGTGTGTTTCCATCCTCTACCACGGGGAGGTGCAGTTGGGATTTTCCCTTCCTAAAGATATGGTCTATGACCAAAACTCTCCAGTACCTTTTAGAGGACTATCATCATGTACCATGCCGATAAGCGTGGACGGTCATGTTTCGCCAGCCCGCACGACCATCAGAGTCGTGTATCAGCTCCATTTTCTTGTCCTTACCATGCCATGTGGTCAAGCCATTCACATATTTACTTCTCTGCTTTCCCCATGTTCTTTTCCCCTCAATATTTCCAGCTGTCACCAAGTTCTGTAGTTTATTTCTTTTCATAACGTGCCCAAAAATTTTAACTATCTGCGTAAAATTTCTCTACTTACTTTACGGTTCTCACTTGCTTCTTGTAGGACCTGCTCAATGTTTATTCTGTTTGTCAATGGTATTCTTTGCATTTTCCTCAGAAACCACATCTCCACTGCCACTATATGTTTTTCAGCTTGTCTGATCTTCGTCCACGTTTCACTTCCATGGAATAGTAGAGGTTCTATGTAGCACTTCAATACTATATTTCTCTTTGCAATCGACATCTTTTTATTAGTCAGTATGTTTTCTGTTTTGCAAAATCCCACCAGATGTTATGATTACTCCGAAATAGTTGTACCGATTCACTTGTTTAAGAATATTCCCATTTATCCTTATATTACATTATGGGATTTCTTCTTCCTTAGAGACGACCATAATGTCTGTCTTTTTAAATTTAATTCAAATACTAGTTGTTCACTGTGTACAATAACCGTAACTTCTCTGTGTATAATAGACCATTGAATTAATACTTAACCCCAAGCTGAGCTAATAAAACAGTCGAGTTCATAATGAAAATTGGTCTGATGGTATAATATTAAATATGTGATCGAGAGGACGACGAGAAGTTGCAGAAGAATAAGAATAAGGATAAGGAGAAGAAGAAGAAGAAGAAGAAGAAGAAGAAGAAGAAGAAGAAGAAGAAGAAGAAGAAGAAGAAGAAAAGCCATATCTATGCTACTCCACCACATTTACACACACACACACACCATTGATTCTTTACTCCTCGACCACCCCAACTAATCCTATTCTCGACGACTTCTTATGCAGTTCTCCAACCTTACCCAGGGGATTCGAACCTATCACCTCCAAATAACGATTGCACCTCGAGACGTGACCAACTAGACACATACCATACCCATGTCACCACCATTACACACACTGTTGATTCTCTACACGTGTGTCAGAGCCGCTCATCGTAGTCCCACTCGGGTAACCGCTTCTGCATGTGGCCATAGCACGATCAAGCGCAGAATCTACCCTTCCACCTAAGCCAAGAGCCGATATTAAGGATGTTTGGCCGCTTAGAGGATTTTTTCATGTTCATTATTTAGGCAGGAATACTATTAAAAAGAAACAACCATAAAATGAAATATTGAGGTTAATTAAAACAATGCATTATTGAATTCTCATGCTTGTAAACAATAGCCATACGTTTTGCAAAACTTTCAAAAGCGACTTATACTTCTACCACATCGTTTATAGTGTACATATTTGTAAATATTTTTTTAAATATCTTATTAATTGTTATTATAGTTACTAAGTTATTTAAATATGATTATACATTTATGATATTTTTAGTAATGCCCCTTAAAAATATAGCTGTTATAGTGTTATGTCCCTTACATTGAACAAAAAATGCTGAGGTAGGTATATATCTAGTCAGTCTTTTCCCTGGAATCCACAGGTGGGAGGAGACGGTGTGGAGGGGGATTAGGAAGACCAAAACACGCAAGTAAAGACATAAATAAATAGTATAGAGAGGAAATGCTTTCTTCTTCCTCTTCTTCTTTCGTTCGCTTGAAATATATCTATAACTGCTGTGGTATCTCTTGTATGAATCTAACAGTCTTTTTTAGCTCACTCAGCGGTCCATAGAGCTTATCTCCCACTGTTGTCTCTCTAGGCCAGAAGGTATGCCTGGATATGTTGTAGTTTGGGCAGTCTTGGAGTATGTGCTCTGATGTCTGCGACGCCAAACCAGAAGTGCACATGGCTGAGTCACCAATCTTAAATTTTGTATATATGTGGTTGCGTAATCTATTGTGTCCTGTTCTGGGACGCAGAATAATGACTTGTTCTAGTCTGTTCATAACGTGGTAGTCGTCTTGAGCAGGTTTTGGTCATTCTTTGAGATTGAAAGATTTGATCATTCTTTTTTTTTCGTTTGGTGGTATGTAATGGGCACATCAGGTTGTTCTTCTTTTGCTCCTTCCTTAGCCAATTGATCACCTCTGTCGTTTCCGGGTACTCCACAGTGGGATGGTATCCACTGCATGGTGACCTTATGCTGACTGCTAAGTTCAGAAAGTAGTGTCATTAGTACTGGCAATTTCCCAGACAGGAGCACCTCGAGTAGTGATTTTGCATCTGTCAACAGCACCACAGGTTGTGTACCATGGTTGGTATTTAGTAATTTCTTTGCTGCTATCTTGATTGCCTCAATTTCAGCATCATAGTTATGGCAGTACTTTCCTGTTGGAACTCTGGCCGTGTCCCTAGTATTATTTGGGTATTCTATGTACACTCCCGCTCCTCCATTTCGAACAGCATTTTGTGCTGACCCATCTGTGTAGACTAGGATCCAAAGGTCCTGTGGGTATTCGTCATTAAGGAAGCTGAGAGTGACTATTCTGCACTGTACACTGTTCTGTTCTTCCTTGTCAAATATTCCTCGCACTTTAGTCTGGATTTGTAGAGATAGCCAATGTGCATCTTTCCATGGAGTTCGCTCTGGAATAGTTGTCAGGGGGATACCAACTGTGGCAGATTGGTGGTTTCTCTGCAGACTCGCTTGGCCTGGTGGATAAGACTACTTCTTTGCAACCGCCCAGTAGCTAAGTTTTCAAATCGGTTCTTCATAGCGTGGTCTGGAAAGCTGAGGAACATTTCTGTTTGTATTAGTATTTTCTTATCTCTGCGCTCTCTCAGTGCTTGGATCATCCCCATTTTCTCCATTGCAACTATAGGTGTTGATCTCATCCCTCCTGTGGTGACTCTAAGAGCTTGATTCTGCATTCTGTCCAGCTCTTGTAGTGTGATTTTTTATGCTGAACACCACGCAGTTGACCCGTATTCCAGGTGTGGTCGTATGCTCTGTTGATAAACTTTGCTAAGTATTTTCCCACTGGCTCCCCATGTGGTTCCATTTAGCTATCTCAAGATGGCTATTTCTCCATGTCAGCCTGGCATCAAATGTTACTCAATGGTATGTTGGTTCTTTATCTTCTCTTAAGGGTGTTCCATTTATCTGGATGATCCCTGCCTTGTGTTTCGGAGAGAGGGTAAATAGAGTGGTGCTGCATTTTTCAGTATTTATGCTGACACACTATCTATCCGCCCATGCAACAAAAGTATCTACAGCTCTTTGTAGCGATATGGTGGCCACTGATGCATGTTCATTTGTGCTCCACAAAACCAGGTCATCAGCGAACATTGCCGCTTTAATTCCATACGGTAAATTAGCAAAAAGATCATTGATGAAGATTAGAAAAAGTGTGGGACAGGACTCCGCCCTGGGGAACACCGTGGCGCAATAGTACTTTCTTGCTCTTGAGTCCGTCTATCTGTACTCGGGCTCTTCTGCTGTGCAAGTATGCTTTCACCCATTTGTGCATACTTCCATTGACTTTACAGTTTCTCAGTTTCCGCAACAGACCTTCTTTCCAGACTTTGTCAAAGGCTTTCTTGAGATCTTTCCATGCCGCAAGCACCAGCTTCTTCTCTTAATTGCATCCTCAGTTTCCTTATAGAGGTAGGTTGTCTGATCTTCCGCAGAGTACCACTGCCTAAAGCCAGCCTGTTGTGGCACAAGGATGTTTTCACTTTCAATGTACCACCGTAGTCTGTGATTGATGACGCGCTCCATTTTTTTGCAGAGACAGCTGGTGAGGCTAATTGGTCTGTGGTTGGAGGCAATGTAACTATCTTTCCCTGATTTTAGGAGGGATATCATGATTGCTTCTCTCCGGGCTTGTGGAACACTGCCTAAGGTCCAGGTGTAATTGAAGATCTGCAATAGCTTTGCTTTGGCTTCTGTTCCTAGGTTCCTGATCATTTTATTGGAGATACTATCAGCTCCTGGTGACTTTCTCATTTTCAGTTTTGATATGACTAGCTCCAGTTCGCCGATTGCGATAGGTGCCTCCATAACCTCATGTACTATTTCCTCCTGTCCTGTATGTTGCCATTTCTCTCGAATCTCTTGTTGTTTCTCTGGACTATTTTCGATAATGTTATCTTGTGCGAATGAGTCCGCATAACGGTCAGCTGCTTGCTTTCCTGTAAAGATGTTTCCGTATTTAAGTAGTGCAATTTTTGAGTTTCTTCCTGTGCCCTCATAGTTATGTTGTTTCATTAGCTTCCACAATTTCCTTGTGTCTTTTTCAAAGTTCAGTGACTCTGTTTTCTCCTGCAAGCTTTTCTGTCTAGCCTGCAGCTGGGCCCTTTGAAATTTGGCTTTTTCGTGCTGATATTTATTGTGGTGCTCTTCGCTGGGGTTGGCCTTTGCTTGCCTTCTACACACTTTCACATCATTATGCAACTGTTCCAGTTCACTATTCCAGTAGGGTTTATAATGTTTAAGGGCTCCTCTTGGTACTGTTTCTCGTGCTGCCTGTAGTATGCATTTCCCAAGCTCTTCAACTACTTTATTTATGTCCTTCTCAGTGTTCAGGTGTCTAACCAGTATGCTGGTGCGATGCTTGTGCATTGCCCAGTCTGCTTTCTTGTAGTTCCACCTTGAGAGGGTGTTGCTTTCACTTACAAGCTATTTTTCTACAATTAGAAATACTGGCCGAAGGTCACTGCCACCTAGCTGTTACCCAACAATTCGTTTAATGTTCCATTCCAGGTCGGGTGTATGAAAAGCCAGGTCAAGTGAAGTTGTAGTGTGCCATGATCTTGAGTAGAAGGTATGTGGGTCTGACGGCTTGTTAATCAAGATGAATCTATTCTCATACTGCCGGTCTTCCAGTCTCTCTCCTCTCTGGTCCATGTGATCATAGCCCCAGCTCTGTGAGTGACTGTTAAAATCGCTACACACAATCACTTTTTCTTTTAAAGGTAGTGTGTCCAATGCCTGGGGGGGTTCAATTTGGAAAGTAGTAATTGATCAGGTGAAGGTCTGTCTGTATTGCCTGTCATAAGTTTAAGTGTCTGATACTCAGTCCTTCCATGTAAACTTCAATTTGGAAAGCAGTGATGTTATTTTTATCAAGGGTCAGTATCCCACCCCTTCGCCTGTCTTTTCGGTCAGATTGGTAACACTGGTAGCCTCTGATTTTAAAGGCTATATTTTAGTTGAGGTGAGTATCTTGCAAGCAACAAACGCTGACATTTCTTGGGCCAAGATGTTTTCTAGTTCTATTCTTTTTTGTTGTTGACACCCTCCGCATTCCAGTGCGTTATTTTAAGTCTTTTAGCAGTTGTCGACATATTTCTTAGCGTTATTGCGTGGCATCCTGATTTCTGTGGTGCGTCTCCTGGCTGGCTGCCTCCGTCTTAAGCACCTTTCCTTTGCTAGAGTAGACTGTGGTCTTACCCGATAAGCGAAGTATGGCAATATCGGTCTATCAAGAGAGTTGTGAGACAGGGATGTGTAATGTCTCCAGATCCCTTTTCCCCTCCGGTGGCCACGTCATAGTATCTTGAAGTATTTTCCTTTTATTAGAATTGCAAAACTATAAAATATACTTGGAAATTGATGGGTGCCGCCATTAGTAACGTGACGTAAACAAAACAGGACAGGCTATCCCTGATTGCAACGCAATATTGATACATACATCTGATCAAGAGAACAGCCCAGCAACGCCGATTATACACATTCCAGATCCCAAACGGAAACATCCACATATTGATGTATCAGAAATGGAAATAAATGAACGTTGGCAAATCATCTCTAACTAAGGATATGACGGCTTGGGGCGAGTTGATTTAGTTAGGACCAATGTCCCAATGGAGGACAAAGAGAGGACACAAGAAGATGAGGGCTAGGTTTAGACACAATAAGAGAAGCAGAAGACTCCAACTCAGCGAGTAGCTATGATGTCGGTGCCATTTATAATCTGAATTTTGTTCATTCATTATATATTTTAATTCTCACTCTGTTATTCTGTATTTGTTTAACATTTGCGAAGCAAAAAGAAACGCTGAGTTAATCATCATCCCACATGAGCGATCAGCGAGTGCGGCCTTGGACCTCTCTAACCACGCCCGAAGATGAAATTCTGCCTTGTTTAACCCTGACGTTAAACTTTTAGTATGAGTATGTTGCATATCCTTTACAGAACGTAGAAGTCAACCCCAGAATTTTTGGCTGTGTATGACTCCTGGACACGTTTACGTTCAGTAGTTTTCCTTTGCTTTCTGAACGTCAGGGACCCATACTAACATAACATTTCATTAAAAAAAGCCTTGCTGCCAAATCGCCCAAAGCTGTGTTTCGAACGCGGTATGCGGGATTACGAACTGCGTCTGTAACATCTTCCGGCATTACTTACCAGTGAAACTTGGGACCGTCAACACACCAACAAACAACTTGACGGATGACAAATTTTGTCAAAACAGAAAATGCAACTTTGCTGCAGCGTTCCCGTTGAGCTTACGAAAGAATGCTTTTTAACCCTGTTTAAATTCCCGGTAATTGATTTGATAATTTGACTCGTTGCTCTTAACATTTGTGCAAACAGAAAGATTTCATTTCTAATTTGCGATTACTGTGGGAATAATCGATGTTACACAATCGAACAATATCTTTACTTTAACTATGTGTTTTAAGTGTTTCAGCCAGAGTATTATTCATGCATCCACTTCATGTGATATATAACTCTGCAGTATGCACCTGACGAGATGTAGCGACATATGCCAGGCCATAAACCGTCCAACATATTGTATGTGGCCTGTGTATTTAAAGCCACCTAGGGAATAGTTTGCTTTGAACATATAAACAGTCTGTTGTGGGCCGCTTTTCTAGTTTTAATTTTACAAGAAGGAAAGAGTCTCCCGTCTACTCTTCGTCATTTCTAGCTCCTGAGGATCTTATTGTGTGCCACGTGCACACAGTACCTTACGGGGTGGTGGTGGCACTGTGGCTAGCATGTATGTCTGCTGGCCTGGAGTACATTTGTTTGAATCCCCATCGATACCGAGCATTTTTATTTAAATGGTCGTAACACAGGCTAAAACCTGATCTATGACTCTTTACTTGTCTTACCGAGGTGAGGAAAACGAATTAGTTATCTACATCGCTGGCGAATGGATCAGCGAAGACATGGCAAGACAAGTCAACAGACAAGTCAATGAAAGACAAAACTATAGAAAAGACAATGGAAGACAAGGCTTGCAAAACAGATTAATAATAATAATAATAATAATAATAATAATAATAATAATAATAATAATAATAAGAAGAAGAAGAAGAAGAAGAAGAAGAAGAAGAAGAAGAAGAAGAAGAAGAAGAAGAAGAAGAAGGCGGAGGAGGAGGAGGAGGAGAAGACGAAGAAGAAGCCTGTCAACAACTCAACTGACAGGCCTTATCGGGTACTTCTCACACACCCATACAAGACAACTTGCAAGTCGTGTGGGAGGCAAAATGTATGGTCCATTTTATTACCGTTGGCTCGCTTACAAGCGGTAAACAGTCGCTAATGCAATACACAATATACAGCCACAGAATTATCTAACACAAACTGCTAACCCTATGCTAGTTCTATCTATTAGTGAACACAAAACTCCTAACGCTATTCTAAACGATGTGAACGCCTCAAGTCCAGTCTCCCGTCTGCCTAACCTCTCTCCCGTGGTTACCCACCACGCGGGGTGACCTTCACCTTCGTGCGTGTTACCTCACATCGCACTCTGCTGGCAAACGTGGCCTGTTGAGTGTCTACTCAACTGTGCTATGGCTTCACGAGGTGTGGTACTATCGTGATTAGAGTGCTAACTCTCTGAACACCGCCTGCGTGTCTCATGAGGGAGTGGCTAACCCTCTCCTATTACCTCATCTCCCCTGCCCTTGCCTCGGGCACCGTATCTCCTCCTGGTCTCTTCAGGGTTGACCGCTCTCCCTGGCGGAGGGGATGCGGTCGAGTCTTTGACACACACCCACCCCTCTTGTGTTGCGTTATCAACTTTCACTCATTGGTTGTGACGCAAGAGGTTCCTAAACAAAAAATTAGTGTCTCTAATTTTTGTCAAAGACTCTAGATAACCTGGCTTTGGGCATTCCAATAGACTATTAATAACTATAGTCACAATGTAGCAAAGCCTTACTTGGCTACTGGCAATCGCCACAAACTTGACTGGTTGGCGTGAGCCCCTTCTCACATGCTATATTATATTTATCAGAGGTATGTCTGAACCGGACCGTTGTCTTATAAGACCTGCCCTCACATAGTAAATTAACTTACTACCCATACAAAGTTGACTTTCTTAGGGTCAACACATGAATTATTTCATGTCCCCCATATAATATTTAACAACCATTCTACAAGAGTGTGTGCGACAGGCTTTACCTCCTTCGCTTCCGCGCGTAAGACTTTATTTCACTGTTAATTTAGTTCTTCGTTGTCTATATGTCCCATGGCCCCATAGTTATCTGTCTTTGATTTACAAATAGTGTATGCAATTTATATGTTTGTTTTTCTGTTTGTTTGTGTGTTTGGATGTAATAAATCTACTAATCTAATTTCTATCCTCTATTTATAAATTCTATGTGTATGTATGTTAGTTTTTTGAGTGTCATAATTTGGTTCAATGTGGCCACAAAGAGGTGTATAACACTAATTCGTGACTACATTCACTTGTTATGAAACCCAAAATACTGTAATCTAAGTTCTAAACTATATTACAGACAACACATTCACACTAACACAATTTCACTAACGAAAACTTTACATTCTAACATACCATTCTAATTCTATAACTAAGTATTTAATGTGTTACCTAAATTTATTAAATTTGTTATGTTAATTATATGATATGATTATATTACTTCTTATTTTTTTCTAATCTAAGTGATGTAATCTAACTATTTAAATGCAATTGTTGTGATGTGAGTTATGTACCTTAATTAAATGGATTATGTGACCACAATTTATGTACTTTTCTAAATACTATGCTAAATAATGTTTTTAAATGCACAAAGGAATTATATGAGTGATGTTCTTAATCTAACTGGTGTAAATGCTGTATGTTACCTTATCTACTCTTTTTAATCTATTATGATGTAAAATGATGATACTAATAAATGGTAATATTTGAAAGATGGTATGGTTTCATTAAGATGGAATAAACTAACTACAATGAAACTAAGTGAAATATAACAATCTAAATGGTACTATTCATATCATAAATTTAATTTAACTTGTAATAAATTATTCTTATGTCTAAACTAATATTCTAATCTAATTTTAATGGGTTAATTACTGTACTAACTACATTATTAAAATAAATGAGAACTGTTATAGTTCCTAACCTACATCTAATTTATCACTATCTTAAAATATTATATTACATATCACAATAAGTTTATATACATAGTATTTGGTTTACACAGGTTAGTAGTTGCCTTCATGTATGTGCAATGGTTGTATAGGCATAATATAACCACACACTTTGCCTGGGTATCTGAAATACATTACACAGTCATCTTAATGTTCTCTCGGTAGTGCACGTGTAGAGTTCGCTGGTGTTGTAGCTCTGTCTTTTCGTGTCTGTAATTAAGCACTGTTCTGACACTGTTTTCTGCGGTTCATATATATGATACACCGGAATGGAGCTTAGTTGGAAATGAGCTGTCCTAGTTCACACGGTGGTATCTAAGTATAGCAGCACAGTTCTTAATCTGATGTCCACGGACACATGATAGTTCAGTGTTTTGGTACATGATTACGCCAATAATGTGGATATGTATGTAAGCTATTTTACATCTTATATTATCAGATACCCATGTACCAACCATCACTCTACATTTAACTGTTGGATTTCAGGTATTTCTACCCCAGATGGTCTACTAAGGGTATCAGCTAGGGTGTTGTCTTTCCCCTTAATATGCTCTATACTGAACGTATAGTTTTGAAGGATAAGAGACCACCTGTATATCCTGTCGTTTCGGTGCACACCAGTCTGAATGACCGTAATGGGAGAATTGTCGGTCTGGATAATGAAGTGCACACCCGCCAGAAAGCGGTGGAGCTTTCTCACTGAGTAGATGACGCTCAGGGCCTCCAGTTCTGCTATCGAATATCTGGACTCGGTAGGTGTGATCTTACGGCTCACGTAGCAAATCGGATGGAAGATGCCCTCATAAAATTGGCCTAGGACTGCAGCGATGGAGATCCTGCTGGCATCTGTCCTAAGATAATAAACGAGCCCAGGGTTAGGCAAGCGGAGGATGGGAACATTACTAAAAAGAATTTTCAATTTTGACAATGCAGAAATTAATAATGCATCTTTCACATCCAATTTTACTGATGCTTTTAGCACATTAGAAAATACACTTGTAATTTCAGCTAGGTTTGGAATAAATTTACTGTAGTAATTAACTAATCCTAAAAGACTTCTAACCTGCTTTTTCGTAGTAGGCATGGTTAGATTCATAATTTTTGTAATAATCCTATTGTCAGTCTTCAGTTGACCTTGAGAGATGACATGACCCAAAAATTCAATTTCTTTTAGGCCTAATTCGACTTTGCTCGGTTTGACAGTGAGACCGAAGAGTCGCAACCTATCAAAGACATGTCTCAGTTTCAGTAAGTGTGTAGTCCAGTCTTCAGTATGGACACATATATCATCTATATAGGTCACAGTATTCGTCACTCCATGTAACAGATCTCTAGTTAAGCGTACGAAAGTGGCAGGAGCATTTCGAAGTCCGAAAGGAAGAAATCGCCACTCGTATAGTCCTAAAGGTGTTGAAAACGCAGTAAGATGCATAGATTGAGCTTTCATCGGGACCTGCCAGTATCCTTTAGTAAGATCTAGTTTTGAAAAGATTTTAGAAGTAGACATGTCCAAGATAAGATCTTCGCAGGAAGGAATAGGTTCTGCGTCGATCTTAGTGATGTTATTGAGTTTCCGATAGTCCACGCACAGACGAATTGTGGAATCCTTCTTCTTAATTAGGACGATTGGAAAAGAGTACTCTGATGTAGACTTTTGGATAATCCCGCTAGCTTCTAAATTAAGAATTTCCTTATTTAGATTTTCCCTATAGCTGAGTGGGATAGAGTACGGCCTACATTTAATAGGCTTAGAATCCGAAAGAAGAATGGAGTGTTCGATTCTGTCCGTCCGACCTGGGATGTCAGAGAATAAGTCTTTGTATTCAGTAACTAACTCCACTAATTGTCGTCGTTGAATGTCTGTTAGTCCCTGATCTATATGTATGCTGTCCACTGTCGCAGTTTTGTCTACAATGGGAACAGGTAGTTCCATTCCGTCGTCGTCTACCTGATTCAGTACCGTGGTGGTGCTAAGTGTGTATTCTGTTAACTCACTGGGTGTATTGCCATTGTCGGAACTGCCAGTCTCGCTAACTAGTGTAGTTGCGTTGTGTATGTCTGTCGTCTGATCACTGGGTGTTGGTGCACTCTGTTCGTCTGTCACTACTTCTGTTTCTTGTCTTGTATAGTAAGGTTTCAACATGTTGACATGGAATATCTTTAAGTGTCCGTTTATCGATATTTCATAGTCAACATCTGAAATTCTGCGTACCACCTTGAATGGCCCTTGCCATGAGGTTAATAGTAAATTTCTTTTGTCTGGAAGTAGCAAGAGTATGTCTTGATCTGGTTCAAGTTCAATTGTTCTTGTCCCTTTGTTGGCATATTGGCGGTAGATTTGACCCTTCCTCTCCAAAGCTGCCTTAGCTATAACACACGATTTCATGATCTTGTCTCGTGTCTCTGTCACCATTTCATAAGGTGTTTTTGGGGTAGGAATTTCTATCGAATTTGTTAGTACCTGATGGTAAATAGTTAGGGGTCCACGTGGGTTAGCCCCGTAAACTAATTCAAAGGGTGAGAAACCCGTGCTAGAATGGGGAATCTCCCGATAGGCGAACAGCACTGTTGGTAACAGTGTATCCCAATCAGCTGGGTTTTCTGCTGTAACCTTAGCCAGCATGTGCTTTAGGTCCCCATTAATTTTCTCTACTATTCCATTGCTGGCTGGATGGTAAGCTGTCGTAAAATGTTGCTTAATGCCTAACATTTTTGTAAGGGCTTGCGTTGCAGCCGATATGAACTGAGTTCCACGATCGGATAAAATGGTCCGTGGGAATCCGAATCGTGAGAACAGGTGTAGAAATACATTGGCAACGTCTTTGGAGGTGATGTATTTCAAAGCTACTGCCTCAACCCACCTTGTACATAGGTCGACCATTGTCAATATGAAGCGATTTCCTTTGCTGGACACCTGGTTTAGGGGTCCAACAATATCTACCGCCACACTTTCAAATGGCCTAGAAGCCAGTGTAGAAGGCTGTACTTCAGCTGTAGGATGTTTACCTTTACGTACCAATTGTTGACAGACATTACACGAACGACAAAATAATTTTATGTCATTGCAAAAACCTGGCCAATAGAAATGAGCCTGAATTCTGGCCCTGGTCTTATCATATGCAAGATGACCAGCAAACGGTGACTCATGTGCAATCTTTAGCACAGTTAGACGATGTTGTTCAGGTAACACCGTTTGCTGAATCTCATGGTTACCAGTAGTATAATATCTAGTTAAAATACCATTGTTAAGTCTAAAAACCCAAGATGCATTTTTGGTCACTTTGGCTTTATCTTTTAACAATTTTAAGTATGGAGACACACTAGTATCAGCTTTTTGCTGTTCTATAAATTTCTGTCTGCTGGTGTCATCTGTGCCAGTTGGGGAAAGCAACAGTAGTCTCTCATCTTGTAGTGTGTCTTGATGTTTCACACTGTCTGCTCTTGTTGTTGCATTAGCTGCATTTAATTTCTCCCATGCAACTATTTCCTCATTAGTACATTGTTTCAGTTGAGGTAAACACCCCAAAATTAAATCAGTACAAGGGTTGTTAAGTATTGCACAAGTAAAGGTACCAGAAAGAAACGGAGAATCAATACGGGCTTTTGCCAAAGGGTAAGTCTCAATGTTACCCGAAAAGGTTCGGCATCTGACAGTGTCACCTGTGTAATCACCCGGGCTCACTAGTTCTTTCCGAAGACCGATAAGGGTGCTGCCGCTGTCCAGCAAACATTGACATGGTACATCATTGACCATTGCATTGTGGAACACTAACTTGCCTCTGGAGGCTAATGCTGCATTCACACTCACAGATGAGCATGGTACTGTATGTCCACATTCTAGTCTTCCGTCTGCATGGAATTGGTGACATCGTTCACAGCTGTCAAAGCTTAATATATCGTTAGCAGCACACACATCCTCTGCTTGGTTAGTTGGTAAGTCACTTTCAATCTCACACTCATTCTCACTACCACTATCTGAAGAGGTGTCAATCAACATAGCGTTGTTAGCTTTCAAACGTTGGCGGCCAAAGCACTTATTAGAATAATGGCCATAAGAGGAACAAAAAAAACATTTGATTGCACGCCTGTATGCAGACCGTTTGCTTTGCTGCTTCTTGATCACATTTTCAAGATGCGCCGGATAATTCGGCGATTTGTCGCACATAGCATAAGTGTCGTGCATTAGTTGACAGTACATGCATTTGGAAACTTTTCTGTCTTTCTTATCATACTTCTGAAAAGGTTTTCTGTTACCTTGAAAGTTTTTTGATTGGTCTTTGACAAAGGAAACTATCTCAGAGTCACTTGAGGTCTTAAAAATCTCTCTGTTAGAAGAAAAATATGCTGAGCCTTTTTTTTTCGAACTGCTCGATGTTTTCAATGTCTGACTGCTGCAAAAACTTAGCAAAAGGAGAAGGTATAGTAGATATACACTTGTCCATAGCTATTAGGTTTTTTAATCTATCAAAGTCTTTTCCTATGTTAGCTGCTTTAAGCCACCTGTTTAGTACACTCTGCACATTTGAAAAATAATCTATAAAAGTTTCACTAGGTTTAGGTTTTAAATTTGAGAACTGAACCTGATACCCAGGGGCATCAAGTAAAAAGTGCTGCATAATCCTATCATGGATGTATTGATAGCTAGATCTAAGTTCAATAGGAATAGACTCTATTACTTTAAGGGGCTCACCACTTAGATTCTTCATGTAAATCGGAGCCCACATATCTAAAGGAACTTGGTGATATTTAAATTGGTACTCTACATTCTCTGTCCAGGCAGATATGGAGTCCTCTTTACAATATGGTTTGATAATATTTTTGTATTTGTTGAACTTATTTTCCTCTTGTTGACTTCTTAGTTTAGTGGCAGAGATCTCTGCGTGTGAGTCTACATCCATGCTTTTCATTTTTAATTGTGTCTCTGATTCTACCTGAATTTGTTTTTCTTTAACTCTTGCCATTTCATCTATCTCTTTTTGCTTTAGATCTAATTCCTTTTGTTTTAATTCTTTCTCTTGATCTAATTGTTTTTGTTTCATCTCCTTATCATGTTCTCTTTCTCGTGCGCGTTCGTCCCTCTCCGCATTCTCTTTTCGTGTTTGTTCCTCTTTTGTTTCTTTAAATTTCTGATCAGCATATTGTTGTAGTTCTTTTCCTGTTAATTCCAGTTCTTTGCCTGCTTTTATGAAATCTGATAAAGTTGCCATCTTACTTTAGTACTTGGCTAACAGTGATAGGCAATGATGACTTTAATCAGTTATTTATCTTTGATATGTTATGTTTGTTCTTATCTGATCACTATCAGTTGTGCTTTCTGTTTATACCCTGCCCAGATTTATCTTGCAGAAAAACAGAGTATACAAATATGTCAACGCGTTACACGCTGAAAAAGAGATGCACTATTAATCAAATTGCATGACAAAATATATAAGTGTACTCAGCTTAATGTGGGAACGAAGCTCCTTGTTTGGTACACTGGGGTGGCGACACGTTTCGTACGTAGCACACGGTATTTGGCCCACAGGTGTATGTGCACAGCTGTTGTTTGCCCTCTGATATATAGGGCAGCAGTAAACACGCCTACTAAACGATATGATTTACTCGACAACTAAGGACAATGACTTAGACAATGACAGACTTACGAACACCTAGAATATGTATTAATTAATTTTAATGTCAATGTCCTGTCTTTGTTTTAAACAATAATTGCCTTTCGTTACTAACCTAGTTAATTTCTGTAAACGTTGTGCAGCTAAGTATCAGATGCTTAGCCCGAAAATAGTTCCATCGTGACGATAAGCAAAGAGAACATAGACCCAAAAATGAATAAATGCTTGTAAAGAAATCAAAATAACATAATAATGTGTCGATAAATAAATATATTCATTTAGTAACTTAAATAAGTAAATAATAAACAATATACAGCACAGATTCAGGCGGGCCGCCGCTAAGCGATGTTGTAAACACTCGACTGCTTTATGCTAATGACGCAGAACAACTGTCTGTCAATCACTCTACGTCATCGCGCAGCGCTATTTTTAGATCTCAAAAATCAATATTGTCGGCTGCCTGTGTATTCCTGCGCCGTGAATCATGTTTGGTGCTTATTCAAGAATAAATTGGTAAATATATGAATAAATATAAGAAAATAAGAATATTAATACTTACAGCTTCGAAGAATACATGATTTCATTCAATAAATATATCATAAACACAATTAAACACTATTTTGTCACGATAGGCATATTTCTAGCTCGCAAATTCTCCTGTCTGCACAAATTATTGTTACTACAAAAATTAAACCCTAGTCTGGAGTCCGTGGATGAGTGGATTAGCTTGAACTTTTCGTTCAAGCTTCACTTCTTGAACAATTACCCTTTTACTGTGGGTATTAGCTTGGCGCTTTCGTCCAAGCACCACTTTCTGACACCACAATTACCCTTTTACTGTGGGTATTAGCTTGGCGCTTTCGTCCAAGCACCACTTTCTGACACCACAATTACCCTGGCCTGTCAACAACTCAACTGACAGGCCTTATCGGGTACTTCTCACACACCCATACAAGACAACTTGCAAGTCGTGTGGGAGGCAAAATGTATGGTCCATTTTATTACCGTTGGCTCGCTTACAAGCGGTAAACAGTCGCTAATGCAATACACAATATACAGCCACAGAATTATCTAACACAAACTGCTAACCCTATGCTAGTTCTATCTATTAGTGAACACAAAACTCCTAACGCTATTCTAAACGATGTGAACGCCTCAAGTCCAGTCTCCCGTCTGCCTAACCTCTCTCCCGTGGTTACCCACCACGCGGGGTGACCTTCACCTTCGTGCGTGTTACCTCACATCGCACTCTGCTGGCAAACGTGGCCTGTTGAGTGTCTACTCAACTGTGCTATGGCTTCACGAGGTGTGGTACTATCGTGATTAGAGTGCTAACTCTCTGAACACCGCCTGCGTGTCTCATGAGGGAGTGGCTAACCCTCTCCTATTACCTCATCTCCCCTGCCCTTGCCTCGGGCACCGTATCTCCTCCTGGTCTCTTCAGGGTTGACCGCTCTCCCTGGCGGAGGGGATGCGGTCGAGTCTTTGACAAAGAAGAAGAAGAAGAAGAAGAAGAAGAAGAAGAAGAAGAAGAAGAAGAAGAAGAAGAAGAAGAAGAAGAAGAAGAAGAAGAAGCAGAAGAAGCAGAAGAAGCAGAAGAAGAAGAAGAAGAAGAAGAAGAAGAAGAAGAAGAAGAAGAAGAAGAAGAAGAAGAAGAAGAAGAAGAAGAAGAAGAAGAAGAAGAAGAAGAAGAAGAAGAAGAAGAAGAAGAAGAAGAAGAAGAAGAAGAAGAAAAGCCATAGCTATGCCACTCCACCACATTTACACACACACACAATGTTGATTCTTTACTCCTTGACCACCCGGCCTTCAACACAAACCCTCGACCACACAAACCTCAACATGAAACCTCGACCACCCCAACTAATCCTATTCTCCACCACTTCTTATGCAGTTCTCCAACCTTACCCCGAGATTCGAACTTATCACCTCCAAATAACGATGGCACCTCGCTTCAGGAACAAGTGTACTTCGAGACATGACCAACTAGACACATACCATACCCACGTCACTACCCTTACGCACACTGTTGATCGTGAGGAACAGAGCCGCTCATCTATGTCCAACGTTGTGTCATTTGGGTAACCGCTTCTGCATGTGGCCATAGAACTATCAAGCGCAGAATCTGCCCTCCCACCTAAGCCAAGAGGCGATATTAAGGATGTTTAGCCGCTTAGAGGCCTTACAAAATTTTTTTTGATTATTGCTACTCTCCTGAGAGTACTATCGAAATAAACAACCATTAAATGAAATATCGAGAAGAAATAAAACAATGCATTATTGAATTCTCATGCATGCAAACTAAAGCCATATATTTTGCAAAAATTTCAAAAACGATTTACAATTTTATCGCGTCATTTATAATTTACATGTCTGTATATAATTTCTTTTAAATCTTATAAATTGTTATTATAATTACTATGTTATTTAAATATTATTTTACCTTTACGATAATTTTAGTAATGTCCCTTGAAAAGAAAATTGTATTAGTGTTATGTCCCTTACATTGATAAGATAATCAGAGGTAAGTATATCTAGTCAGCCTTTTCCCTGGAATCCACAGGTGGGAGGAGACGGTGTGGAGGGGGGTAGGAAAACCTAAACACGCAAGTAAAGACAGAAATAAATAGTATAAAGAGGACATGCTTTCTTCTTCCTCTTCTTCTTTCGTTCGCTTGAAATATATCTATAACTGCAATGGTGTCTCTTGTATGAATCTAACAGTCTTTTTTAGCTCACTCAGCGGTCCATAGAGCTTATCTTCCACTGTTGTCTCTCTAGGCCAGAAGGTATGCCTGGGTATGATGTAGTTTGGGCAGTCTTGGAGTATGTGCTCTGCTGTCTGCGACGCCAAACCAGATGTGCACTTGGCTGAGTCACCAATCTTAAACTTTGTATACATGTGGTTGCGTAATCTATTGTGTCCTGTTCTGGGACGCAGAATAATGACTTGTTCTGGTCTGTCCATAACGTGGTAGTCGTTTTGAGCAGGTGTTGGTCATTCTTTGAGATTGAAAGATTTGATCATTCTTTTTTTTTCTTTTATTGGTATGTAATGGGCACATCAGGTTGTTCTTCTTTTGCTCCTTCCTTAGCCAATTGATCACGTCTGCCGTTTCCGGGTACTCCACAGTGGGATGGTATCCACTGCATGGTGACCTTATGCTGACTGCTAAGTTCAGAAAGTAGTGTCCTTAGTACTGGCAATTTCCCAGACAGGAGCACCTCGAGTAGTGATTTGCATCTGTCAACAGCACCACAGGTTGTGTACCATGGTTGGTATTTAGTAATTTCTTTGCTGCTATCTTGATCGCCTCAATTTCAGCATCATAGTTATGGCAGTACTTTCCTGTTGGAACTCTGGCCGTGTCCCTAGTATTATTTGGGTATTCTATGTACACTCCCGCTCCTCCATTTCGAACAGCATTTTGTGCTGACCCATCTGTGTAGAGAGATAAGACGAGGTCCTGTGGGTTTTCGTCATTAAGGAAGGTGAGAGTGACTGTTCTGCGCTGTACACTGTTCTGTTCTTCTATTTCAAATATTAATCGCACTTTAGTCTGGATTTGTAGAGATAGTCGATGTGCATCTTTCCATGGAGTTCGCTCTGGAATAGTTGTCAGGGGGATACCAACTGTGGGCAGATTGGTGGTTTCTCTGCAGAGTCGCTTGGCCCGGTGGATAAGACTACTTCTTTGCAACCGCCCAGTAGCTAAGTTTTCAAATCGGTTCTTCATAGCGTGGTCTGGAAAGCTTAGGAACTTTTCTGCTTGTATTAGTGTTTTCTTATCTCTGCGCTCTCTCAGTGCTTGGATCATCCCCATTTTCTCCATTGCAACTATAGGTGTTGATCTTATCCCTCCTGTGGTGACTCTAAGAGCTTGATTCTGCTATCTGTCCAGCTCTTGTAGTGTGATGTTTTATGCTGAACACCACGCAGTTGACCCGTATTCCAGGTGTGGTCGTATGCTCTGTTGATAAACTTTGCTAAGTATTTTCCCTCTGGCTCCCCATGTGGTTCCATTTAGCTATCTCAAGATGGCTATTTCTCCATGTCAGCCTGGCATCAAATGTTACTCAATGGTATGTTGGTTCTTTATCTTCTCTTAGGGGTGTTCCATTTATCTGGATGATCACTGCCTTGTGTTTCGGAGAGAGGGTAAATAGAGTGGTGCTGCATTTTTCAGTGTTTATGCTGACACACTATCTATCCGCCCATGCAACAAAAGTATCTACAGTTCTTTGTAGCAATATGGTGGTCACTGATGCATGTTCATTTGTGCTCCACAAAACCAGGTCATCAGCGAACATTGCCGCTTTAATTCCATACAGTAAATTAGCAAAAAAGATCATTGATGAAGATTAGAAAAAGTGTGGGACAGGACTCCGCCCTGGGGAACACCGTGGCGCAGTAGTACTTTCTTGCTCTTGAGTCCGTCTATCTGTACTCGGGCTCTTCCGTTGTGCAAGTATGCTTTCACCCATTTGTGCATACTTCCATTGACTTTACAGTTTTTCAGTTTCCGCAACAGACCTTCTTTCCAGACTTTCTCAAAGGCTTTCTTCAGATCTATCCATGCCGCAAGCACCAGCTTCTTCTCTTAATTGCATCCTCAATTTCCTTATAGAGGTAGGTTGTTTGATCTTCCGCAGAGTAGCCCTGCCTAAAGCCAGCCTGTTGTGGCACAAGGATGTTTTCACTTTCAATGTAGCACAGTAGTCTGTGATTGATGACGCGCTCCATTGTTTTGCAGAGACAGCTGGTGAGGCTAATTGGTCTGTGGTTGGAGGCAATGTAACTATCTTTCCCTGATTTTAGGAGGGATATCATGATTGCTTCTCTCCGGGCTTGTGGAACACTGCCTAAGGTCCAGGTGTAATTGAAGATCTGCAATAGTTTTGATTTGGCTTCTGTTCCTAGGTTCCTGATCATATTATTGGAGATACCATCAGCTCCTGGTGACTTTCTCATTTTCAGTTTTGATATGGCCAGCTCCAGTTCACCGATTGCGATAGGTGCCTCCATAACCTCATGTACTATTTCCTCCTGTCCTGTATGTTGCCATTTCTCTCGAATCTCTTGTTGTTTCTCTGGACTATTTTCGATAATGTTATCTTGTGCGAATGAGTCCGCATAACGGCCAGCTGCTTGCTTTCCTGTTAAGATGTTTCCGTATTTAAGTAGTGCAATTTTTGAGTTTCTCCCTGTGCCCTCATAGTTATGTTGTTTCATTAGCTTCCACAATTTCCTTGTGTCTTTTTCAAAGTTCAGTGACTCTGTTTTCTCCTGCAAGCTTTTCTGTCTAGCCTGAAGCTGGGCCCTTTAAAATTTGGCTTTTTCGTGCTGATATTTATTGTGGTGCTCTTCGCTGGGGTTGGCCTTTTCTTGCCTTCTACACACTTTCACATCATTATGCAACTGTTCCAGTTCACTACTCCAGTAGGGTTTATAATGTTTAAGGGCTCCTCTTGGTACTGTTTCTCGTGCTGCCTTTCCCAAGCATTTCCCAAGCTCTTCAACTACTTTATTTATGTCCTTCTCAGTGTTGAGGTGTCTAACCAGTATGCTGGTGCGATGCTTGTACATTGCCCAGTCTGCTTTCTTGTAGTTCCACCTTGAGAGGGTACTGCTTTCACTTACAAGCTCATTTTCTACAATTAGAAATACTGGCCGAAGGTCACTGCCACCTAGCTGTTACCCAACAATTCGTTTAATGTTCCACTCCAGGTCTAGTGTATGAAAAGCCAGGTCAAGTGAAGTTGTAGTGTGCCATGATCTCGAGTAGAAGATATGTGGGTCTCACGGCTTGTTAATCAAGGTGAATCTATTCTCATCCTGCTAGTCTTCCAATCTCTCTCCTCTCTCATCCATGTGATCATAGCCCCTGCTCTGCGAGTAACTGTTAAAATCGCTACACACAATCACTTTTTCTTTTAAAGGTAGTGTGTCCAATGCCCGTGGGCGGTCATTTGGACAGTAGTAATTGATCAGGTGAAGGTCTGTCTGTATTGCCTGTCTTAAGTTTA
This sequence comes from Cepaea hortensis, assembly GCA_963921405.1. Lineage (NCBI taxonomy): Eukaryota > Metazoa > Mollusca > Gastropoda > Stylommatophora > Helicidae > Cepaea > Cepaea hortensis. Next base: position 24,758,762 of record OY992888.1, on the reverse strand, counting down.
AGTGTCTGATACTCAGTCCTTCCATGTAAACTTCAATTTGGAAAGCAGTGATGTTATTTTTAACAAGGGTCAGTATGCCACCCCTTCGCCTGTCTTTTCGGTCAGATTGGTAACACTGGTAGCCTCTGATTTTGAAGGCTATATTTTAGTTGAGGTGAGTTTCTTGCAAGCAACAAACGCTGACATTTTCTTGGGCCAAGATGTTTTCTAGTTCTATTCTTTTTTTTGTTGACACCCTCCGCATTCCAGTGTATTATTTTAAGTCTTTTAGCAGTTGTCGACATATTTCTTAGCGTTATTGCGTGGCATCCTGATTTCTGTGGCGCGTCTCCTGGCTGGCTGCCTCCGTCTTCAGCACCTTTCCTTTGCTAGAGTAGACTGTGGTCTTACCCGATAAACGATGTATGGCAATATCGGCCTATCAAGAGAGTTGTGAGACAGGGATGTGTAATGTCTCCAGATCCCTTTTCCCCTCCGGTGGCCACGTCATAGTATCTTGAAGTATTTTCCTTTTATTAGAATTGCAAAACTATAAAATATACTTGGAAATTGATGGGTGCCGCCATTAGTAACGTGACGTAAACAAAACAGGACAGGCTATCCCTGATTGCAACGCAATATTGATACATACATCTGATCAAGAGAACAGCCCAGCAACGCCGATTATACACATTCCAGATCCCAAACGGAAACATCCGCATATTGATGTATCAGAAATGGAAATAAATGAACGTTGGCAAATCATCTCTAACTAAGGATATGACGGCTTGGGGCGAGTTGATTTAGTTAGGACCAATGTCCCAATGGAGGACAAAGAGAGGACACAAGATGAGGGCTAGGTTTAGACACAATAAGAGAAGCAGAAGATTCCAACTCAGCGAGTAGCTATGATGTCGGTGCCATTTATAATCTGAATTTTGTTCATTCATTATATATTTTAATTCTCACTCTGTTATTCTGTATTTGTTTAACAGTGGGAAGATCATGTTGCTATAACAGCCTCGCTTTTGCGACATCAAAGATTTTCAATAGCGAAGCAAAAAGAAACGCTGAGTTAATCATCATCCCACATGAGCGATCAGCGAGTGCGGCCTTGGACCTCTCTAACCACGCCCGAAGATGAAATTCTGCCTTATTTAACACTGACGTTAAACTTTATGTATGAGTATGTTGCATATCCTTTACAGAACGTAGAAGTCAACCCCAGCATTTTTGGCTGTGTATGACTCCTGGACACGTTTACGTTCAGTAGTTTTCCTTTGCTTTCTGACGACAGGGACCCATACTAACATAACATTTCATAAAATAAAGCCTTGCTGCCAAATCGCCCAAAGCTGTGTTTCGAACGCGGTATGCGGGATTACGAACTGCGTCTGTAACATCTTCCGGCATTATTTACCAGTGAAACTTGGGACCGTCAACACACCAACAAACAACTTGACGGATGACAAATTTTGTCAAAACAGAAAATGCAACTTTGCTGCAGCGTTCCCGTTGAGCTTACGAAAGAATGCTTTTTAACCCTGTTTAAATTCCCGGTAATTGATTTGATAATTTGACTCGTTGCTCTTAACATTTGTGCAAACAGAAAGATTTCATTTCTAATTTGCGATTACTGTGGGAATAATCGATGTTCCACAATCGAACAATATCTTTACTTTAACTATGTGTTTTAAGTGTTTCAGCCAGAGTATTATTCATGCATCCACTTCATGTGATATATAACTGTGCAGTATGCACCTGACGAGATGTAGCGACATATGCCAGGCCATAAACCGTCCAACATATTGTATGTGGCCTGTGTATTTAAATCCACCTAGGGAATAGTTTGCTTTGAACATATAAAGAGTCTGTTGTGGGCCACTTTTCTAGTTTTAATTTTACAAGAAGGAAAGAGTCTCCCGTCTACTCTTCGTCATTTCTAGCTCCTGAGGATCTTAATGTGTGCCACGTGCACACAGTACCTTGCGGGGTGGTGTTGGCACTGTGGCTAGCATGCATGTCTGCTGGCCTGGTGTACATGTGTTTGAATCCCCATCGATACCGAGCATTTTTATTTAAATGGTCGTAACACAGGCTAAAACCTGATCTATGACTCTTTAATTTTCTTACAGAGCTGAGGAAAACGAGTTATTTAGCTACATTGCTGGCGAATGGATCAGCGAAGACATGGCAAGACAAGACAACAGACAAGACAACGGAAGACAAAACTATAGAAAAGACAATGGAAGACAAAACTATAGAAAAGACAATGGAAGACAAGGCTTGCAAAACAGATTAATAATGATAATAATAATAATAATAATAATAATAATAATAATAAGAAGAAGAAGAAGAAGAAGAAGAAGAAGAAGAAGAAGAAGAAGAAGAAGAAGAAGAAGAAGAAGAAGAAGAAGAAGAAGAAGAAGAAGAAGAAAAAGAAGAAGAAGAAGAAGAAGAAGAAGAAGAAGAAGAAGAAGAAGAAGAAGAAGAAGAAGAAGAAGAAGAAGAAGAAGAAGAAGAAGAAGAAGAAGAGAAGAAGAAGGAAAGAAGAAGAAGAAGAAGAAGAAGAAGAAGAAGAAGAAGAAGAAGAAGAAGAAGAAGAAGAAGAAGAAGAAGAAGAAGAAGAAGAAGAAGAAGAAGAAGAAGAAAAAGAAGAAGAAGAAGAAGAAGAAGAAGAAGAAGAAGAAGAAGAAGAAGAAGAAGAAGAAGAAGAAGAAGAAGAAGAAGAAGAAGAAGAAGAAGAAGAAGAAGAAGAAAAAGAAGAAGAAGAAGAAGAAGAAGGGTCATAGCTATGCCACTCCACCACATTTACACACACACACACACACACACACACACACTGTTGATACTTTACCCCTCGACCACACAGACCTCAACATAAAACCCCAACCACCCCACCTAATTCTATTCTCAACCACTTCTTTTGCAGGTCTCCAACCTTACCCCGGGATTCAAACCTACTACCTCCAAATAAAGACGGCGCCTCGTTTCAGGGACAAGTGTACTTCGAGATATGACAAGGTACATACCACACCCACGTCACCACCTGTACACACACTGTTGATACTCTACCCGTGGGTCAGTACCGCTCATCTAAGTCCCATGTCGTGTCATTCGAGTAACTGCTTCTGTGTGTGGCCATAGCACGATCAATAGCAGAATCTACCTAAGCCAAGGGGCGATATTAAGGATGTTTGGCCGTATAGAGGCCTTGCAAAATTTTTCGAACTGGAAGCTGATCCTCACAAAGATACTACTGAATTCTCCACTCCACTCCAATTTTTGAAGAAAAAAAAAAACTTTCCACCTTGTTTCAACCAGCCCGTGCGGCATCGGTTATAATAGCGGTGGTTCATGGTGCGTGGATTATTACTTTCTCTGCGTGCCATTAGAAGCTGGCTTATCTGTTGTGCAGGTTGTGTCTGTGACGTCAGCAAGGGGGATTCGTTGGCCGGCAAGTTTTCCTTTTGTGTGTTTATAGGCAGTTTCTTCTGTCAGTGTTGGCTCCTGGCTCGTCTGCTGTGCTAGGGTGCTGTCATCATATTGGCTTCTTGTGAGGTTATTGGTTAGTCTTCCTCTTCCTCTGAGCTGGAGCTGTTGGTGGACCATGCATCTTCTTGTTTTTGTTGTTCTTCTCTCATTTTCTGTCTGAGGCTATTCATTCCCCTTTTATATTCTTTGAACCACGTGGGGCTGTCTAGAGGCTCCTTCATTGCTGCTCTGGCTTTTGGTTCGTTCCGTCTTTCGACAATATGCCAGACCTTTTCATGTTCAGCTCTTGATGCTCCTTTCTTGTATATGCCCCAGTCTTCTTCCGGTTTGTCGGTGTTTTCCTTCGTACTTTCTTGAGGAGTCTGGTTGACATCTGGTTTCTCCTGGCTCTTTTTGGGCATCATGGCTGGGCTGGTGTCCTTAGTTTGCTGTTTTTGCTTGGGCATGGCTTTGGCTTCATCTTGCGTCTTCTTGTCTTCTTTCTTGTGGATTGTGGTCATCAATTTGTCGACGTTTTTCAGTTTGGTTTCATCTGGCGGTGTCTCTGCGTTCTTAATGGGTTCATCAGCCTTGTTTTGCATTAGTTCCATTTCAGCTCTGTGCAATTCTCTTTCGGTCTTGATAATTTGTAAGATTTCTTCGTTCTCCTTCTTCAACTCGGCCATGCGCTCCATCTCTTGTTTGATGCTTTGCTGCATCTCCTTCATTTCCGCAAGCAGTTTTTCATTGTCGCTGGTTTGTGACGGTGTTAGGAGCAGCTTGATTTGTCTGTTTAATTCGTCAATCTGGCTTTGTAACATTGATTTTTCCGCTTGCGAGATGCATGATGCTGTCTCGCACCTCCGTATTGCTTCTTTGAATGGTGTTTTCGTCGTTATGGCGATCTTTAATACATCTCTATGTCTGTGTAGGTACGGACAGCCCAGGTACCTTGCTCCATGATTGCCCATGCAGTTGGCGCATTTCCTCTTGCTATTGGGTGCTCTGAAGTCGGTGTCCTGTTTTGCCAGCGGACATTCCCTGAATGCGTGGTGATCGGCACATTAACGGCAGATTTCAGTCTTGCTGCGGCAGATTGTTCGACTGTGGCCGGCCCTCTGGCATCTTTATCATTGGTTGATTCTTGGTATAAACCAATCAGGCTGTTGAGTTATGTTGTTCATTGACACCTGGTGTGGAATCTCGTTGCCCTCAGTCGTCACCACCGCCAGTGTAGTTGGTATCTTTGAGTATAAATATTGAGCACAACCCACTACTGGCAACGCAGATAGCATTCTGGTATGAACCTAAGGCCTATCCACGTCAATCTGGAAGCACTATACTCGAGTTTCGCCCTCGTTTGAGCTCGTCAGTAGTGCATATCCCTGACCGGATCCGGAAACAGTCCCGGATCACGCGTGTGAAGCGGGTGTGTAACCACGCGGCACACACTGGACACACCAAATTATCACAACAGAACATCACAACGCTACCCATCGTAGGCTATGCTCAAGATTGCCCAATCGCCGCGACCGACGTCCGTCAATCGATGGGACCCGAACGATCAGGTCTTCTCACTGGCAAGGAACACCAGGCCTCCTAAATCCAGTGAGCAATAATAAATTGATTATGTGGTTGTTTCGGGATTTGAAATTTAAATATCGAGCACAACCCACTATTGGCAACGCCGATCGCATTCTGGTATGAACCTAAGGCCTATCCACGTCAATATGGAAGCACTATACTCGAGTTTCGCCCTCGTTTGAGCTCGTCAGTAGTGCATATCCCTGACCGGATCCGGAAACAGTCCCGGATCACGCGTGTGAAGCGGGTGTGTAACCACGTAGCACACACTGGACACGCCAAATTATCACAACAGAACATCACAACGCTACCCATCGTAGGCTATGCTCAAGATTGCCCAATCGCCGCGACCGACGTCCGTCAATTGATGGGACCCGAACGATCAGGTCTTCTCACTGGCAAGGAACACCAGGCCTCCTAAATCCAGTGAGCAATAATAAATTGATTATGTGGTTGTTTCGGGATTTGAAATTTAAATATTGAGCACAACCCACTACTGGCAACGCCGATCGCATTCTGGTATGAAGACTGGTTTGATTAAAATTCCGAAGACATCAACCAATTGCTGGCCGAGAAACATCTTCTCCTCAAGGCACATTTGAATGACCCAAAGTCAACATAAAAAAAAAGATGCCTTCAAGAACATTCAGAGAGTAGTGCAGCAGAAACTTCGGCACATGCGGGACTCCTGGCTGAGCAGCAAAGCTGATGAAATTCAGGGCTTTGCTGACAGACATGATATGAAAAACTTCTACGACTCACTGAAAGCGGTCTATAGTCCTACATCACCAGGCATAGTTCCCCTCCTCAGTGCAGATGGGGGAACATTGATCACCGATAAGAAAGAAATCCCTCAACGCTGGGCAGAGCATTTCAGCAACATCTTAAATGCAACTTCCTTCTTCGATGATGAAACCTTCAACTGCCTTCCTCAAGTTCCTACCAATGAGACACTTGATGACCTGCCAACCATAGTGGAAGCTTTCGCTGCAAGAGAAATGTCAGGAACAGAACTGCGAAATGTTCTCCACTTTCATTGACCTTACCAAGGCTTTTGATACAGTCAGCAGAGAAGGACTGTGGAAGATTATGGCAAAATATGGCTGTCCACGAAAGTTTGTCCAAATAGTGCGGCTATATTTCATGATGGCATGCAGGCAAGAGTACAGGAAAATGGCGAACTGTCTGAACCCTTTCCTGTCACCAATGGAGTGAAGCAAGGATGTGTCCTGGCACCAACACTGTTCAGCCTCATGTTTTCAGCCCATCCTGATGAATGCCTTCGAGAACGACGACATTGGAATAGACATCAACTACCGTATGGATGGAAAGTTATTCAATCTCAGAAGGCTGAAAGCTAACACCAAAATTAACAGCGACACCGTCAGAGAGCTCCTGTTTGCTGATGATTGCGCTCTGTACTCCAACTCAGAGGCGGACATGCAACATAATGTTTCAGCTTTCTCACATGCCTGTGCCATCTTTGGGCTCAATATCAACTTGGAGAAGACTGTAGTTATGTACCAGCCAGCTCCAGGGAATAATCACACTGTGCCGAAATATCAAAGTGAATGATCATAGGCTAAATGTTGTGACAAATTCACCTGTCTTGGCAGCACTGTGTCACAAGCTGCCACAATTGATGACGAAGTGAATGCAAGGAATCTCCAAGGCCAGTGCGGCCTTTGGCAGACTGTACAAGAATGTATGGGACAGAACTGGAATAAAGCCTGCAAACAAAGCAAAAAGTCTACAAAGCAGTTGTATTATCCACACTACTATATGCTTGTGAAACCTGGACTGTTTATCGGCGACACGCTAGGAAATTAAACCACTTCCACACAGTCTGCCTAAGGAAGCTACTAAAGATTAAATGGCAAGACAAGATTCCAGACACTGAAGTCCTAGAAAGAGCATCCATGCCCTGTATCCCACACTCTACTGATGAAGAATCAGATTCGCTGGGCTGATCACTTGACTCGCATGCCAGATCACAGGCTCCCCTAAACGAATTTTTTACAGCGAACTGGGTTGTGGTAAACGCTCCCAAGGTGGCCAGAGGAAACGCTTTAAAGGACACTCTGAAAATCTCACTGAATGCTTTTGGAATTCATCATGACACCTGGGAGGCTGCAGCCAGAGACCGAAATTCGTGGCGTGCATCATTACGCAAGGGTGCAGTCATATGTGAGGCAACCAGGACTGCAAGAGCTGTGATGAAAAGGCAGGAGAGAAAAACCACTGCAGGAAATTCTCCTCCAGAAACGTCAAGCATTCCTTGCCCACATTGTCAAAGAACATTTCGAGCAAAATAGACTTATCAGCCATCTTAGAACCCACGGCTCCATACCTTCAACCCCACCGGATGAAATGAATGGTCATCATCATTCTTGATGGACAAACAACAACAATTGCTTTCTGAACGACCGGGACCCATACTAACATAACATTTCATTAAAAAAAGCCTTGCTGCCAAATCGCCCAAAGCTGTGTTTCGAACGCGGTTATGCGGGATTACGAACTGCGTCTGTAAACATCTTCCGGAATTATTTACCAGTGAATCTTGGGACCGTCAACAACATCAACAAACAACTTGACGAATGACAAATTTTGTCAAAAACAAAAAAATGCAATTTTGCTGCAGCGTTCCCGTTGAGCTTACGAAAGAATGCTTTTTAACCCTGTTTAAATTCCTGGCAATTGAATCGTTAATTTGACTCGTTGCTCTTAACAATTTGTGCAACAGAAAGATTTCATTTTGAATATTTGCGATTACTGTGGGAGTAACCGATGTTTCCACAATCAAACAATATCTTTACTTTAACTATGTGTTTTAAGTGTTTAAGTCAGAGTATTATTCATGCAGCCACTTCATGTGATATATAACTCTGCAATATGCTCCTGACGAGATGTAGCGACATATGCCAGGGCATAAACCGTGCAATATAGTGTATGTGGCCTCTGTGTTTAAATCCAACAAGGGAATAGTTTGCTTTGAACATATAAACAGTCTGTTGTGGGCAGGTTTTCTAGTTTCAATTTTACACGAAGGAGTGAGTGTCCCGTCTACTCTTCAATATTTCTAACTTCTGAGGATGTTAATGCGTACCACGTGCACACAGTACCTTACGGAGTGGTGGTAGTGCTGTGACTAGCATGCATGTCTGCTGGCCTGGTGTACATGTGTTTGAATCCCATCGATACGGAACATTTGTATTTATATGGTCGGAGCACAGCCAAAAAATATGATCGAGGACTCTTTAATTTTCTTACCGAGCTGAGGAAAACGAGTTATTTAGCTACATTGCTGGCGAATGGATCAGCGAAGACATGGCAAGACAAGTCAACAGACAAGTCAATGGAAGACTAGACTATAGAAAAGACAATGGAAGACAAGATTAATAATAATAATAACAATAATAATAATAATAATAATAATAATAATAATAATAATGAGAAGAAGAAGAAGAAGAAGAAGAAGAAGAAGAAGAAGAAGAAGAAGAAGAAGAAGAAGAAGAAGAAGAAGAAGAAGAAGAAGAAGAAGAAGAAGAAGAAGAAGAAGAAGAAGAAGAAGAAGAAAGAAGAAGAAGAAGAAGAAGACGAAGACGAAGACGAAGAAGAAGAAGAAGAAGAAGAAGAAGAAGAAGGAAGAAGAAGAAGAAGAAGAAGAAGAAGAAGAAGAAGAAGAAGAAGAAGAAGAAGAAGAAGAAGAAGAAGAAGAAGAAGAAGAAGAAGAAGAAGAAGAAGAAGAAGAAGAAGAAGAAGAAGAAGAAGAAGAAGAAGAAGAAGAAGAAGAAGAAGAAGAAGAAGAAGAAGAAGAAGAGAAGAAGAAGAAGAAGAAGAAGAAGAAGAAGAAGAAGAAGAAGAAGAAGAAGAAGAAGAAGAAGAAGAAGAAGAAGACGAAGAAGAAGAAGAAGAAGAAGCCGTTCAGACATTTATTTTCCTACCTTCCCTTTGTTCTTTCCACCTCAATATTTCCAGCTGTCACCAAGTTCTGTAGTTTATGTCTTTTCAGAACGTTCCCAACATTTTTAACTGTCCACGTCAAATTTCTCTACTTTGTTTACGGTTCTCACTTACTTCTTGTAGGACTTGCTCAATGGTGTTTCTGTCTGCCAATGGTATTCGTTGCATTTTCCTCAGAAACCACACCTCCACTGCCACTAGATGTTTTTCAGCTTGTCTGATCTTCGTCAACGTTTCGCTTCCACAGAAAAGTAGAGGTTCTGTGTAGCACTTCAACACTATTTTTCACAATCCACATCTTTTCATTAGTCAGTATGTTTTTGGTTTTGCAAAATCCCACCAGATGTTATGATTACTCTGAAATAGTTGTACTGATTCACTTGTTGAAGAATATTCCCATTTATAATTATATTACATTATGGAATTTCTTTCTCCTTAGAGACGACCATAATGTCTATCTTCTTTCAATTTAATTCAAATACTAGGTGTTAACAGATAACCGTATCTACTCAATGTATAATAGACCATTGAATTAATACTTGACCCCAAGCTGAGCTAATATAACGGTCGAGTTCATAATGAAAATTCGTCTGATGGTATAATATTAAATATGCGAGCGAGAGGACGAGGAGTAGTTGAAGAAGAAGAAGAAGAAGAAGAAGAAGAAGAAGAAGAAGAAGAAGAAGAAGAAGAAGAAGAAGAAGAAGAAGAAGAAGAAGAAGAAGAAGAAAGTAGAAGAAGAAGAAGAAGAAGAAGAAGAAGAAGAAGAAGAAGAAGAAGAAGAAGAAGAAGAAGAAGAAGAAGAAGAAGAAGAAGAAGAAGAAGACAAAGAGAAGGAGGGGGAGGAGTAGGGGAGGAGAAGAATAAGAAGAAGAAGAGACACAGCTATGCCACTCCACCAAATTCACATACACACACACACACACACACAAACACACACACACACTGTTGATACTTTACGCCTCTGATGCACATAAACTATAGCCATAACCTTTATACATTCTTTGAAAGACTACTTACATTTCATCTTCTTCTCATTATCCAAATAATTTTAAATATTTCCACTAAAAATCTTATAAAAGTTTATTAAATATGCTAAGTTATTTAAATAATATTATACATTTATGATACTTTCCGTAGTGCCCCTTAAATAATTACTGTTATGGTGTTATGTCCCTTTAAAAAAATGCTGAGATTGGGACATCTAGACCAGGGGTGGCCAACCTTTTCAGCAGGTGGGCCAAATTTCAGAAATAATATTTCCTACCGGGCCAGGGACCTATTTTTTTTTTAATTGTTGTTATTAATTAATGTAAATAAGCAAGCGTGATACAGCTTCGACCACATCGTCGCTTCCCAGTAGATGAGATCGTGCTCAAACGCTTACCTGGTGTAATGTAAACAACAAAAAATATATCTTGTTAATTAATTTATCTTTCCCTTGTAGATGAGTAGTAACTCATTTAGGGGGTCAGTTATATCGACCAGAAATGCAAAGTCGCAAACCCACTCTTTGTCTTCAAACTCTGGGATACTTTTCGACTTGCTTGCAAAGAATGATTGTATTTCGTGTTGCAAATCAAACACTCTTTTCAACAATTTGGCACGGGTCAGCCATCTTACTTCTGCATAAAATGTAACGTCATGATAATATGAGTCCAAAGACTAGAAATTATTGAAACTGACGGTGATTCAACCCGTTCGACTTCATGAAGATCACTATTTTGACTACCACTTTTATGACATGGTCCATTTTGAGGGCCTTCGAACATAAATTCTCCTGATGATTAATGCAATGAAAATTTAGGATGGAAGTGTTACCGACTTTGGAAGCCCTCATCTTATATATAAATTAGGATCTCCGTCTGTCTGTCTGTCTGTCTGTCCGTCTGTCCTTTATGCGCTCGCGAACGGCCCATCCGATTGAGATGAAATTTTCTACACGCCTTTCTTTCATTCCAGAGCTGCCAACTGTAATATTTTTTTAGTGTGAAATCGCCTGCTTACCCAGTATTATTTCATTTTTCATTTTTCATTGTAATTTCATATATCTCAGGGGACCTAACTCTATAAAAGTTATTTCAAGGGGCATAACTTTTCTGTATAACTTATAGTCATATTGTGGCATCGTTTTCAAAGATTTATAAACTCTTTGTCCATAGTTATGTACCGGCATATGAGTTATAATAAATAATGATACAATCTGTAAGGTATTTTCAAATTTTTCATAAAAATAATGCACAATGCATAACATTGTAACTCATCTTTTTTTGCTTAAGAAGTTACTGTAGTCATGCAGGTGATTATAGTGTTTTTTTTTTTGGTTGCCTCAATATAAAATTCAATATCTCAGTAACGGGCTGAGATAAAATGATGAGATTTAGTATATAACGTTATCATTATGTCCACCCAACAAAACAATTTTTGTTCTGGAGATTTTACAGCAGATTTTAAAGTTAGCTTATATACGGTATATTAATTATGACTTAAAGATTACGACCATGATTTTAACAGTTTTACAGCTTCCCCAAGATTCGACCCAAATTATTCAAAATTTTCACGTGACTTTCGTTTTCAAACAAACAGCGCAAAGATTCAGAGGCGTCTCCAAATGTGGGTTCTTTCATGAAACGTGATTATATAAATAAACTAGCTGACAAGGCCCGGTTTCTGGTGGAAATCAATCAATCAATCAATCAATCTGTCTGTCTGTCTGTCTGTCTGTCTGTCTGTCTGTCTGTCTGTCTGTCTGTCTGTCTGTCTGTCTGTCTGTCTGTCTGTCTGTCTGTCTGTCTGTCTGAATGTCTGTCTGAATGTCTGTCTGTCTGAATGTCTGCCGGTCGGCTGACCCATCCACCTACCCACCGACCCACCGACCTACCGATATCTATCTATCTATCTATCTATCTATCTATCTATCTATCTATCTATCTATCTATCTATCTATCTATCTATCTATCTATCTATTCTATCTATCTATCTATCTATCTATCTATCTATCTATCTATCTATCTATCTATCTATCTGCCTGCCTGCCAGCCCGACCACCCACCCACCGACAGACCGACCGACCTACCGATATCTATCTATCTATCTATCTATCTATCTATCTATCTATCTATCTATCTATCTATCTATCTATCTATCTATCTATCTATCTATCTATCTATCTATCTATCTATCTATCTGTCTGTCTGTCTGTCTGTCTGCCTGTCTGCCTGCCGGCCCACCCACCCACCCACCGACCGATCGACCGACGTACCGATATCTATCTATCTATCTATCTATCTATCTATCTATCTATCTATCTATCTATCTATCTATCTATCTATCTATCTATCTATCTATCTATCTATCTATCTATCTATCTATCTATCTATCTATCTATCTATCTATCTAATCTATCTAATCTATATGTCTGTCTGTCTGCCTGCCTGCCGGCGCACCCACCCACATACCGACCGACCGACCGACCGACAGATATCTATCTATCTATCTATCTATCTATCTATCTATCTATCTATCTATCTATCTATCTAATATATCTATCTATCTATCTGTCTGTCTGTCTGTCTGCCTGTCTGCCTGCCTGCCTGCCGGCCCACCCACCCACCGACCAACCGACCGACGTACCGATATCTATCTATCTATCTCTATCTATCTATCTATCTATCTATCTATCTATCTATCTATCTATCTATCTATCTATCTATCTATCTATCTATCTAATCTATCTAATCTATCTAATCTATCTGTCTGTCTGCCTGCCGGCCCACCCACCCACATACCGACCGACCGACCGACAGATATCTATCTATCTATCTATCTATCTATCTATCTATCTATCTATCTGTCTATCTATCTATCTATCTATCTATCTATCTATCTATCTATCTATCTATCTATCTATCTATCTATCTATCTATCTATCTATCTATCTATCTAATCTATCTAATCTATATGTCTGTCTGTCTGCCTGCCTGCCGGCGCACCCACCCACATACCGACCGACCGACCGACCGACAGATATCTATCTATCTATCTATCTATCTATCTATCTATCTATCTATCTATCTATCTATCTATCTAATATATCTATCTATCTATCTGTCTGTCTGTCTGTCTGTCTGTCTGTCTGTCTGTCTGTCTGTCTGTCTGTCTGCCTGCCTGCCGGCCCACCCACCCACCGTCCAACCGACCGACGTACCGATATCTATCTATCTATCTATCTATCTATCTATCTATCTATCTAATCTAATCTAATCTATCTGTCTGTCCTATCTATCTAATCTATCTGTCTGTCCTATCTATCTAATCTATCTGTCTGTCTGTCTGCCTGCCTGCCGGCCCACCCACCCATTAACCGACCGACCTACCGATATCTATCTATCTATCTATCTATCTATATATCTATCTATCTATCTATCTATCTATCTATCTATCTATTTATCTATCTATCTGCCTGCCTGCCGGCCCGACCACCCACCCACCGACAGACCGACCGACCTACCGATATCAATCTATCTAATCTATCTGTCTGTCCTATCTATCTAATCTATCTGTCTGTCTGTCTGTCTGCCTGCCTGCCCACCCACCCACTAACCGACCGACCTACCGATATCGATCTATCTATCTATCTATCTATCTATCTATCTATCTATCTATCTATCTATCTATCTATCTATCTATCTATCTATCTATCTATCTATCTATCTATCTATCCATCTATCTATCTATCTATCTATCTATCTATCTATCTATCTATCTAATCTATCTGTCTGTCTGCCTGCCTGCCTGCCTGCCGACCCACCCACCCACCCACCGACCGACCGACCCACCGACCGACCGATCCACCCACTCAGCCAGCCAGCCAGCCAGCCATCCATCCACCCACCTATCTTTCTGCCTACCTACCTACCTTTCTGTCTGTCTGTCCGGGCCGCATCATTCATTTTATTCGGAGACTGCCGAGGGTCGTCGCTGGAGCTACGGAGTTCGTGCTTTGTGCGACGCTTTCCGCGCTGCGGAAAGAAACTGAGCCATATGGGATAAAAACCCTGTGCAATGCAGCCGATTCTGTCGACTGTAAGCTACTTCTTTGATTGCACCCACTCCCATACGAATCCAGATACGCCTTTGTTTGTCATCTGAATTTGCAGGTCCTCATTACCGTAAACATAACATTTTTAACAAGAAATCACTAGTTGTTAAGCAAAACATCAAAGGAATGATGCCGCTTTTAATGATTTAAGTTGTTTTGGGACCTATCAAAGACATATTCCTTGGGTGGGGGTAAATATAAGACGGCTGGAAAAATTTCATAACGATGCAACAGATAGTTTTCAAAATAATTGATCTTGAATGACGGCATAAATTTCCGGACAGAGCATTTTTTAAAGTTACTTTTTTTTATTGTATGAATTTAATGAGACGCTACCCGCCAGGAGCTGGGCGAAGTCACGCCGGGTCAGATAGATAGACAGACCCACCTTTTCGCTGCAGTTGTCTACTCCTCCTTTTCCTTCTTCTGCTGATGCTGCTGCCGCCGCTCCATTTACCCAAGTTAATTGTTGGGGGAAGATGTAAAGATCTTTCAAGTGCTCTTTCTAATGCTTTTTGTAAGTTGGTCTTCGTTTATCTAAGGTTGTTCTAACTGCAACCAATAAATGATTAGACAGACAGGCAGACAGACAGACAGAGAGGGACGGACAGACAGACAGACAGACAGACAGACAGACAGACAGATAGTCGGTAACGGGAACGGGAACTTATATGACTACTTATATGAATTAAATGAGATGCTCCCCACCAAGGACTGGGCGATGCCGGGTCAGACAGACAGACAGACAGACAGACAGACAGACAGTCGGTAACGGGAACGTGAGCTTATATGACTACTTATATGAATTAAATGAGATGCTCCCCACCAAGGACTGGGCGAAGCCGGGCCGGGTCAGCTAGTTTTTAATAAATTTTACTAAACCTTCGGGTTTCCCAACCATTGCTGGGGCACCATCCGTTGTTAAGTAGCAATTCAATGTCGATGTAACTGCTTCTAACAAATCTCGTAACTTAGTAGTGTCCTTAGGTGGATACAGCGCCGCTAATTCTTCTGTCTTTTTAAAATGGATATCAATACCCACGATAAAAATTGCCAGTTGGGCAGTATCTGCCATATCTGTGCTTTCATCCACTGCTAGAGCTTAAAATATAAACTCGGATGCTCGACTTTTCAAATTATCTTCAATATATTTTCCAATGTCGTCCTCATGCCTAGTAATAGTCTATCGAGACAGACATTTTTTTTTTAGAAATCCTTCTTCTTTTCTGGACACAGAGTTTCAACGACGCTCTCCAAACATCCCTTAACCATTTCACCGTCTGAATATGGCTTCGTTTTTTTTTCTATACAGCATAACTATATTTTACATAGCATGTCGACCATGGACCCGCTCTAGTAATTATCCTTTGTTGTGCAGAAATGTTTTTTTAAAGTCATTTACTTGGTCTTGTCGAAATTGCCCTTTGTACTTATAAAACGTATTTGCATGTTTAATCTCGTAGTGCCGTTTGATGTTATTCTCTTTCAAGACAGAAACAGGTTCGTTGGATATCAAGCATATGAGCTTTGTTTTAATTTCCACGAAAAAGATAGTATATAGTCCACCTGTCTTAAAAACTTCTTAATTCTTCTGTGATTCTTCTCTTCTTTGGTCCAACGTCTTTACTAGTTGACACCATGGTTACGTAATACCTCAAATACCATTCCATTGGCACCTTGCCGTCTTGACAGACGATAGTTTGTGCTTTAAAAAGGCATAACTTTTAACTATGGCGGTAGCGAGTGTAACTGATAAGGCCAATTTGCGCTGTAAATGTCCGTTCACAGTGGGTGCATCTGAACATGTGGTCATTTCCACCATCATGCACCATCTTACGTCTCAAACGCTTGGTGTGTGACTTTTCTGCAATAATTTTCTCCTTTGACTTTATTCCATTTCTGATATTTGCCCTCCATGTAACACGTTCAGCGGCGACTTGCTCCCAATGTGCATTATCAATGCCTGTATCAATCATGTCCCTCTTACACACATCTTTGTATCGTAGTAGAGGCCGACCCTGAGATCTCTTACCCATCTGTAATTCACCAAAAGAGATATCCTTTGGTATTCTACCATCATCCATCCTCCTAAGATGTCCTATCCATCTAAGTCTACGAAGACTGAGCATGGAATAAACTGTCACACAACCTGATCTTTCCAATACTTCAGTATTTGTGATTTTGTCTTGCCACTTAATACCAAGAATTCTTCGCAGACACCGCATATGAAAGCTCTTTAAATTGTTCTCTTGGTGTGAGTAAGTTGTCCAGGTTTCACTGCCATAGAGAAGAGTACTAAGGACACAGGCTTGATAGACAAGGACTTTTGTTTTGGCAGTAAGCTTCCTGTTCTCCCAGACTCTTTTTCTTAACCTGTTCATTGTTGTTGCTGCCTTACCAATCCGGATGTTGATTTCCTGATCTAGGGATAATTTGCTATTTACCACTGATCCTAGATATGTAAAATGGTCTACTATCTCTAGTTCGGCGTCGTCAATAAAGATTGATGGTACCCCATGTGCACCTTGTGACATAATCTGTGTCTTCTTTTTGCTAATTGTTAAACCAAATTCAGAACAAGCATTGGAGAATGCAGATAGTAGACATTGCAATTCTTCCTCAGAGTGGGTCGTAACTGCAGCATCATCTGCAAAAAGCAACTCTCTGATCAGTACCCTCCTAATTTTGGTCTTAGCCTTCAATCTCTGAGCATTGTAGAGGCCGCCATCTGAGCGTGAGTGAATGTATATACCACCATCCTGATCACGAAATGCATATTTCAGTAGAAGTGAAAAGTATATTCCAAAGAGGGTGGGAGCTAGTACACAACCTTGCTTAACTCCACTCTTGATTTCAAATTCTTCAGAATTTGCACCATCAAACTTGATTATACCCTTCATGCCTGTGTGGAACGATTCCACAATGGACAGAAGAGTTGGTGGGCAGCCAATCTTCTTTAGTGCCTTGAAAAGACCCTCACGACTGACCAAATCAAATGCCTTTGTGAGGTCGATGAAGGCAATAAACAGTGGTTGATTCTGTTCACGGCATTTTTCTTGCATTTGTCGCAATGAGAATATCTCCATAGCACAAAGCCTGGGCTAAAATATAGAGATCATGTGTTGCCCATGCAGCATGATCCCTCTCTCGGCCTGCCTAGTTCACTCCAGAGGAAAGGTCTACATCTGGAACAAGACAAGCTGCAGAAGCTGCCGGATCAGCAAAGCAATGCTCTAACTGTCCGCCTGTCGGAGCTTCGATCCTAGACCAGTCGCCAACCAAGGCTTAGGGCCTGATCTGCCCTGGAATGACAATTTTGTCTTTAGCTTGCATTTCCTTGCACCAGGGTAAGGCTTGTACCCTCCCAATTGCGCTCTTCCGCCCGAAGCCGTTGGCACAATGTGGGGTGTCGGGTTTGGTAAGCGCCGCCCAACGTTCGGCGCTAACAGAAACCAGGTAGTACCGTCTACTGTTATACGGTAGCTCAGTCATATCTGACTAAGACCTGACCTGATACAAATAATGAATATTCAGATAACAAAAACCCACATCAAAATAATATTAATAATCTATATTAATCATACCTGTCTCGCTGATGTTCTCAGCCAATATCCAACCAATATTATTCCTTCAACAACATCCACTCAGAGAAATATCAGGAACAGAGAGTTTATATCTAATACCACAAGGTCTTTTCACAAACTAAACCACCATGGTTCCTACAGTCTATGGTCCATAATATTCCCTTTACGAATGTTCATGTTCAAGTCACTGTAGTAGAACTAGCCAGGGTAATAAGTTCCAAAGGTGTATATATTCATTCGGCTAAATGTTCCGGATTTGGGAGTATCCTGTGCAACATTCCTCAAGCAGTGAAATATACCTGATAATAAATTTCCTCAGAAGTTATGAATATCCACAGGGCAGATTAACTTCAGGAGTTATAAATGGCCATAGTTCAGATAAAGTTCAGACGTTATAAATATCCACAGGTCTGGTAAACTTCAAGAGTTTTAAATATCCAAATGGCATATAAACTTCAGGAGTTATACACATCCGTAGAGCAGATAAATTTCAAGAGTCATAAACATCCATAATGATACCAGTCAAGGATGGAAATTATCCATAAATGATCAACGACGGGCAGTGCTGATATCCATGGTAATACGTTTCAGGCCGTGAAAACTATCCATGATGAAAACGTTCAGGTTTTCAAAATGTCCTGAAGGATAAAATTCAGGTTTTAAAAATGTCCAGGTGCAAACAATTCAAGTCCATCTGGATAACAGCCAGGTTTCGACAATGTTCATAACACTTCTCCTGAATTTAACAACTAGCCATGAAGGGAGGACTCAGCTGGTGCATTTACTTGAGTAGTAGGTACATTTGTGTTGGCCAGGCCATACTCTTATATACATTGATCATTCACTCAATAGACTTCTGTAATGTTGAGGTTGTCGTAAACTTAGAGAGCAAATAATATTAAGGAAATTCCGCTCTTACAGCAATATAAAGGCGAATCCTTTTCATCATATGCCGATGAATCAGCCACTCCAAATGAGAACTAGAGCATTTGTACTATGCTTCAGGTTCGGCCAAGGCACAGCCCACCATCCTGGAGTCCAAAGAACCCCACTGTATGCAATACGGAAAATACAGCTGGTCGCTAGAAAAGCATTTCTCTGACTCCTTACAGTTTTCAATGTTAAAACCTTAAAAACTTCTCAGTTCAATCCATACACTCGATTTCTTTTCATGTACCTATCCTAGGCGCACTTTTAACACGAAACATGACAGCTTTATGGGGGTGGTGTATCGGAAAGGACCGGGCTGGAGAAAGAGGTGGAGGGGGGGGGGAGCAGTAGTGTTGCTATCTCCCGTCTTCTTGTCACCAACCAGATGGTCGTGTGGACGCAGTTCCCAACTCCTGTCAACTTCAAACGAAACGTACCGGCGGATTAAGGTTGTGCTTAGAAAATTGGGCTTGGCCTCGAATTAATATTGTGACCTCTGAATACACAGTTTAATAGGGAATCCAAGTGTCGTTGATAGACAGATAATATTTGAAATATGTCACAACGACTCGTGATGTAATGTTCTTTTGTGATATGTACAGTAAAGTTAACATTTATGTTCATTTGACCTAGCTACGCGGGCCACAACATGACCCCCGGCGGGCCATATGTGGCTCGCGTGCCTCATGTTGGCCACCCCTGATCTAGACAGTCTTTTAATTGGAATCCACGTGTGGGAGGAGATGGTGTGGAGTGTGGTAGGAAAACCTAAATACGCAAGTAAAAACATGAATAAATAGTACAGAGAGGACATGCATGGAGCTGTATGGTATAACTAAGGATATGACGGCTTGGGATGAGTTGGTTTAGGACCTATGTCACAATGGAGGACAAAGAGAGGACAAATGAAGATGAGGGCTAGATTTAAACACAACAAGAGAAGTATAAAACTCCAACTCAGTGAGTAACTATGATATCGGTATAATTTATAATCTAAATTTTGTTCATTCATTCTATATTTTTATTCTCACTCTGTTATTCTGTATTTGTTTAACAGTGGGAAGATCATGTCGCTATAACAGCCTCGCTTTTGCGATATGAGAGATTTTCAATAGCGAAGCAAATAGAAACGCTGAGTTAATCATCATCCCATATGAGCGACCAGCGAGTGTGGCCTTGGACCTCTCTAACCACGCCTGAAGAAGAAACTCAGCCTTGTTTAACACTGACGTTAAACTTTATGTTGCATATCCTTTACAGGACGTAGAAGTCAACCCCAGCATTATTGGCTGTTTATGATTCCTGGACACGTTTACGTTCAGTAGTTTTCCATTGTTTTCTGAATGACCGGGACCCATACTAACATACCATTTCATTAAACAAAAAGCAACGTAAGGCGGCCTTCTGCCAAATCGCCCAAAGCTGTGTTGAGTTGAGTTGAGTTAAGAACCGACATCACTGCACTCAGGACATTCCCATACGTGCTCAGTCCCCTCGTTCAACAGCCAGCAAAGAGTCATACTACTAATCGTTCCAACCGCTATCTGATTAAAAGTTCTCCTGGTCTTTCCTCTCAGTTTTGAGATTCTTCCAGAACCTCTACCGATCCCCCGCAATCTCATTCTTTCCACATACGGGTTCTCAATCTGTTCTTCCGCCTTCTGCACCTGGTCCCACAAGCGCAGGTCCACCTCACCCTTGTCCATAGGCAAACTACCACCAAGAGATGCATTCCCTGCTAGCCTATCAGCCTGTTCATTCCCCCGTACACCCGCAAGGTTAGGGTAAAATTTCCATACAATTCTCGCAATATGTGACCTCTGAAGCGTTTCGAACGCGGTATGCGGGATTACGAACTGCGTCTGTAACATCTTCCGGCATTACTTACCAGTGAAACTTGGGACCGCCAACACATCAACAAACAACTTGACGGATGACAAATTTTGTCAAAACAGAAAATGCAACTTTGCTGCAGCGTTCACGTTGAGCTTACGAAAGAATGCTTTTTAACGCTATTTAAATTCCTGGCAATTGAGTTATTAATTTGACTCGTTGCTCTTAACATTTGTGCAAGCAGAAAGATTTCATTCCGAATTTGCGATTAAAAATGCTTTTTGAAAGAATGCTTTTTAACGCTATTTAAATTCCTGGCAATTGAGTTATTAATTTGACTCGTTGCTCTTAACATTTGTGCAAGCAGAAAGATTTCATTCCGAATTTGCGATTACTGTGGGAATAACCGATGTTCCACAATCGAACAATATCTTTACTTTAACTATGTGTTTTAAGTGTTTCAGTAAGAGTATTATTCATGCATCCACTTCATGTGATATATAACTCTGCAGTATGCACCTGACGAGATGTAGCGACATATGCCAGGCCATAAACCGTCCAACATATTGTATGTGGTCTCTGTATTTAAATCCTCCAAGGGAATAGTTTGCTTTGAACATATAAACAGTCTGTTGTGGGCAGCTTTTCTAGTTTCAATTTTATAAGAAGGAAAGAGTCTCCCGTCTACTCTTCGTCACTTCTAGCTCCTGAGGATCTTAATGTGTGCCACGTGCACACAGTACATTGCGAGGTGGTGGTGGCACTGTGGCTAGCATGCATGTCTGCTGGCCTGGTGTACATGTGTTTGAATCCCCATCGATACGGAGCATTTTTATTTAAATGGTCGTAACACAGGCTAAAACCTGATCGAGGGCTCTTTACTTTTCTTACCGAGCTGAGGAAAACGAATTAGTTATCTACATCGCTGGCGAATGGATCAGCGAAGACATGGCAAGACAAGTCAACAGACAAGTCAACTGACAAGACAACGGAAGACAAAACTATAGAAAAGACAATGGAAGACGCCAGATTAATAATAATAATAATAATAATAATAATAATAATAATAATAATAAGAAGAAGAAGAAGAAGAAGAAGAAGAAGAAGAAGAAGAAGAAGAAGAAGAAGAAGAAGAAGAAGAAGAAGAAGAAGAAGAAGAAGAAGAAGAAGAAGAAGAAGGAGGAGGAGGAGGAGGAGGAGGAGGAGGAGAAGTAGAAGAAGAAGAAGAAGGAGGAGAAGTAGAAGAAGAAGAAGAAGAAGAAGAAGAAGAAGAAGAAGAAGAAGAAGAAGAAGAAGAAGAAGAAGAAGAAGAAGAAGAAGAAGAAGAAGAAGAAGAAGAAGAAGAAGAAGAAAAGCCATAGCTATGCCACTTCACCACATTTACACACACAATGTTGATTCTTTACTCCTTGAGCTCCCGGCCTTCAACACAAACCCTCGACCACACAAACCTCAACATGAAACCTCGACTACCCCAACTAATCCTATTCTCCACCACTTCTTATGCAGTTCTCCAACCTTACCCCGAGATTCGAACCTATCACCTCCAAATAACGATGGCACCTCGCTTCAGGAACAAGTGTACTTCGAGACATGACCAACTAGACGCATACCATACCCACGTCACTACCCTTACACACACTGTTGATCGTGAGGATCAGAGCCGCTCATCTATGTCCAACATTGTGTCATTTGGGTAACCGCTTCTGCATGTGGCCATAGAACGATCAAGCGCAGAATCTACCCTTCCACCTAAGCCAAGAGGCGATATTAAGGATGTTTGGCCGCTTAGAGGCCTTGCAAAATTTTTTGATTACGACTATTTTCCTGGAATTATTATTGAAAGAAACAACCAATTCATGAAATATCGAGAAGAAATAGAACAATGCATTATTGAATTCTCATGCATGCAAACCATAAAGCCATACATTTTGCAAAACTTTCAAAATCGACTTAAAATTTATCGCGTCATTTATAATTTATATGTTTGTATATAATTTCTTTAATAGCTTATAAATTGTTATTATAATTACTAAGTTATTTAAATATTGTTTTACCTTTACGATAATTTTAGTAATACCCCTTTAAAAAAAAATTGTATTAGAGTTATCTCCCTTACATTGAAAAGAAAATCTGAGGTGAGTATATCTAGTCAGTCTTTTCCCTGGAATCCACAGGTGGGAGGAGACGGTGTGGAGGGGGCTAGGAAGACCTAAACACGCAAGTAAGGACAGAATAAATAGTATAAAGAGGACATGCTTTCTTCTTCCTCTTCTTCTTTCGTTCGCTTGAAATATATCTATAACTGCAATGGTGTCTCTTGTATGAATCTAACAGTCGTTTTTAGCTCACTCATCGGTCCATAGAGCTTATCTTCCACTGTTGTCTCTCTAGGCCAGAAGGTATGCCTGGGTATGTTGTAGTTTGGGCAGTCTTGGAGTATGTGCTCTGCTGTCTGCGACGCCAAACCAGATGTGCACATGGCTGAGTCACAAATCTTGAATTTTGTATACATGTGGTTGCATAATCTATTGTGTCCTGTTCTGGGACGCAGAATAATGACTTGTTCTAGTCTGTCCATAACGTGGTAGTCGTCTTGAGCAAGTTTTGGTCATTCTTTGAGATTGAAAGATTTGATCATTCTTTTTTTCTTTTGGTGGTATGTAATGGGCACATCAGGTTGTTCTTCTTTTGCTCCTTCCTTAGCCAATTGATCACCTCTGTCGTTTCCGCGTACTCCACAGTGGGATGGTATCCACTGCATGGTGACCTTATGCTGACTGCTAAGTTCAGAAAGTAGTGTCATTAGTACTGGCAATTTCCTAGACAGGAGCACCTCGAGTAGTGATTTTGCATCTGTCAACATCACCACATGTTGTGTACCATGGTTGGTATTTAGTAATTTCTTTGCTGCTATCTTGATTGCCTCAATTTCAGCATCATAGTTATGGCAGTACTTTCCTGTTGGAACTCTGGCCGTGTCCCTAGTATTATTTGGATATTCTATGTACACTCCCGCTCCTCCATTTCGAACAGCATTTTGTGCTGACCCATCTGTGTAGACTAGGATCCAGAGGTCCTGTGAGTATTCGTTATTAAAGAAGTTGAGAGTGACTGTTCTGCGCTGTACACTGTTCTGTTCTTCCTTGTCAAATATTCCTCGCACTTTAGTCTGGATTTGTAGAGATAGTCGATGTGCATCTTTCCATGGAGTTCGCTCTGGAATAGTTGTCAGGGGGATACCAACTGTGGGCAGATTGGTGGTTTCTCTGCAGAGTCGCTTGGCCTGGTGGATAAAACTACTTCTTTGCAACCGCCCAGTAGCTAAGTTTTCAAATCGGTTCTTCATAGCGTGGTCTGGAAAGCTGAGGAACTTTTCTGCTTGTATTAGTGTTTTCTTATCTCTGCGCTCTCTCAGTGCTTGGATCATCCCCATTTTCTCCATTGCAACTATAGGTGTTGATCTCATCCCTCCTGTGGTGACTCTAAGAGCCTGATTCTGCATTCTGTCCAGCTCTTGTAGTGTGATTTTTTATGCTGAACACCACGCAGTTGACCCGTATTCCAGGTGTGGTCGTATGCTCTGTTGATAAACTTTGCTAAGTATTTTCCCACTGGCTCCCCATGTGGTTCCATTTAGCTATCTCAAGATGGCTATTTCTCCATGTCAGCCTGGCATCAAATATTACTCAATGGTATGTTGGTTCTTTATCTTCTCTTAGGGGTGTTCCATTTATCTGGATGATCCCTGCCTTGTGTTTCGGAGAGAGGGTAAATAGAGTGGTGCTGCATTTTTCAGTGTTTCTGCTGACACACTATCTATCCGCCCATGAAACAAAAGTATCTACAGCTCTTTGTAGCAATATGGTGGCCACTGATGCATGTTCATTTGTGCTCCACAAAACCAGGTCATCAGCGAACATTGCCGCTTTAATTCCATACAGTAAATTAGCAAAAAGATCATTGATGAAGATTAGAAAAAGTGTGGGACAGGACTCCGCCCTGGGGAACACCGTGGCGCAATAGTACTTTCTTGCTCTTGAGTCCGTCTATCTGTACTCGGGCTCTTCTGTTGTGCAAGTATGCTTTCACCCATTTGTGCATAAGGTCCAGGTGTAATTGAAGATCTGCAATAGCTTTGCTTTGGCTTCTGTTCCTAGGTTCCTGATCATTTTATTGGAGATACTATCAGCTCCTGGTGACTTTCTCATTTTCAGTTTTGATATGACTAGCTCCAGTTCGCCGATTGCGATAGGTGCCTCCATAACCTCATGTACTATTTCCTCCTGTCCTGTATGTTGCCATTTCTCTCGAATCTCTTGTTGTTTCTCTGGACTATTTTCGATAATGTTATCTTGTGCGAATGAGTCCGCATAACGGTCAGCTGCTTGCTTTCCTGTAAAGATGTTTCCGTATTTAAGTAGTGCAATTTTTGAGTTTCTTTCTGTGCCCTCATAGTTATGTTGTTTCATTAGCTTCCACAATTTCCATGTGTCTTTTTCAAAGTTCAGTGACTCTGTTTTCTCCTGCAATCTTTTCTGTCTAGCCTGCAGCTGGGCCCTTTGAAATTTGGCTTTTTCGTGCTGATATTTATTGTGGTGCTCTTCGCTGGGGTTGGCCTTTGCTTGCCTTCTACACACTTTCACATCATTATGCAACTGTTCCAGTTCACTACTCCAGTAGGGTTTATAATGTTTAAGGGCTCCTCTTGGTACTGTTTCTCGTGCTGCCTATAGAATGCATTTCCCAAGCTCTTCAACTACTTTATTTATGTCCTTCTCAGTGCTCAGGTGTCTAACCAGTATGCTGGTGCGATGCTTGTGCATTGCCCAGTCTGCTTTCTTGTAGTTCCACCTTGAGAGGGTGCTGCTTTCACTTACAAGCTATTTTTCTACAATTAGAAATACTGGCCGAAGGTCACTGCCACCTAGCTGTTACCCAACAATTCGTTTAATGTTCTATTCCAGGTCGGGTGTATGAAAAGCCAGGTCAAGTGAAGTTGTAGTGTGCCATGATCTCGAGTAGAAGGTATGTGGTTCTCACGGCTTGTTAATCAAGATGAATCTATTCTCATACTGCCGGTCTTCCAGTCTCTCTCCTCTCTGGTCCATGTGATCATAGCCCCAGCTTTGTGAGTGACTGTTAAAATCGCTACACACAATCACTTTTTCTTTTAAAGGTAGTGTGTCCAATGCCCGTGGGCGGTCATTTGGACAGTAGTAATTGATCAGGTGAAGGTCTGTCTGTATTGCCTGTCATAAGTTTAAGTGTCTGATACTCAGTCCTTCCATGAAAACTTCAATTTGGAAAGCAGTGATGTTATTTTTAACAAGGGTCAGTATCCCACCCCTTCGCCTGTCTTTTCGGTCAGATTGGTAACACTGGTAGCCTCTGATTTTAAAGGCTATATTTTAGTTGAGGTGAGTATCTTGCAAGCAACAAACGCTGACACTTTCTTGGGCCAAGATGTTTTCTAGTTCTATTCTTTTTTGTTGTTGACACCCTCCGCATTCCAGTGTATTATTTTAAGTCTTTTAGCAGTTGTCGACATATTTCTTAGCGTTATTGCGTGGCATCCTGATTTCTGTGGCGCGTCTCTTGGCTGGCTGCCTCCGTCTTCAGCACCTTTCCTTTGCTAGAGTAGACTGTGGTCTTACCCGATAAACGAAGTATGGCAATATCGGTCTATCAAGAGAGTTGTGAGACAAGGATGTGTAATGTCTCCAGATCCCCTTTCCCCACCGGTGGCCACGTCATAGTATCTTGAAGTATTTTCCTTTTATTAGAATTGCAAAACTATAAAATATACTTGGAAATTGATGGGTGCCGCTATTAGTAACGTGACGTAAACAAAACAGGACAGGCTATCCCTGATTGCAACGCAATATTGATACATACATCTGATCAAGAGAACAGCCCAGCAATGCCGATTATACACATTCCAGATCCCAAACGGTAACATCCACATATTAATGTATCAGAAATGGAAATAAATGAACGTTGGCAAATCATCTCTAACTAAGGATATGACGGCTTGGGGCGAGTTGATTTAGTTAGGACCAATGTCCCAATGGAGGACAAAGAGAGGACACAAGAAGATGAGGGCTAGGTTTAGACACAATACGAGAAGCAGAAGACTCCAACTCAGCGAGTAGCTATGATGTCGGTGCCATTTATAATCTGAATTTTGTTAATTCATTCTATATTTTAATTCTCACTCTGTTATTCAGTATTTGTTTAACAGTGGGAAGATCATGTCGCTATAACAGCCTCGCTTTTGCGACATCATAGATGTTCAATAGCGACGCAAATAGAAACGCTGAGATAATCATCATCCGATATGAGCGACCAGCGAGTGCGGTCTCAGATTTCTCAAACCACGCCTGAAGAAGAAACTCCGCCTTGTTTAACCCTGACGTTAAACTTGGAGTATGAGTTTGTTGCATATACTTTACAGGATGTTGCAGTCATCCCCAGGAATTGTTTTCTGTTCATGATTCCTGGACAGGTTTAGGTTCTATAGTTTTCCATTGCTTTCTGAACGACCGGGACCCATACCATTTCATAAAAAAAAAGTAAGGTAGCCTGCTGTCAAATTGCTCAAAGCTGTGTTTCGAACGCGGTATGTGGGATTACGAACGGCGTCTATAACCACTTCGCCACGGAGCCGGCATTACTTACCGGTGAAATTTGGCCACCGTTAACACATCAAGAAATAACTTGATGACAATTTTTGTCAAAACAGAAAATGCAAGTTTGCTGCAACGTTCTCGATGAGCTTACGAAAGAATGCTCTTTAACCATGTTTGCATTCCTGGCAACTAAGTACGTAATTTGACTCGTTGCTTTAACTTTTGTACAAACAGAAAGATTTCATTTCTAATTTGCGATTACTGTGGGAATAACTGATGTTCCACAATCAAACAATATCTTTATTTTAACTATGTGTTTTAAGTGTTTCAGCCAGAGTATTATTCATGCATCCACTTCATGTGATATATAACTCTGCAGTATGCACCTGACGAGATGTAGCGACATATGCCAGGCCATAAACCGTGCAACATAGTGTATGTGGCCTCTGTGTTTAAATCCACCTAGGGAATAGTTTGCTTTGAACATATAGGCAGTTCGTACCGATTCACTTGTTGAAGAATATTCCCATTTATCGTCATATTACATTATGGAATTTCTTTCTCCCTAGAGACGTCCATAATGTCTCTTCTTACAATTTAATTCAAATACTAGTTGTTCACTGTGTACAATAACCGTATCTACTCAATGTATAATAGACAACTGAATTAATACTTAACCCCAAGCTGAGCTAATAAAACGGTCGAGTTCATAATGAGAATTCGTCTGATAATATAATATTAAATATATGATCGAGAGGACGAGGATAAGGTGAAGAAGAAAAAGAAGAAGAAGAAGAAGAAGAAGAAGAAGAAGAAGAAGAAGAAGAAGAAGAAGAAGAAGAAGAAGAAGAAGAAGAAGAAGAAGAAGAAGAAGAAGATGAAGAAGAAGAAGAAGAAGAAAAAGAAGAAGAAGAAGAAGAAGAAGAAGAAGAAGAAGAAGAAGAAGAAGAAGAAGAAGAAGAAGAAGAAGAAGAAGAAGAAGAAGAAAGGCCATAGCTATGCCACTGTACCACATTTACACACACACACACACACACTATTGATACTTTACTCCTCGACCACCCGAGCCTCAACACAAACCCTCGACCACACAGACCACAACACAAAACCCCAACCACCCCACCTAATCCTATTCTCAACCACGTCTTATGTAGTTCTCCAACCTTACCCCGGGATTCAAACCTACCACCTCCAAATAACGACGGCGCCTCGCTTCAGGAACAAGTGTACTTCGAGACATGACCAACTAGACACAAGGTACATACCATACCCACGTCACCACCTTTACATATACTGTTGATACTCTACCCGTGGGCCAGTACCGCGTATAGAAGCCCCATATTCGTGTCATTCGGGTGACCGCTTCTGCCTGTGGCCATAGTACGACTAATAGCAGAATCTACCCTTCGCTTAAGACAAGAGGCGATAGTAATTACGTTTGGCCGCTTAGAGGCCTTGAAAAATTTTCGTATGGAAAAGGCTACATCGACAGAAGTAGCAGTGAAAGAAAAAAACCTGGCAATGAAATTTCAAGAAGACATAGCAGAATGCTATATTAAATTCTCATGTACATTAACTATAGCCTTAACTGTTACACTGTGTTTAAAAACTACTTACGATTTATCTTGCGTTTTATGACGTAAATAGTTATGTATAATCTCTTTGAAAGTCTTATAAGATATTACCACAAATGCTAGTTATGTTCAATAATAATATACAATTTATGATACTTTTAGTAATGCCCCTTAAAATAATAACTGTTATGGTGTTATGTCCCTTAGGAAAAACAATGTTGAGATAGGTATATCTACACAGTCTTTGAATTGGAATCCAAGGGCCGTTTTGTGGCCTTGCCTAAATTTTCTAAGTGTGTTCAAACACAAGCATGCCTAGCAAAGAAAAAAAAAACACTTTGAAATGAAGTATCAAGAAAAAATAGCAGAATGCATTATTAAATTCTGATGCACATAAACTATGGCCATCACTTTTACACATTCTTTGAAAAGCGACTTACATTTCATATGATCCAAATAACTGTGAATAAGTCTACTAAAAATCTTATAAAAGTTTATTAAATATGCTAAGTTATTTAAATAATATTATACATTTATGATACTTTTTGTAACGCCCCTTAAAATAATTACTCTTATGGTGTTATGTCCCTTTAAATATATGCTGAGATAGGTATATGTAGACAGTCTTTTAATTGGAATCCACGGGTGGGAGGAGATGGTGTGGAGTGGGGTAGGAAGACCTAAACACGCAAGTAAAGACAGAAATAAATAGTACAGAGAGAACATGAATGGAGCTGCTCGGTATAACAAAAGACATGACGGCTTGGGGCGAGTTGGTTTAGGACCTATGTCACTGTCACAATGGAGGACAAAGATAGGACAAATGAAGATGAGGGCTAGGTGTAAACACAATAAGCAAAAAAAGCATAAAACTCCAACTCAGCCAGTAGCTATGATGTCGGTACCATTTATAATTTAAATTTTGTTCATTCATTCTATATTTTAATTCTCACTCTGTTATTCTGTATTTGCTTAACAGTGGGAAAATCATGTCGCTATAACAGCCTTGCTTTTGCGACATCAAAGATTTTCAATAGCGACGCAAATAGACACGCTGAGTTAATCATCATCCTACATGAGCGATCAGCGAGTGCGGCCTTGGACCTCTCTAACCACAACCGTGCCAGCGACCTGTGCGCTGCAGCTTTCAAGACTCCGCTACTTTCGCACTGCACGAATTAACAATTCATGACATTTGCGAAAGGAATGCAATTTATTCAGAGCCGACATGTGAATGGCTCTACAAGCATTAGGCTTCATCATTGTTACACAATATGAATATATCAACGTAATGATAGATGATGCTAGCATTACACAATCTAAATGATATAGCCCTAAGTTTGCCTATGGCCTAGAAAGCTATCGTATTGGTCAAGGATACGTCCGACCTCTCTACCGTCTCCAGTCAGTCTGTCCCGCTACACATAGCGTGGACACGCACGGACCCTTTTGCCCTCCGTGCAGTCGCTATTATTGCGTGCCTGGTCTTGCCAGCACGCTGGCTGGTGAGTTTGAGTAACCTAGCCTATCACGGTTACCAGCAACCCAATTGCTTGGGGAAAGCCCTCGCTCATCCGTACTCTTTGCCCTCTGGTCTGACACAAATGTGTCTCCCTGTGAGGTATTAATAGTAGTCGGTGTCTTCCCTGTCTGGGTGTCTCTCTACTAGCCTAGTGTTAACTCCTTACTCCTGTAAGGGCTTATTGGGGATGCTGACAGGGTCCCCCTCCTCTTCGCGAAGTGTTACTTCCCCTTTCTCATCTTTGTAACACTTCTTGGTCACAAAAGAAAAATTGGTTGTCCCAATTTTGTCAGCTCTCCAATGAGTATAGAACTTTCTAGTTTGGGGATAGAACAATATCTTCTACCTTCATTCACAGTGTTCTATCTTTTCACTTGGCTGATTTAGTAGCCCATGTCTCAGTATAGTTGGATCCCTAGATATCTCAAGGATTGGTAGTGAACCGGAAACCGTTGTCTTATGACTTTTGTCCTGGTTTCTGTCGTTTGACCCTATGTCTTTTGACTTCCACCCATTGACTTCCGTCTTGACCTGTTCCTCCTATTGCCCCAAAATGACAACCCACCCACTAGTTGACTCTGTTATGAGTACAACACATGAGCACCAAGTGTTCATGTTCCCATCAATATCCCCTCCAACTCTATACACATAGCTCTACTGTTCACCTTCTCGCTTCCGCATGTGAAAAAGCTATGATCACTGTTACCTTTAGGTTTCTGATTATTTATTGTGTCCCCTGAATTTAGAGTTATTGTTCTTTGAATTAATTGGTGTGTGCAACTTTTATATGTTCGTTTTCCTGTTTGTTTGCGTGTTTTCTAATAAACTACAGTGTACTTAACTCTCTAACATGTGTATGCGTTAGTGTACTAAATGTGTGTGTTCCTTCGAGCGCCGCAAATCGGTTTATTGTGGTTACAAACGTTCGTTATTTTTATTTGTGACCACAACTCCGTTTTCTGAAGCTCAAAGTACGTTCTCTCTATATTCTGCTAAAGTGTTGCTGTAACACATATAAAACCTTTGACAACACATTGGAAACACACATGACACAGACAAGTCAAATAAGACCTTTCCAGCGGTGGAAAAAAATATTTCCGCTGTCTTTCCCTCTCGCTCTCTTTCTTTCAATGTTTACTCAGTTTTCGCATTCTCTCTCCGCATTTTCTCTTCTTTCATTCATCTTTCATTCCCTTTCATACTTTTCTTTCACTCAATCATTCTCTCGTCATTAAAATATGGTTCATAATACTACATACATCATTATTTATACATTAAATGATTGGCTGAAGTATAACAGTAATCACGCCAACTGACTGTGCGGTTTGTTTGCACGCGTCATGTCTGTACAAAAATATACATTGTTATAAGGATGGTTTGCTACCGATCCTGATATAGTAACTTCCATACTTTGGTGTGCTGACCTACATTACCTTCAAGGGAAATAATTTACTACTACTTTCATTTAAGCGAAATGGGTTAATTACCTTAAATGTTACTTGTGAAAAAGATGATATTAATTCCTAAATGATTGGCATTGCTTTTGAAATGATATATTAACTAAATGGATGTATAAATGATTATGATTATAAGTAAATTAACTAATATAGGATCTAATAATTGTATTTCTATAATGGATGTTTTAATAAATGGGTTATTAATTAAATGATGGTGATTTCTAACTAAGCAAATAAGAAAATAAAGTTATATATGCGTTTACATAATTTGCAATAGAATAAATAATAGGAAAATGAAGTTATAGATATTGTAAATAAAATAATAATGTACATATATCACAGTTACATTTCTATATCTAATTACACTAAGTTGAAATCCTCCTCTGCGTTGTGAAGCTAGAGCACATTTCTTTGTAGACTATACTAACATAGTTCATTCTGCCAATGTTTTTTCATGCTCTTCTTGAAGGATAGTGTATTAATATAGTTGCCTACCACATCATGTAGGTCCATAGCTAACCCTGTACTGTCATTCGGGGTCGAATCGTTGATTCAATACATTCAATTCGGGGTCTAGCCTTACTATATGCTGACGTTGGTTCACATCCTTTCTAGATCCGGGTCTAAGCTGGGTTCGCTGTCCTCTTGGCGTTAGTTCCCATAATCTAAATTGCGTGTGTCTCAGCGCATATTAATTTTGCGTATGTTCGTTACACTTTTATAGCACTGTTCTATTCACACAAGTCAAGTATCAGGCGATAATAACGCACTTACGATATGTCTTATTCACCACACATGGCACTTGGTTATTTAACATTACAGTGTCAATGTTTCTGGTGGTGTATGGTCGCTTCCTTCCTGTAACTCAGGTATTTGAATGGATGAAGGACGACTTAAAATGTCTGCAATCGTATTTAATCTCCCTTTCAAATGTTGGATGGTAAACGTATAATTTTGGAGAATTAAAGCCCACCTGTAAATTCTATTGTTGGTAGGGTGTCCAGATTGCATCACAGACAATGGAAAGTTATCGGATTGGATTACAAACTGTGCTCCTGCCAAGAAGCGATGAAACTTTCTCACACAATAGATCAAACTAAGGCCATTCATTCCTGATGCCGAGTATCTTCCTTCAGCAGGAGTGATGTTGTGAGCTACGGGGTGGAACGTCCCGTCGTTGAACTGACCTATGATTCCAGATCTGGATATGGCACTCATATCTGTGCGTAAGAAATAAGTGAGTTTCGGGTTAGGCATACGAAGGATAGATGAAACGATGAAAAAATGTTTCAATTTCGATACCGCACTAATTAATCGTGCATCCTTTACAAATAACTTAGCCGAAGCTTTTAAGATGTTAGAAAAAACACTGATGAATTTACTATAGTAGTTTGGGACCTGTTTCTTGGTCGTTGGCATTGTTACATTCAGCAATTTAGTGACGATACTGTCGTCAGTTTTCAATTGGCCCCTGCAGATGGTGTGACCCAGGAAGTCAATTTGTTCCATGCCCAACTCTATTTTGGACGGCTTAGCTATGAGTCCACACAATCTCACGCTGTTGAAGACCTGTCGACGTTTCGTTAGGTGTTTTGTCCCGTCTTTCGTCTGATTGCATCTGTTATTTCTATATGTCGAGATATTTGTCGCAGTTGTGTTTACTGTCGGAACTGGTAGTTCCATGTCGTCCAATACTGTTGTGCTACTACTTGTGTGTGCTGTTATCTGGCTACGTGTGTTTGCGTTGTCGCTGTTGTGTGTCGCCTTACCTAGTGAAGTTGAGTTGTGTGTGTCTGTCGTCTCATTGCTTGGTGTTGGTGCAATCTGTTCGGCTGTCTGATGTTCTTTTTGTGAAACGTTTGGTTTCAGGATGTTGATATGAAATATCTCTAAGGGTTCTTTTATCGATATTTCATTATCCGCATCTGATATTTTGAGTTCAACGTTGAGAGGCCCTTGGCAACATGTTAGTACCATGTTATGTTTATCGGTTAGTTGAATCACAGCCTTTTGGTTCTGTTTAAGGTGAATCGTTTTAGTACCCTCGTTTGGATAGTTATGGTTTCCATTACTCGACACCTGCATTAGAGGTCCAGTAATATCGACCGCTATACTTTCAAGTGGTCTAGATGCTATCACTGATTGTTGCCCTTCGGCTTTTACATGTTCTTTCTTTCGTACACGATGTTGACACACATTACAAGAGCGACAGAAAGGTTTATGTCCGAACAAAATTTCGGCCAGTAAAATTGTGATAGAATTCTGGCTCGCGTTTTATGATAGCCCAAATGTTCAGCAAACGGTGGTGAATGTGCCATTTTTAGCACCTTTTCCCGGTATGTTACAGGTAACACCGTCTGCTGAATTTTGCTGAGTAGTCGGTGTCTTCCCTGTCTGGGTGTCTCTCTACTAGCCTAGTGTTAACTCCTTACTCCTGTAAGGGCTTTTTGGGGATGCTGACAAAAGAAGAAATTCTGCCTTGTTTAACCCTGACGTTAAACTTGGAGTATGAGTATGTTGCATATCCTTTACAGGACGTACCGAAAGCTGTGTTTCTAACGCGGTATGCGGGATTACGAACTGCGTCTGTGACCTCCTAGCCATGGAGCCTGTATTACTTACCACTGAAACTTGGGCACCATCAACACATCAACAAACAACTTGACGGATGACAATTTTTGTCAAAACAGAAAATGCAACTTTGCTGCAGCGTTCCCGAAGAGCTTACGAAACAAAAAATGCTTTTTAACCCTGTATACATTTCCAGAATATGAGTTGTTAATTTGTCTCGTTCCTCTTAAAATTTGTGCAAACAGAAAGATTTCATTTAGAATTTGCTATTACTTTTTGAATAACTGATGTTCCACAATCGAACAATATCTTTACTTTTACTATGTGTTTTAAGTGTTTCAGCCAGAGTATTATTCATGCAGCCACTTCATGTGATATATAACTCTGCAGTATGCACCTGACGAGATGTAGCGACATATACCAGGCAATAAACCGTGCAACATATTGTATGTAGCCTCTGTGTTTAAATCCACCAAGGGAATAGTTTGCTTTGAACATATAAGCAGTCTGTTGTGGGCAGGTTTTCTAATTTCAATATTACACGAATGAAAGAGTCTCCCGTCTACTCTTCGTCATTTCTAGCTCCTGAGGATCTTAATGTGTACCACGTGCACACAGTACCTTGAAGAGTGGTGGTACCGTTGTGGTTAGCATACATGTCTGCTGGCCTAGTGTACATTTGTTTGAGTCCTCATCGATACGGAGCATTTGTATTTAAATGGTCGGAGCACAGCCAAAAACCTGATCGATGACTCTTTACTTTTCTTACCGAGCTGAGGAAACCGAGGTAGTTAGATACATCGCCGGCGAATGGATCAGCGAAAACATGGCAAGACAAGACTGCAGACAAGACAACGGAAGACAAGACTATAGAAAAGATTAATAATAATAATAATAATAATAATAATAATAATAATAATAATAAGAAGAAGAAGAAGAAGAAGAAGAAGAAGAAGAAGAAGAAGAAGAAGAAGAAGAAGAAGAAGAAGAAGAAGAAGAAGAAGAAGAAGAAGAAAAAGAAGAAGACGAAGACGAAGACGAAGAAGAAGAAGAAGAAGAAGAAGAAGAAGAAGAAGAAGAAGAAGAAGAAGAAGAAGAAGAAGAAGAAGAAGAAGAAGAAGAAGAAGAAGAAGAAGATGAAAAGCCATAGCTATGCCACTCCACCACATTTACACACAAACACTGATGATACTTTATTCTTCGACCACCCAGGCCTCAATACAAACCCTCAACCACATTGACCTCAACATAAATCCACGACCACCCCACTTATTCCTATTCTCAACCACTTCTTATGCAGGTCTCCAACCTTACCCCGAGATTCGAACCTACCACCTCCAAATAACGAAGCCGCCTCGCTTCAGGAACAAGTTTACTTCGAGACATGACCAACTGGACACATACCATACCCACGTAACCATCTTTACACACACTGTTGATACTCTACCCGTGGGCCAGAGTCGCTCATCGAAGACCCACATCGAGTAATTCGGGTAACCGCTTTTGCATGTGGCCATAGCACGGTAAAGCGCAGTGTATACCCGTCCACCTAAGTCAAGAGGCGATATTAAGGATGTTTGACATTTTAGAGGGCTTGCAAAATTTTTCGAAATGCGATCACGCATAGAACTGATTACCGTCGAAAGGAAACATCTTTAGAATTTAATATCAAGAAAAAATAGAAAATGCATTATTAAATTTTCATGCACATAAATTATAACAACTGATTTTACGCTGTCTTTGAAGAAACGACCAACAGTTTATCGTATAATTTATAAACTAAATAGTTGTAAATAATTTCTCTAAAATCTTATAAAAGACTATTACAACTACTAAGTTATTTATACAAATTATACATTTGTGATACTTTTAGTAATGCCCCTTAACCGTAATGGTGTTCTGTCCCTTACATTGGAGGGGGGAAAAAAAAAGAAAAAAGCTGAGATATGTATATCTAGTCAGTCTTTTCCCTGCATTCCACAGGTGGGAGGAGATGGTGGGGGGGGGGCGATAGAAAGACCTAAATACGCAAGTAAAGACATAAATAAATAGTATAGAGAGGACATGCAAGGCGCTGCATTGTATAACTAAGGATATGATTACTTGGGGCGAGTGGGTTTAGGACCTATGTCTCAATGGAGTTCAAAGAGAGGACAAAATAAGATGAGGGTTAAGTTTAAACACAATAAGAGAAGCGTCAGACTACTCAGCGAGTAGATATGATGTCGGTACTATTTATAATCTAAATTTTGTTCATTCATTCTATATTCTGATTCTCACTCTGTCATTATGAAATTGTTTAACAATGGGGGAAGATCGTGTCTCTATAACAGCCTCGCATTTGAAACATCAGAGATTTTCAATAGCGACGCAAATAGAAACGCTGAGTTAATCATCATCCTATATGAGCGACCAGCTAGCGCGGTCTTGGATCTCTCAAACCACGCCTAGAGACGAAACTCCGCCTTATGTAACCCTGACGTTAAACTTGGAGTATGAGTATGTCGCATATACTTTACAGGACGTAACAATCAACCCCAGTATTTTTGGCTATTTGTGATTACTGGACAAGATAACGTTCAGTAGTTTTCCATTGTTTTCTGAACGACCGCGACCCATACCATTTGATTAAAATAAAAAACAACGCAATTTAGCGTGCTGCCAAATCGCCCACAGGTGTATTTCGAACGCGGTATGCGGGATTACGAACTGCGTCTGCAGCGTTTCCGTTGAGGTTACGATAAGAATGCTTTTTAACCCTATTTAAACTCCCGGCAATTGAAATGTTAATTTGACTCGTTGCTCTTAACTTTTGTGCAAACAGAAAGATTTCATTTCAAATTTGCGATTACTGTGGGAATAACTGATGTTCCACATTCGAACAATATCTTTAACTATGTGTTTTAAGTGTTTTAGCCAGAGTATTATACATGCATCCACTTCATGTGATATATAACTATGCAGTATGCATCTGACAAGATGTAGCGACATATGCCAGGCAATAAACCGTGCAACTTATTGTATGTGGCCTCTGTGTTTAAATCCACCTAGAGAATAGTTTGCTTTGAACATATAAACAGTCTGTTGTGGGCAGGTTTTCTAGTTTCAATTTTACACGAAGGAGAGAGTCTTCCGTCTACTCTTCGTCACTTCTAACTTCTGAGGATGTTAATGCGTACTACGTGCACACAGTACCTTGCGGAGTGGTGGTAGAGATGTGACTAGCATACATGTCTGCTGACCTGGTGTACAGTTGGAGTTTTAGACAAATGAAGATGAGGGTTAGGTTTAAACACAATAAGAGAAGCATAACACTCCAACTCAGTGAGTAACTATGATGTCGGTACCATTTATAATCTAAATTTTGTTCATTCATTCTATATTTTAATTCTCACTCTGAATACAGAATAACAGAGTGATAATTAAAATATAGAATGAATGAACAAAATTTAGATTATAAATGGTACCGATATCATAGTTACTCACTGAGTTGGAGTTTTATGCTTCTTTTATTGTGTTTAAACCTAACCCTCATCTTCATTTGTCTCACTCTGTTATTCTTTATTCTCATATGGTCACCGGTAGGGAAAAGAAAACGGGAAAGACCAAGAGAGACCCTGCGTAGAACCATCATTAGAGAAGGTTCATTCAATGGCCAAGTAAATATCCAAGATCTACAACAGGTAGCAGCGAACCGCCAAGCATGGAGAGACAGGACTTCTGCCCTATGCGCCGCCTTAGGCTCAAGAGGAAAGACTAACTAACTAACTATTCTGTATTTGTTTAACAGTGGGAAGATCATGTTGCTATAACAGCCTCGGTTTTGCGACATCAAAGATTTTCAATAGCGAAGCAAATAGAAACGCTGAGTTAATCACCATCCCACATGAGCGATCAGCGAGTGCGGCCTTGGACCTCTCTAACCACGCCCGAAGATGAAATTCTGCCTTATTTAACCGTGACGTTAAACTTTTAGTATGAGTATGTTGCATATCCTTTACAGAACGTAGAAATCAACCCCAGCATTTTTGGCTGTTTATGTTTCCTGGACACGTTTATGTTCAGTAGTTTTCCTTTGCTTTCTGAACGACCGGGACCCATACTAACATAACATTTCATAAAAAAAGCCTTGCTGCCAAATCGCCCAAAGCTGTGTTTGGAACGCGGTATGCGGGATTACGAACTGCGTCTGTAACATCTTCCGGCATTATTTACCAGTGAAACTTGGGACTGTCAACACACCAACAAACAACTTGACGGATGACAAATTTTGTCAAAACAGAAAATGCAACTTTGCTGCAGCGTTCCCGTTGAGCTTACGAAAGAATGCTTTTTAACCCTGTTTAAATTCCTGGCAATTGAGTTGTTAATTTGACTCGTTGCTCTTAACATTTGTGCAAACAGAAAGATTTCATTTCGAATTTGCGATTACTGTGGGGAATAACCGATGTTCCACAATCAAACAATATCTTTACTTTAACTATGTGTTTTAAGTGTTTCAGCCAGAGTATTATTCATGCATCCACTTCATGTGATATATAACTACGCAGTAAACACCTGACGAGATGTAGCGACATATGCCAGGCCATAAACCGTGCAACATATTGTATGTGGCCTCTGTGTTTAAATCCAACAAGGGAATAGTTTGCTTTGAACATATAAACAGTCTGTTGTGGGCCGCTTTTCTAGTTTTAATTTTACAATAAGGAAAGAGTCTCCCGTCTACTCTTCGTCATTTCTAGCTCCTGAGGATATTAATGTGTGCCACGTGCACACAGTACCTTGCGGGGTGGTGGTGGCACTGTGACTAACATGCATGTCTGCTGGCCTGGTGTACATGTGTTTGAATCCCCATCGGTACCGAGCATTTTTATGTAAATCGTCGGAGCACAGCCAAAAACCTGATCTATGACTCTTTACTTTTCTTACCGAGCTGAGGAAAACGAATTAGTTATCTACATCACTGGCGAATGGATCAGCGAAGACATGGCAAGACAAGACTACAGACAAGACAACGGAAGACAAAACTATAGAAAAGATAATGGAAGACAAGGCTTTCAAAACATATTATTAATAATAATAATAATAATAATAATAATAATAATAATAATAAGAAGAAGAAGAAGAAGAAGAAGAAGAAGAAGAAGAAGAAGAAGAAGAAGAAGAAGAAGAAGAAGAAGAAGAAGAAGAAGAAGAAGAAGAAGAAGAAGAAAAGTCATAGTGTCAAAGACTGCCTCATGATAGAACACCACCGGGACGTGGGGGTCAACCTCAGATAGAGTTGAGGGAACAGAGTGCCCGGGATCAGGGCAGGATAGATGATAGAAAAGGGGGACTATTAACTAGTCCTCAAACGGAGGCGTTGACCAGATAGTTAGCACTACTGGTCACGACAGAGTCACGCCTGCGTGATCGCTACGATCGCCACTCAAGCCAAAGCCAGCTAATAGAAGCGTGCTAACTGATCTAGCACGCAAAGGGCCGAAGGGCGTATGAAGGTCCTTCCGCGAGGCGTGTAGCGACGCGAGTGAAGCAAGTCAGACTGGGGACTGACTCTGTAGTGTTCACATCGTATAGAATAGATATGTGTTTTCATGTAGCCTAGTAGATAGAGAATAGCTATAGGGGTTAGGAAAACTATTGATAGAGAATATTGTGACTTTATGTGTGATTAGATAGCGACTGTTTTGCAATTGTAAAGAGCCAACGGCAATAAAATGTACCATTTCTTTCCTCGCACACGACTGCAAGTCTCTTGTATGGTGTGGGAGAAGTAATCCGATGATGCCTGAAACATGAGTTGTTGACAGGCAATAGGATTAAATGTGGTGTCAGAAGTGCCGCTTGAACCTGAGTTCAAGCTATAACACTTACCCACGGCTCTAGACTAGGGTTACAGATAGGATATTACAAAGATTAAATGTTTAATTTGTGTCAGTGACTATGACGTGTGCAGACTAGATCGAGTTGCCAGCAGAATTGTGCCTATCGTGATGAAATAATGTTTATTTGTGCTTATTAGAATGTTATATATTTAAATAATGTGCTTTTCAAAGTTGTAAGTATTCATATTATGTTCCTCTTTCATTTATTTATGTAATTATTTATTTGTTTTTGAATAATCGTCAAAAATGATTCATGGCGGAGCAATACAAAGGTCAGCGACAGTATTGATTTTTGCAAGCTAAAAATAGCGCTTCGCCTGTGACGTGGCACGATTGACAAACAGTTGGGCCTCGCCATTTGCAATCAGCATTTCAGTGTTTACATACTGGCAAGCTGCTGCCTGCCTGGATCTTTACGATATATTAACTATTATTTGTTTATTTAAGTTAGAGAATGAATATATTTATTTATTTACACATTATTATTATATTTATATTTATTTAAAAGCAGTTATTGAATTTTTTTCGTACTTTTCTATTTGTTTACCGTCAGGAGGGCACTACTTTCGGCTATGCAAATTAGATTTGGCCTGCACCATACTTACTTCCATAGATTAAACTAGGTTAGTAACGAAAGACATATTACGGTAGAACGAAGACAGGACAGTGACATTAAATATTAATTAATCGATGTTCTGTTTGTTCGTGGGCATGTTTGTGTCATTGTACCAATTTGTCAAAAATCTATTTGTCGTTTACGAGTTAGTAATTTTTGCTGCTCTGTAAAACAGGGCGAACAACAGCTGAGTAAGAACGTGAGTGTGTGCCGATGTGCCAAACAGGGTGACCTGAGTAGAAAACTCGTGTGTATTCCGGGGTGCCAAACAACGGGACCGGTGGTGCTGACGTGTTGTTCCTTGTTCTGGGGAACATTAAGTTGAGTAACACCTACGTTTTTGGCATGCATTGTGATTAATAGTGCATCTCTTTTTCAGCGTGTATTGTACGAACAGACTTTGTGCTCTAATTTTTTGGAGAATACAATTTTCCAGATTGTAAACAAAGAGTACAATTTGTAGTGCTCAGATATTAAATAACATAGCATATCAAAGAATAATAACTAATTAAAGCAGTCAGTTAAAGTCAACGCGAGCCAATTCCCCAACAACATGGTTACTCTAGCTGACTTCATTAAAGCAGGCAAAGAATTGCAATACACAGGTAAAGAGCTAGAAGAATATGCTGATAAGAAATTTAAAGAAGCAAAGGATGCAGAAAGAGATGAACGCACTCGAGAAAGAGAGCATCAAAAAGAATTAACACAACTAGCTGAGATAACAAAACAAAAACAACTAGAACATGATAAGGAAATTAAGCAACAACAGTTACAACAAGATAAGGAAATTAAACAGAAAGAACTAGAATTAAAACAAAAGACATTAGATCAAGAAAGAGAACTAAAGCAAAAAGAGATAGATGAAATGGCAAGAGTTAAGGAAAAACAAATACAAGTAGAATCAGAGACACAATTAAAGATGAAAGAGATGGATGTAGACTCACACGCAGAGATCTCTGCCACTAAACTTAAAAGTCAACAAGAAGAAAATAAGTTCAACAAATACAAAAATATTATCAAAGCATATTGTAAAGAAGATTCAATTTCTGCCTGGACAGAAAATGTCGAGTATCAGTTTAAATATCACCAAGTTCCTTTAGAGATGTGGGCTATGATTTATATGAAGAACCTGAGTGGTGAGCCCCTTAAAGTAAT
The DNA here is from genome assembly GCA_963921405.1 of Cepaea hortensis. Taxonomy (NCBI): domain Eukaryota; kingdom Metazoa; phylum Mollusca; class Gastropoda; order Stylommatophora; family Helicidae; genus Cepaea; species Cepaea hortensis. The sequence goes on along the minus strand of OY992888.1, from coordinate 24,716,899 downwards.
AGAATCTATACCAACCGATCTTAGATCTGACTACCAATACATCCGTGATAGGATTATGCAACACTTTTTACTTGATGCCCCTGGGTATCAGGTTCAGTTCTCAACTTTAAAACCTAAACCTACTGAGACTTTCATTGACTACGTCTCAAATGTTCAAAGTGTACTAAATAGGTGGCTTAAAGCAGCTAACATTGGAAAAGACTTTGATAAATTAAAAAACTTAATAACTATGGATAAAGTAATATCCACGATACCATCCTCTTTTGCTAAATTTTTGCAGCAGTCAGACATTGAAACCATAGAACAGTTTGAAAAGAAAGGGTCGGCATATTTTTCTTCAAACAGAAATATTTTTAAAACTTCAAATGACTCTGAAATAGTTTCCCTTGCAAAAGATCAATCTAAAAACTATCAGAGCAATAGAAAACCATTTAATAAATTTGAAAAGAAAGATAGAAAAGTTTCAAAATGTATCCACTGTCACCTTTTACATGACACTGATTCAATGTGTGACAAATCGCCGAGTTATCCGGCACATCTTGAAAATGTTATTAAGAAGCAACAGAACAAAAGATCTGCATACCGGCGGGCCATTAAATGTTTTTTTTTTGTTCCAGCTACGGCCATTATTCAAATAAGTGCCTTGGGCGCCAACGTATGAAAGCCAACAATGCTATTTTACTTGATACATCTTCTGATAGTGGTAGTGAGACTGAGTGTGATGTTGAAAATGAATTACCTGTTAACCAGACGGAAGAGGTGTGTTGTGTAAACGATATTTTGAGGTTTGACAGTTGTGAGCGATGTCACCAGTTTCATGCTGACGGAAAATTAGAATGTGGACATACAGTTCCATGCTCAACTGAGAGTGTGAATGCAGCCTTAGCCTCCAGAGGCAAGTTAGAGTTCCACAATGCAATGGTCAATGATAGACCATGCCAATGTTTGCTGGACAGCGGGAGTACCCTTATTGGTCTCAGAAAGTAACTGGTGAGTCAAGAGGATTATACAGGTGACTCTGTCAAATGCCGAACCTTTTCGGGTAACATTGAAATTTACCCTTTGGCCAAAGCCCGTATTGACACTCCTTTCCTTTCGGGTACATTTACTTGTGCTATACTTGACAACCCTTGTACTGATTTAATTCTGGGTTGCTTACCTCAACTAAAACAATGTACTAGCGATGAAATAACTGCATGGAACCAACTGAATGCAGTTAATGCAACAACCAGAGCAGACACTATAAAACATCAAGACACGCTTCAAGATGAGAGACTACTGATGCTTTCTCCATCTAGCACTGATAATAACAACAGGGAAAAATTCATACAACAGCAGAAAGCTGATCCTAGTTTGTCTCCTTATTTAAAAGTATTGAAAGAACGAGCTATGCCACTCCACCACATTTACACACACACAATGTTGATTCTTTACTCTTTGACCACCCGGCCTTCAACACAAACCCTCGACCACACAAACCTAAACATGAAACCTCGACTACCCCAACTAATCCTATTCTCCACCACTTCTTATGCAGTTCTCCAACCTTACCCCGAGATTCGAACCTATCACCTCCAAATAACGATGGCACCTCGCTTCAGGAACAAGTGTACTTCGAGACATTACCAACTAGACACATACCATACCCACGTCACTACCCTTACACACACTGTTGATCGTGAGGATCAGAGCCGCTCATCGATGTCCAATGTTGTGTCATTTGGGTAACCGCTTCTGCATGTGGCCATAGAACGATCAAGCGCAGAATCTACCCTTCCACCTAAGCCAAGAGGCGATATTAAGGATGTTTGGCCGCTTAGAGGCCTTGCAAAATTTTTTGATAATTAGAATCTATCTGTGAGTACTATTGAAAGAAACAACCATTTAATGAAATATCGAGAAGAAATAGAACAATGCATTATTGAATTCTCATGCATGCAAACTAAAGCCATATATTTTGCAAAACTTTCAAGAACGACTTATAATTTTATCGTGTCATTTATAATTTACATGTTTGTATATAATTTCTTTAATATCTTATAAATTTGTATTATAATTACTAAGTTATTTAAATATTATTTTACCTTTACGATAATTTTAGTAATGCCCCTTTAAAAAAAATTGTATTAGTGTTATGTCCCTTACAATGAAATGAAAATCTGAGGTAAGTATATTTAGTCAGTCTTTTCCCTGGAATCCACAGGTGGGAGGAGACGGTGTGGAGGGGGGTAGGAAGACCTAAACACGCAAGTAAAGACAGAAATAAATAGTATAAAGAGGACATGCTTTCTTCTTCCTCTTCTTCTTTCGTTCGCTTGAAATATATCTATAACTGCAATGGTGTCTCTTGTATGAATCTAACAGTCATTTTTAGCTCATTCAGCGGTCCATAGAGCTTATCTTCCACTGTTGTCTCTCTAGGCCAGAAGGTATGCCTGGGTATGTTGTAGTTTGGGCAGTCTTGGAGTATGTGCTCTGCTGTCTGCGACGCCAAACCAGATGTGCACATGGCTGAGTCACCAATCTTGAATTTTGTATACATGTGGTTGCGTAATCTATTGTGTCCTGTTCTGGGACGCAGAATAATGACTTGTTCTAGTCTGTCCATAACGTGGTAGTCGTCTTGAGCAAGTTTTGGTCATTCTTTGAGATTGAAAGATTTGATCATTCTTTTTTTCTTTTGGTGGTATGTAATGGGCACATCAGGTTGTTCTTCTTTTGCTCCTTCCTTAGCCAATTGATCACCTCTGTCGTTTCCTGGTACTCCACAGTGGGATGGGATCCACTGCATGGTGACCTTATGCTGACTGCTAAGTTCAGAAAGTAGTGTCATTAGTACTGGCAATTTCCCAGACAGGAGCACCTCGAGTACTGATTATGCATCTGTCAACAGCACCACAGGTTGTGTACCATAGTTGGTATTTAGTAATTTCTTTGCTGCTATCTTGATTGCCTCAATTTCAGCATCAAGTTATGGCAGTACTTTCCTGTTGGAACACTGGCCGTGTCCCTAGTATTATTTGGGTATTCTATGTACACTCCCGCTCCTCCATTTCGAACAGCATTTTGTGCTGACCCATCTGTGTAGACTAGGATCCAAAGGTCCTGAGGGTATTCGTCATTAAGGAAGCTGAGAGTGACTGTTCTGCGCTGTACACTGTTCTGTTCTTCCTTGTCAAATATTCCTCGCACTTTAGTCTGGATTTGTAGAGATAGTCTATGTTCATCTTTCCATCGAGTTCTCCCTGGAATAGTTGTCAGGGGGATACCAACTGTGGGCAGATTAGTGGTTTCTCTGCAGACTCGCTTGGCCTGGTGGATAAGACTACTTCTTTGCAACCGCCCAGTAGCTAAGTTTTCAAATCGGTTCTTCATAGCGTGGTCTGGAAAGCTGAGGAACTTTTCTGCTTGTATTAGTGTTTTCGTATCTCTGCGCTCTCTCAGTGCTTGGATCATCCCCATTTTCGCAATTGCAACTATAGGTGTTGATCTCATCCCTCCTGTGGTGACTCTAAGAGCTTGATTCTGCATTCTGTCCAGCTCTTGTAGTGTGATTTTTGATGCGGAACACCACGCAGTTGACCCGTATTCCAGGTGTGGTCGTATGCTCTGTTGATAAACTTTGCTAAGTATTTTCCCACTGGCTCCCCATGTGGTTCCATTTAGCTATCTCAAGATGGCTATTTCTCCATGTCAGCCTGGCATCAAATGTTACTTAATGGTATGTTGGTTCTTTATCTTCTCTTAGGGGTGTTCCATTTATCTGGATGATCCCTGCCTTGTGTTTCGGAGAGAGGGTAAAAAGAGTGGTGCTGCATTTTTCAGTGTTTATGCTGACACACTATCTATCCGCCCATGCAACAAAAGTATCTACAGCTCTTTGTAGCGATATGGTGGCCACTGATGCATGTTCATTTGTGCTCCACAAAACCAGGTCATCAGCGAACATTGCCGCTTTAATTCCATACGGTAGATTAGCAAAAAGATCATTGATGAAGATTAGAAAAAGTGTAGGACAGGACTCCGCCCTGGGGAACACCGTGGCGCAGTAGTACTTTCTTGCTCTGGAGTCCGTCTATCTGTACTCGGGCTCTTCTGTTGTGCAAGTATGCTTTCACCCATTTGTGCATACTTCCATTGACTTTACAGTTTTTCAGTTTCCGCAACAGACCTTCTTTCCAGACTTTGACAAAGGCTTTCTTCAGATCTATCCATGCCGCAAGCACCAGCTTCTTCTCTTAATTGCATCCTCAATTTCCTTATAGAGGTAGGTTGTCTGATCTTCCGTAGAGTAGCACTGCCTAAAGCCAGCCTGTTGTGGCACAAGGATGTTTTCACTTTCAATGTACCACAGTAGTCTGTGATTGATGACGCGCTCCATTGTTTTGCAAAGACAGCTGGTGAGGCTAATTGGTCTGTGGTTGGAGGCAATGTAACTATCTTTCCCTGATTTTAGGAGGGATATCATGATTGCTTCTCTCCGGGCTTGTGGAACACTGCCTAAGGTCCAGGTGTAATTGAAGATCTGCTTAGCTTTGCTTTGGCTTCTGTTCCTAGGTTCCTGATCATTTCATTGGAGATACCATCAGCTCCTGGTGACTTTCTCATTTTCAGTTTTGATATGGCTAGCTCCAGTTCACCGATTGCGATAGGTGCCTCCATAACCGCATGTACTATTTCCTCCTGTCCTGTATGTTGCCATTTCTCTCGAATCTCTTGTTGTTTCTCAGGACTATTTTCGATATTGTTATCTTGTGCGAATGGGTCCGCATAATGGTCAGCTGCTTGCTTTCCTGTTAAGATGTTTCCGTATTTAAGTAGTGCAATTTTTGAGTTTCTCCCTGTGCCCTCATAGTTATGTTATTTCATTAGCTTCCACAACTTCCTTGTGTCTTTTTCAAAGTTCAGTGACTCTGTTTTCTCCTGCAAGCTTTTCTGTCTAGCCAGCAGCTGGGCCATTTGAAATTTGGCTTTTTCGTGCTGATATTTATTGTGGTGCTCTTCGCTGGGGTTGGCCTTTGCTTGCCTTCTACACACTTTCACATCATTATGCAACTGTTCCAGTTCACTACTCCAGTAGGGTTTATAATGTTTAAGGGCTCCTCTTGGTACTGTTTCTCGTGCTGCCTGTAGTATGCATTTCCCAAGCTCTTCAACTACTTTATTTATGTCCTTCTCAGTGTTGAGGTGTCTAACCAGTATGCTGGTGCGATGCTTGTGCATTGCCCAGTCTGCTTTCTTGTAGTTCCACCTTGAGAGAGTGCTGCTTTCACTTACAAGCTATTTTTCTACAATTAGAAATACTGGCCGAAGGTCACTGCCACCTAGCTGTTACCCAACAATTCGTTTAATGTTCCACTCCAGGTCGGGTGTAGGAAAAGTCAGGTCAAGTGAAGTTGTAGTGTGCCATGATCTCGAGTAGAAGGTATGTGTGTCTCACGGCTTGTTAATCAAGAGGAATCTATTCTCATACTGCCGGTCTTCCAGTCTCTCTCCTCTCTGGTCCATGTGATCATAGCCCCAGCTCTGTGAGTGACTGTTAAAATCGCTACACACAATCATTGTTTTCTTTTAAAGGTAGTGTGGTGTCCAATGCCCGTGGGCTGTCATTTGGACAGTAGTAATTGATCAGGTGAAGGTCTGTCTGTATTACCTGTCATAAGTTTAAGTGTCTGATACTCAGCCTCTTCCATGTTAACTTCAGTGATGTTATTTTTAACAAGGGTCAGTATCCCACCCTTTTTGGTCTTTTCGGTCAGATTTGTAACATTGGTAGCCTCTGATTTTGAAGGCTATTTTCGTTGAGATGAGTCTCTTGCAAGCAACAAACGCTGACATTTTCTTGGGCCAAGATGTTTTCTAGTTCTTTTCTTTTTTGTTGACACCCTCCGCATTCCAGTGCATTATTTTAAGTCTTTTAGCAGTTGTCGACATATTTCTTAGCGTTATTGCGTGGCATCCTGATTTCTGTGGCGCGTCTCCTGGCTGGCTGCCTCCGTCTTCAGCACCTTTCCTTTGCTAGAGTAGACTGTGGTCTTACCCGATAAACGAAGTATGGCAATATCGGTCTATCAAGAGAGTTGTGAGACAGGGATGTGTAATGTCTCCAGATCCCTTTTCCCCTCCGACGGCCACGTCAAAGTATCTTGAAGTATTTTCCTTTTATTAGAATTGCAAAACTATAAAATATACTTGGAAATTGATGGGTGCCGCCATTAGTAACGTGATGTAAACAAAACAGGACAGGCTATCCCTGATTGCAACGCGATATTGATACATACATCTGATCAAGAGAACAGGCCAGCAACGCCGATTATACACATTCCAGATCCCAAAAGGAAACACCCACATATTGATGTATCAGAAATGGAAATAAATGAACGTTGGAAAATCATCTCAACTAAAGATATGACAGCTTGGGGCGAGTTGATTTAGTTAGGACCAATGTCCCAATGGAGGACAAAGAGAGGACAAAAAAATCTGAGAGCTAGGTTTAGACACAATAAGAGAAGCACAAGACTTCAACTCAGCGAGTAGCTATGATGTCGGTACCATTAATATTTTAAATTGTGTTCATTCATTCTACATTTTAATTCTCACTCTGTTATTCTGTATTTGTTTAACAGTGGGAAGATCATGTCGCTATAACAGCCTCGCTTTTGCGACATCATAGATTTTCAATAGCGACGCAAATAGAAGCGCTGAGATAATCATCATTCGATATGAGCGACCAGCGAGTGCGGTCTCAGATTTTTCAAACCACGCCTGAAAAAGAAACTCCGCCTTGTTTAACCCTGACGTTAAACTTGGAGTATGAGTATGTTGCATAAACTTTACAGGATGTAGCAGTCAACCCCAGCAATTGTTTTCTGTTCATGATTCCTGGACAGGTTTAAGTTCTATAGTTTTCCATTGCTTTCTGAACGACCGGGACCCATACCATTTCATTAAAAAAAAAGTAAGGTGGCCTGCTGTCAAATTGCTCAAGGCTGTGTTTCGAACGCGGTATGCGGGATTACGAACTGCATCTATAACCTCTTCGCCACTGAGCCGGCATTACTTACCGGTGAAATTTGGGCACCATTAACACATCAACAAACAACTTGACGGATGACAATTTTTGTCAAAACAGAAAATGCAAGTTTGATGCAGCGTTCGCGATGAGCTTACGAAAGAACACTCTTTAACCATGTTTGGATTCCTGGCAATTGAGTACTTAATTTGACTCGTTGCTCTTAACTTTTGTGCAAACTGACAGATTTCATTTCTAATTTGCGATTAATGTGGGAATAACTGATGTTCCACATTCGAACTATATCTTTAACTTTAACTGGATGGCTTGGCCAAGTGGCATGATCGAGACAGAAACACAGAGCTGATCCACGACTCTGGTGATCGAGTGAGATGGCAAAACATGGCTGCCCACTCTTACCGGCATGGCACATGATGGATGGATGGTTTTAAGTGTTTCGTCCAGAGTACTATTCATGCAGCCACTTCATGTGATATATAACTCTGCAGTGTGCACCTGACGAGATGTAGCGACATATGCCAGGCCATAAACCGTGCAACTTATTGTATGTGGCCTCTGTGTTTAAATGCACCAAGGGAATAGTTTGCTTTGAACATATAGGCAGTCCGTTGTGGGCCGCTTTTCTAGTTTCAAGTTTACACGAAGGAGAGAGTCTTCCGTCTACTCTTCGTCATTTCTAGTTCCTGAGGATGTTAATGCGTACTACGTGCACACAGTACCTTGTGGAGTGGTGGTAGAGCTGTGACTAGCATATATGTCTGCGGCCTGGTGTACATGTGTTTGAATCCCCATCGATACGGAGCATTTTTATTTAAATGGTCGGAGCACAGCCAAAAATCTGATCGAGGGCTCTTTAATTTTCTTACAGAGCTGAGAAAAACGAGTTATTTAGCTACATCACTTTCGAATGGATCAGCAAGACAAGACTACAGACAAGACAATGGAAGAATAGACTATAGAAAAGACAATGGAAGACAAGACTATATAAATGATTAATAATAATAATAATAATAATAATAATAATAATAATAATAATAATAATAATAATAAAAAGAAGAAGAAGAAGAAGAGGAAGAAGAAGAAGAAGAAGAAGAAGAAGAAGAAGAAGAAGAAGAAGAAGAAGAAGAAGAAGAAGAAGAAGAAGAAGAAGAAGAAGAAGAAGAAGAAGAAGAAGAAGAAGAAGAAGAATAGGAGGAGGAGGAAGAAAAGTAATAATACTAAAAATTGGAATAATAATAATAATAATAATAATAATAATAATAATAATAATAATAATAATAATAATAATAATTCAGCGTTCCGAGCCTTTGAGGTTCTTTGCTGCAGATACAATCCGTCTCCATTCGTCTCTCTGGTTGACCTTCTCTTGCCAGTCGTTGATTCCAAGTGTTTAAAGGTCTGTATATATATATTATCTCTCCACCGTCTTCTTGGTCTACCTCGGGGTCTACTGTCATTTATTTCCTGAGTGTAAGCGAGTTTTGTTTCCCTATTATCTTCCATTCTTTCTATATGCCCCAGCCATTGTAGTCTATTAGCCTTCATGATACCAGTGATTAGCGGGGAGTTAAACAGATCATAAATGTCTTTGTTACTTCTTCTTTTCCACTCTCCACTTTGTGTATACCTAATGGGTCCAAAGATGCGTCTTAAAACTTTTTTCTCAAAGGTTTGTAACAAGGCTTCGTCTCCTTTCGTTGTACTCCAGGTTTCAGAGCCATACAGCACAACTGGTCTGATCAGTGTTTTGTATATTGTGGTTTTGGTGTTACGAGATAGCGCATTTGATTTTAGTAGATGTTGTAGTGCATAGTATATCTTAATTCCATAATTGATTCTAGTTTGTATTTCTTCCCTTATGATGTTGGAGAAGTTGAAGACTGTACCCAGGTATTTGTATGTTTCCGTTCTTTTAATGGTCATATAATCTATTTGTATGTAGCCAGAGATTTTAGCCATTCCATCTCTTGAAATTACCATATATTCTGTCTTATCTTGGTTGATAACCAGCCCCATCTGTTGGGCTTTTTCCTTTAAGTGAGTCAATATTTCCAATGTCTTTTGTTCATTTTCCCCTATAATATCTATATCATCTGCATAACCAAGCAGCTTGGATGTTCCTCCAATATCACATTCCTCCTTTACCTTCCTTACAACCTTCTCTAGAGCCAGATTGAAGAGTAGCGGCGTTAGTGCATCACCCTGTTTCAAGCCAGATGTTATTTGGAAAGGGTCTGATTTCCTGCCTTTATATGTTACTATATTATAAGTATCTTCCTTGCATAGTCTGGTCATGTTGATTAACTTCCTCGGTATTCCAAATTCCTGCATAGCATTCCATAGACTATTCCTATGGACACTATCATAAGCCTTTTTAAAATCCACAAAAATGTTATGGAGATCTCTTTTATATTCCCGATTTTTCTCGGCTATTTGTCGTAAGATAAATATCTGATCTATTGTTGATCTGTTTTGTCTAAAACCCGCCTGGTAGTCGCCTAATATGTCTTCTGAATATGGTTTTAGTCTATTTATTAATACTGCGGATAGTATCTTATAGCTTGTGGACAGTAGTGATATTCCTCTATAATTTTCACATTGGAACTTGTCTCCTTTCTTAAAGATAGGTAAATGATAGCTCACAGTGTCACTCCAAGTCAATCAATCAATCAGGTGCCGTCTCCACAATGAAGGTTGGCTGCAATATATCTCCATAATAATAATAATAATAATAATAATAATAATAATAATAATAATAATAATAACAACAACAACAACAACAACAACAACAACAACAAGAGAAAAGAATATAGAGGAAGAAGAAGAGGAGGAAAGGAAAGTTCATCAATGAATATCACAGTAAACGGGGAGATACTAGGACAAGTAAAAAGATTCTCCTATCTTGGACATATAATAACAGGTGGTAGCAGAAGTGAAATAGAAATTTAAAAAAAACACAATAGGAATAGCCAAAATGCTTTCAACGGCTTGAAATCAGTATTAACATCTGGAGAGATTAACAACCCATTAAAATGAGAATTGTCAAATGCTACGTATATTCAACGCTATTGTATGGCGCGGAAGACTGGGCATTGAACAATCAACTAGAAAGTCCAATAGAGAGCCCTAGAGATGTGGATAAACAGACGAATATGTCGTATTTCATAGAAACAAAAACATTCAAATTCAGGGGTTCTAGAACAACTGGGAATGAAGAGAGAGTTGATAAAAGAAGTAGAGAGGAGGCAAGTGAAATATTTCGGCCACGTTAAAGACATGATACTATTAAAAATCCATACTGGGGGAATGGTTGAGGGCAAGCGAGCAAGAGGTAGACAACGATACAAGTGAGAAGATAACATCAAGAGGTGGAGGAACACCAGCCTGACAGAATGTACAGTCAGGGCGAGAGACAGGCAGTGTTGGAGATCTATTGCAGCCAACCTTCATTGTGGAGACAGCACCTGATTGATTGATTGACTTGGAGTGACACTGTGAGCTATGCATTTCGTGTGGAATGCTTTCACATCTGTCCAAGATTGTTGTTATTATGCTTGCTTGCTTCTTGTGTTCGTTGGCTTGAGCTCCAACGAAAAGTCCTGTATGTCGGATGAAAGCATCCTGTTGTCCAACATCAATGTGATGTCATACAGGACCTGAGGTTTGCGTGAGTATCCGTTGTCCCATGTCTGGCTTATTGGTGTGCAGACTGGTGGTTCCTCGCTGTACAGGCAGACACTCTCCGACTTCGGAGGAATCGGCGATCCTACTGACTTTAGCCAGGACCCCGATGGGACCTGTTGCCCAGGACGCTCGACGAGGACGCGTCAATAGGTCATGGCCAGTATATAACCCGGCCCTGGTGCGTAGGAAACACCTCTGCGTCCCGTTGTTATTATGAACTGCATGTTCAGAAATATAACGAAGGAACGGTTGCTGAACTAGCTTGTTTTGCATTATGCAGTACTGTGTGTAAAACTGCTGCTTTTCTAGTGATTGCCGCTTCCATCGACGATTAACTGTAATTTTCGTGGCGGACTGTTGTGTTGGCATTCTGGCAGCGGCCTAATGCGTGTGTTCATGCGCGTGCTGTTGGCTGGTCGGGGCTGCTGTCTGTTCCAATTTTCACATGGACCAGAGAGGAGCATTTTGTGATATTCACTTGCACAGGAACGGAGCATTATGGCGTGACCCTTTCCTATGAAGTTGGAGCCGCGACTAACGACAAACTAACTAACGATTAATATATCTTCCACCTGACGTTATATTGCTCCCAATTATTTGAAATGATAGTCTTTATCTATCATTTTCCCATCTATTGTATTGTGACATTTAGGTATTATATTTTTCTTTGATAAAACCATTGTTTCTGTTTTCTTGTTAATCAAGAACAGTGCCCTTTTACATTCTCATCTACTGTAATATCAAAAAGTTGATGCAGATATCTTGCAAATTCAGTTTTTAATACCGTGTCATCTAGACAACGCAGATACTCCGTAATTTTACCAGAACCATACATACATGTCTTTGTTAGGCAAACAATGGCAAAGGTTCCCAAGACCTTGTCAACGCGACACATGGGAGGATTCAGAGTTGCCGATGTTTACACGGACCAAGACCTGTTTTCACCTTAACGCGGGACATTCTGGACAGATTTTCTAAAAAAAAATGTCTTAAAAGGCAAGAGAATCTACTTTATTGCACCGTGATTAATTCTCTATGGTTCTGCCGCTTTCCGCAAAGCGGCCTACAGGAAGCGTTGCACAAAGCAGGAACGTAGCTCCAGCGATGATCTCCAGGATTCTCAGAGAAAATTGAAGTCGTGAACCGAACGACGTAGCCCAGAATCGAACCAAAAACCTTAGGAGTCCGAGGCAGGCGGCTTAAAGCCACAGATACTCTCCTTTTCTGTACAAATAAGGATAGCTAACGAACGGAGGCCCGAGCATGGCCTCGGCTGTGATGAGACGCACGGAGATCCCAAACTGTGCACGCTACAATACAACCTTTGATTCATAGCAATTCCCCACGATGTTGTTAGACGATCAAGATCCACGTCTTGCACTCACCGCCGGAAGAGATTACAACTGATATATAACTGAAATAAAAAAACATGTCTCGGTCGCAGAAGAAGAGGTTGAGAAGGAGTGGGGAAATAAGGGGAGCGAGATCGAAGATAGAAATACCAAGGAGAAGAAGGTGAGAAAAAGTGGAGAAATAAGAACGAAGACGGCATAAGGAGAAGGAGCATCTTAAAAAGAAAAAGAAGCATCGTAAAAATAATAATAAGAAGAAGATAATGAGGCAATGGATACATAAGAAGAGAAGAAAAGAGAAGAAAAAAAAGAGAAGAAATTGAGAGAGTGGAGAAAGAAGAAGATGAAGAAGAAGAAGAAGAAGAGAGGCCATAGCTATGCCACTGCACCACATTTAAACACACACACACACACACACACACACACTATTGATACATTACTCCTCGACCACCCGAGCCTCAACACAAACCCTCGACCACACAGACCTCAACATAAAACCTCGACCACCCCAACTAATACTATTCTCAACCACGTCTTATGTAGTTTTCCAACCTTATCCCGGGATTCAAACCTACCACCTCCAATAACGACGGCGCCTCGCTTCAGGAACAAGTGTACTTCGAGACATGACCAACTAGACACAAGGTACATACCATACCCACGTCGCCACCTTTACACACACTTTTGATGCTCTACCCGTGGGTAAGTACCGCTTATAGAAGCCCCACGTCGTGTCATTCGGGTGACCGCATCTTCCTGTGGCCATAGCACGACTAACAGCAGAATCTACCCTTCGCCAAAGCCAAGAGGCGATTTTAATTATGTTTGGCCGCTTAGAGGCCTTGCAAAAATTTTCGTATGGAAAAAGCTACATCCACAGAAATAGCAGTGAAAGAAAAAAACCTGGCAATGAAATTTCAAGAAGACATAGCAGAATGCTATATTAAATTCTCATGTACATTAACTATAGCCTTAACTGTTACACTGTGTTTAAAAACTACTTACGATTTATCTTGCGTTTTATGACGTAAATAGTTATGTATAATCTCTTTGAAAGTCTTATAAGATATTACCACAAATGCTAGTTATGTTCAATAATAATATACAATTTATGATACTTTTAGTAATGCCCCTTAAAATAATAACTGTTATGGTGTTATGTCCCTTAGGAAAAACAATGTTGAGATAGGTATATCTACACAGTCTTTGAATTGGAATCCAAGGGCCGTTTTGTGGCCTTGCCTAAATTTTCTAAGTGTGTTCAAACACAAGCATGCCTAGCAAAGAAAAAAAAAACACTTTGAAATGAAGTATCAAGAAAAAATAGCAGAATGCATTATTAAATTCTGATGCACATAAACTATGGCCATCACTTTTACACATTCTTTGAAAAGCGACTTACATTTCATATGATCCAAATAACTGTGAATAAGTCTACTAAAAATCTTATAAAAGTTTATTAAATATGCTAAGTTATTTAAATAATATTATACATTTATGATACTTTTTGTAACGCCCCTTAAAATAATTACTCTTATGGTGTTATGTCCCTTTAAATATATGCTGAGATAGGTATATGTAGACAGTCTTTTAATTGGAATCCACGGGTGGGAGGAGATGGTGTGGAGTGGGGTAGGAAGACCTAAACACGCAAGTAAAGACAGAAATAAATAGTACAGAGAGAACATGAATGGAGCTGCTCGGTATAACAAAAGACATAACGGCTTGGGGCGAGTTGGTTTAGGACCTATGTCACTGTCACAATGGAGGACAAAGATAGGACAAATGAAGATGAGGGCTAGGTGTAAACACAATAAACAAAAAAAAGCATAAAACTCCAACTCAGCCAGTAGCTATGATGTCGGTACCATTTATAATTTAAATTCATTCATTCTATATTTTTATTCTCACTCTGTTATTCTGTATTTGCTTAACAGTGGGAAAATCATGTCGCTATAACAGCCTCGCTTTTGCGACATCAAAGATTTTCAATAGCAACGCAAATAGACACGCTGAGTTAATCATCATCCCACATGAGCGACCAGCGAGTGCGGCCTTGGACCTCTCTAACCACACCCGAAGAAGAAATTCTGCCTTGTTTAACCCTGACGTTAAACTTGGAGTATGAGTATGTTGCATATACTTTACAGGACGTTGAAGTCAACTCCAGGATATTTTTTCTGTTCGTGATTCCTGGACAAGTTTACGTTCAGTAGTCTTCCATTGCTTTCTGAACGGCCAGGACCCATACTAACATACCATTTCATTAAAAAAAAACGTAAGGCGGCCTGCTGCCAAATCGCCGAAATCTGTGTTTCTAACGCGGTATGCGGGCTTACGAACTGAGTCTGTGACCTCCTAGCCATGGAGCCTACATTACTTACCACTGAAACTTGGGCACCGTCAACACATCAACAAACAACTTGACGGATGACAATTTTGTCAAAACAGAAAATGCAACTTTGCTGCAGCGTTCCCGAAGAGCTTACGAAACAAAAAATGCTTTTTAACCCTGTATACATTTCCAGCAATTGAGTTGTTAATTTGTCTCGTTCCTATTAACATTTGTGCAAACAGAAAGATTTCATTTCGAATTTGCGATTACTGTGGGAATAGCTGATGCTCCCATTCGAACAATATCTTTAAATATGTATTTTACGTGTTTCGTCCAGAGTATTATTCATGCATCCACTTCATGTGATATATAACTATGGAGTGTGCACCTGACGAGATGTAGCGACATATGCCAGGCAATAAACCGTGCAACATATTGTATGTAGCCTCAGTGTTTAAATCCACCAATAGAATAGTTTACTTTGAATAAATTAGCAGTCTGTTGTGGGCAGGTTTTCTAGTTTCAATATTACACGAAGGAGAGAGTCTCCCGTCTACTCTTCGTCACTTCTAGCTCCTGAGGATGTTAATGCGGACCACGTGCACACAGTACCTTGCGGAGTGGTGGTAGAGCTGTGACTAGCATACATGTCTACTGGCCTGGTGTACATGTATTTGAATTCCCATCGATACGGAGCATTTGTATTTAAATCGTTGGAGCACAGCCTAAAACCTGGTCGAGGGCTCTGTACTTTTCTTACAGACATGAGGATATCGAGGTAGTTAGCTACATCGTTGGCGAATGGTTCAGCGAAAACATTGCAAGACAAGACTACAGACAAGACAATTGAAGACAAGACTATAGAGAGGATTAATAATAATAATAATAATAATAATAATAATAATAATAATAATAATAATAATAATATAATAATAATAATAATAATAATAATAATAATAATAAGAAGAAGAAGAAGAAGAAGAAGAAGAAGAAGAAGAAGAAGAAGAAGAAGAAGAAGAAGAAGAAGAAGAAGAAGAAGAAGAAGAAGAAGAAGAAGAAGGAGGAGGATGAGGAGGATGAGGAGGAGGAGGAGAAGAAGAAGAAGAAGAAGAAGAAGAAGAAGAAGAAGAAGAAGAAGAAGAAGAAGAAGAAGAAGAAGAAGAAGAAGAAGAAGAAGAAGAAGAAGAAGAAGAAAAGCCATAGCTATGCCACTCCACCACATTTACACACACACAATGTTGATTCTTTACTCCTTGACCACCCGGCCTTCAAAACAAACCCTCGACCACACAAACCTCAACATGAAACCTCGACCACCCCAACTAATCCTATTCTTCACCACTTCTAATGCAGTTCTCCAACCTTACCACGAGATTCGAACCTACCACCTCCAAATAACGATGGCACCTCGCTTCAGGAACAAGTGTACTTCGAGACATGACCAACTAGACACATACCATACCCACGTCACTACCCTTACACACACTGTTGATCGTGAGGATCAGAGCCGCTCATCGATGTCCAACGTTGTGTCATTTGGGTAACCGCTTCTGCATGTGGCCATAGAACGATCAAGCGCAGAATCTACCCTTCCACATAAGCCAAGAGGCGATATTAAGGATGTTTGGCCGCTTAGAGGCCTTGCAAAATTTTTTGATAATTAGTGCTCTCCTTGGAGTACTATCGAAAGAAACAACCATAAAATGAAATATCGAGAAGAAATAAAACAATGCATTATTGAATTCTCATGCATGCAAACTGAAGCCACATATTTTGCAAAACTTTCAAAAACGACTTACAGTTTTATCGCCTCCTTTATAATTTACATGTTTATATATAATTTCTTTAAATTGTTATAAATTGTTATTATAATTACTAAGTTATTTAAATATTATTTTACCTTTACGATAATTTAAGTAATGCCCCTTAAAAAAAAAATTGTATTACTGTTATGTCCCTTAAATTGATAAAAAAATCTGAGGTAAGTATATCTAGTCAGTCTTTTCCCTGGAATCCACAGGTGGGAGGAGACGGTGTGGAGGGGGGTAGGAAGACCTAAACACGCAAGTAAAGACAGAAATAAATAGTATAAAGAGGACATGCTTTCTTCTTCCACTTCTTCTTTCGTTCGCTTGAAATATATCTATAACTGCAATGGTATCTCTTGCATGAATCTAACAGTCTTTTTTAGCTCACTCAGCGGACCATAGAGCTTATCTTCCACTGTTGTCTCTCTAGGTCAGATGGTATGCCTGGGTATGTTGTAGTTTGGGCAGTCTTGGAGTATGTGCTCTGCTGTCTGCGACGCCAAACCAGATGTGCACATGGCTGAGTCACCAATCTTAAATTTTGTATACATGTGGTTGCGTAATCTATTGTGTCCTGTTCTGGGACGCAGAATAATGACTTGTTCTGGTCTGTCCATAACGTGGTAGTCGTCTTGAACAGGATTTGGTCATTCTTTGAGATTGAAAGATTTGATCATTCTTTTTTTTCTTTTGGTGGTATGTAATGGGCACATCAGGTTGTTCTTTTGCTCCTTCCTAAGCCAATTGATCACCTCTGTCGTTTCCGGGTACTCCACAGTGGGATGGTATCCACTGCATGGTGACCTTATGCTGACTGCTAAGTTCATAAAGTAGTGTCATTAGTACTGGCAATTTCCCAGACAGGAGCACCTCGAGTAGTGATTGTGCATCTGTCAACAGCACCACAGGTTGTGTTCCATGGTTGGTATTTAGTAATTTCTTTGCTGCTATCTTGATTGCCTCAATTTCAGCATCATAGTTATGGCAGTACATTCCTGTTGGAACTCTGGCCGTGTCCCTAGTATTATTTAGGTATTCTATGTACACTCCCGCTCCTCCATTTCGAACAGCATTTTGTGCTGACCCATCTGTGTAGATTAGGATCCAAAGGTCCTGTGGGTATTCGTCATTAAGGAAGCTGAGAGTGACTATTCTGCGCTGTACACTGTTCTGTTCTTCCTTGTCAAATATTCCTCGCACTTTAGTCTGGATTTGTAGAGATAGCCAATGTGCATCTTTCCATGGAGTTCGCTTTGGAATAGTTGTCAGGGGGATACCAACTGTGGGCAGATTGGTGGGTTCTCTTCAGAGTCGCTTGGCCTGGTGGATAAGACTACTTCTTCGCAACCGCCCAGTAGCTAAGTTTTCAAATCGGTTCTTCATAGCGTGGTCTGGAAAGCTGAGGAACTTTTCTGTTTGTATTAGTGTTTTCTTATCTCTGCGCTCTCTCAGTGCTTGGATCATCCCCATTTTCGCAATTGCAACTATAGGTGTTGATCTCATCCCTCCTGTGGTGACTCTAAGAGCTTGATTCTGCATTCTGTCCAGCTCTTGTAGTGTGATTGTTTATGCTGAACACCATGCAGTTGACCCGTATTCCAGGTGTGGTCGTATGCTCTGTTGATAAACTTTGCTAAGTATTTTCCCACTGGCTCCCCATGTGGTTCCATTTAGCTATCTCAAGATGGCTATTTCTCCATGTCAGCCTGGCATCAAATGTTACTCAATGGTATGTTGGTTCTTTATCTTCTCTTAGGGTTGTTCCATTTTACTGGATGATCCCTGCCTTGTGTTTCGGAGAGAGGGTAAATAGAGTGGTGCTGCATTTTTCAGTGTTTATGCTGACACACTATCTATCCGCCCATGCAACAAAAGTATCTACAGATCTTTGTAGCGATATGGTGGCCATTGATGCATGTTCATTTGTGCTCCACAAAACCAGGTCATCAGCGAACATTGCCGCTTTAATTCCATACGGTAAATTAGCGAAAAAGATCATTGATGAAGATTAGAAAAAGTGTGGGACAGGACTCCGCCCTGGGGAACACCGTGGCGCAGTAGTACTTTCTTGCTCTGGAGTCCGTCTATCTGTACTCGGGCTCTTCTGTTGTGCAAGTATGCTTTCACCCATTTGTGCATACCTCCATTGACTTTACAGTTTTTCAGTTTCCGCAACAGACCTTCTTTCCAGACTTTGTCAAAGGCTTTCTTCAGATCTATCCATGCCGCAAGCACCAGCTTCTTCTTTTAATTGCATCCTCAATTTCCTTATAGAGGTAGGTTGTCTGATCTTCCGTAGAGTAGCACTGCCTAAAGCCAGCCTGTTGTGGCACAAGGATGTTTTCACTTTCAATGTACCACAGTAGTCTGTGATTGATGACGCGCTCCATTGTTTTGCAGAGACAGCTGGTGAGGCTAATTGGTCTGTGGTTGGAGGCAATGTAACTATCTTTCCCTGATTTTAGGAGGGATATCATGATTGCTTCTCTCCGGGCTTGTGGAACACTGCCTAAGGTCCAGGTGTAATTGAAGATCTGCAATAGCTTTGCTTTGGCTTCTGTTCCGAGGTTCCTGATCATTTTATTGGAGATACCATCAGCTCCTGGTGACTTTCTCATTTTCAGTTTTGATATGGCTAGCTCCAGTTCACCGATTGCGATAGGTGCCTCCATAACCTCATGTACTATTTCCTCCTGTCCTGTATGTTGCCATTTCTCTCGAATCTCTTGTTGTTTCTCTGGACTATTTTCGATAATGTTATCTTGTGCGAATGAGTCCGCATAACGGTCAGCTGCTTCCTTTCCTGTTAAGATGTTTCCGTATTTAAGTAGTGCAATTTTTGATTTTCTCCCGGTGCCCTCATAGTTATGTTGTTTCATTAGCTTTCACAACTTCCTTGTGTCTTTTTCAAAGTTCAGTGACTCTGTTTTCTCCTGCAAGCTTTTCTGTCTAGCCAGCAGCTGGGCCATTTGAAATTTGGCTTTTTCGTGCTGATATTTATTGTGGTGCTCTTCGCTGCGGTTGGTCTTTGCTTGCCTTCTACACACTTTCACATCATTATGCAACTGTTCGAGTTCACTACTCCAGTAGGGTTTATAATGTTTAAGGGCTCCTCTTGGTACTGTTTCTCGTGCTGCCTGTAGTATACATTTCCCAAGCTCTTCAACTACTTTATTTATGTCCCTTAGGAAAAACAATGTTGAGATAGGTATATCTACACAGTCTTTGAATTGGAATCCAAGGGCCGTTTTGTGGCCTTGCCTAAATTTTCTAAGTGTGTTCAAACACAAGCATGCCTAGCAAAGAAAAAAAAACACTTTGAAATGAAGTATCAAGAAAAAATAGCAGAATGCATTATTAAATTCTGATGCACATAAACTATGGCCATCACTTTTACACATTCTTTGAAAAGCGACTTACATTTCATATGATCCAAATAACTGTGAATAAGTCTACTAAAAATCTTATAAAAGTTTATTAAATATGCTAAGTTATTTAAATAATATTATACATTTATGATACTTTTTGTAACGCCCCTTAAAATAATTACTCTTATGGTGTTATGTCCCTTTAAATATATGCTGAGATAGGTATATGTAGACAGTCTTTTAATTGGAATCCACGGGTGGGAGGAGATGGTGTGGAGTGGGGTAGGAAGACCTAAACACGCAAGTAAAGACAGAAATAAATAGTACAGAGAGAACATGAATGGAGCTGCTCGGTATAACAAAAGACATAACGGCTTGGGGCGAGTTGGTTTAGGACCTATGTCACTGTCACAATGGAGGACAAAGATAGGACAAATGAAGATGAGGGCTAGGTGTAAACACAATAAACAAAAAAAAGCATAAAACTCCAACTCAGCCAGTAGCTATGATGTCGGTACCATTTATAATTTAAATTCATTCATTCTATATTTTTATTCTCACTCTGTTATTCTGTATTTGCTTAACAGTGGGAAAATCATGTCGCTATAACAGCCTCGCTTTTGCGACATCAAAGATTTTCAATAGCAACGCAAATAGACACGCTGAATTAATCATCATCCCACATGAGCGACCAGCGAGTGCGGCCTTGGACCTCTCTAACCACACCCGAAGAAGAAATTCTGCCTTGTTTAACCCTGACGTTAAACTTGGAGTATGAGTATGTTGCATATACTTTACAGGACGTTGAAGTCAACTCCAGGATATTTTTTCTGTTCGTGATTCCTGGACAAGTTTACGTTCAGTAGTCTTCCATTGCTTTCTGAACGGCCAGGACCCATACTAACATACCATTTCATTAAAAAAAAACGTAAGGCGGCCTGCTGCCAAATCGCCGAAATCTGTGTTTCTAACGCGGTATGCGGGCTTACGAACTGAGTCTGTGACCTCCTAGCCATGGAGCCTACATTACTTACCACTGAAACTTGGGCACCGTCAACACATCAACAAACAACTTGACGGATGACAATTTTGTCAAAACAGAAAATGCAACTTTGCTGCAGCGTTCCCGAAGAGCTTACGAAACAAAAAATGCTTTTTAACCCTGTATACATTTCCAGCAATTGAGTTGTTAATTTGTCTCGTTCCTATTAACATTTGTGCAAACAGAAAGATTTCATTTCGAATTTGCGATTACTGTGGGAATAGCTGATGCTCCCATTCGAACAATATCTTTAAATATGTATTTTACGTGTTTCGTCCAGAGTATTATTCATGCATCCACTTCATGTGATATATAACTATGGAGTGTGCACCTGACGAGATGTAGCGACATATGCCAGGCAATAAACCGTGCAACATATTGTATGTAGCCTCAGTGTTTAAATCCACCAATAGAATAGTTTACTTTGAATAAATTAGCAGTCTGTTGTGGGCAGGTTTTCTAGTTTCAATATTACACGAAGGAGAGAGTCTCCCGTCTACTCTTCGTCACTTCTAGCTCCTGAGGATGTTAATGCGGACCACGTGGACACAGTACCTTGCGGAGTGGTGGTAGAGCTGTGACTAGCATACATGTCTACTGGCCTGGTGTACATGTATTTGAATTCCCATCGATACGGAGCATTTGTATTTAAATCGTTGGAGCACAGCCTAAAACCTGGTCGAGGGCTCTGTACTTTTCTTACAGACATGAGGATATCGAGGTAGTTAGCTACATCGTTGGCGAATGGTTCAGCGAAAACATTGCAAGACAAGACTACAGACAAGACAATTGAAGACAAGACTATAGAGAGGATTAATAATAATAATAATAATAATAATAATAATAATAATAATAATAATATAATAATAATAATAATAATAATAATAATAATAATAATAATAATAAGAAGAAGAAGAAGAAGAAGAAGAAGAAGAAGAAGAAGAAGAAGAAGAAGAAGAAGAAGAAGAAGAAGGAGGAGGATGAGGAGGATGAGGAGGATGAGGAGGAGGAGGAGAAGAAGAAGAAGGCGAAGAAGAAGAAGAAGAAGAAGAAGAAGAAGAAGAAGAAGAAGAAGAAGAAGAAGAAGAAGAAGAAGAAGAAGAAGAAGAAGAAGAAGAAGAAGAAGAAGAAAAGCCATAGCTATGCCACTCCACCACATTTACACACACACAATGTTGATTCTTTACTCCTTGACCACCCGGCCTTCAAAACAAACCCTCGACCACACAAACCTCAACATGAAACCTCGACCACCCCAACTAATCCTATTCTTCACCACTTCTAATGCAGTTCTCCAACCTTACCACGAGATTCGAACCTACCACCTCCAAATAACGATGGCACCTCGCTTCAGGAACAAGTGTACTTCGAGACATGACCAACTAGACACATACCATACCCACGTCACTACCCTTACACACACTGTTGATCGTGAGGATCAGAGCCGCTCATCGATGTCCAACGTTGTGTCATTTGGGTAACCGCTTCTGCATGTGGCCATAGAACGATCAAGCGCAGAATCTACCCTTCCACATAAGCCAAGAGGCGATATTAAGGATGTTTGGCCGCTTAGAGGCCTTGCAAAATTTTTTGATAATTAGTGCTCTCCTTGGAGTACTATCGAAAGAAACAACCATAAAATGAAATATCGAGAAGAAATAAAACAATGCATTATTGAATTCTCATGCATGCAAACTGAAGCCACATATTTTGCAAAACTTTCAAAAACGACTTACAGTTTTATCGCCTCCTTTATAATTTACATGTTTATATATAATTTCTTTAAATTGTTATAAATTGTTATTATAATTACTAAGTTATTTAAATATTATTTTACCTTTACGATAATTTAAGTAATGCCCCTTAAAAAAAAAATTGTATTACTGTTATGTCCCTTAAATTGATAAAAAAATCTGAGGTAAGTATATCTAGTCAGTCTTTTCCCTGGAATCCACAGGTGGGAGGAGACGGTGTGGAGGGGGGTAGGAAGACCTAAACACGCAAGTAAAGACAGAAATAAATAGTATAAAGAGGACATGCTTTCTTCTTCCACTTCTTCTTTCGTTCGCTTGAAATATATCTATAACTGCAATGGTATCTCTTGTATGAATCTAACAGTCTTTTTTAGCTCACTCAGCGGACCATAGAGCTTATCTTCCACTGTTGTCTCTCTAGGTCAGATGGTATGCCTGGGTATGTTGTAGTTTGGGCAGTCTTGGAGTATGTGCTCTGCTGTCTGCGACGCCAAACCAGATGTGCACATGGCTGAGTCACCAATCTTAAATTTTGTATACATGTAGTTGCGTAATCTATTGTGTCCTGTTCTGGGACGCAGAATAATGACTTGTTCTGGTCTGTCCATAACGTGGTAGTCGTCTTGAACAGGATTTGGTCATTCTTTGAGATTGAAAGATTTGATCATTCTTTTTTTTCTTTTGGTGGTATGTAATGGGCACATCAGGTTGTTCTTTTGCTCCTTCCTAAGCCAATTGATCACCTCTGTCGTTTCCGGGTACTCCACAGTGGGATGGTATCCACTGCATGGTGACCTTATGCTGACTGCTAAGTTCATAAAGTAGTGTCATTAGTACTGGCAATTTCCCAGACAGGAGCACCTCGAGTAGTGATTGTGCATCTGTCAACAGCACCACAGGTTGTGTTCCATGGTTGGTATTTAGTAATTTCTTTGCTGCTATCTTGATTGCCTCAATTTCAGCATCATAGTTATGGCAGTACATTCCTGTTGGAACTCTGGCCGTGTCCCTAGTATTATTTAGGTATTCTATGTACACTCCCGCTCCTCCATTTCGAACAGCATTTTGTGCTGACCCATCTGTGTAGATTAGGATCCAAAGGTCCTGTGGGTATTCGTCATTAAGGAAGCTGAGAGTGACTATTCTGCGCTGTACACTGTTCTGTTCTTCCTTGTCAAATATTCCTCGCACTTTAGTCTGGATTTGTAGAGATAGCCAATGTGCATCTTTCCATGGAGTTCGCTTTGGAATAGTTGTCAGGGGGATACCAACTGTGGGCAGATTGGTGGGTTCTCTTCAGAGTCGCTTGGCCTGGTGGATAAGACTACTTCTTTGCAACCGCCCAGTAGCTAAGTTTTCAAATCGGTTCTTCATAGCGTGGTCTGGAAAGCTGAGGAACTTTTCTGTTTGTATTAGTGTTTTCTTATCTCTGCGCTCTCTCAGTGCTTGGATCATCCCCATTTTCGCAATTGCAACTATAGGTGTTGATCTCATCCCTCCTGTGGTGACTCTAAGAGCTTGATTCTGCATTCTGTCCAGCTCTTGTAGTGTGATTGTTTATGCTGAACACCATGCAGTTGACCCGTATTCCAGGTGTGGTCGTATGCTCTGTTGATAAACTTTGCTAAGTATTTTCCCACTGGCTCCCCATGTGGTTCCATTTAGCTATCTCAAGATGGCTATTTCTCCATGTCAGCCTGGCATCAAATGTTACTCAATGGTATGTTGGTTCTTTATCTTCTCTTAGGGTTGTTCCATTTTACTGGATGATCCCTGCCTTGTGTTTCGGAGAGAGGGTAAATAGAGTGGTGCTGCATTTTTCAGTGTTTATGCTGACACACTATCTATCCGCCCATGCAACAAAAGTATCTACAGATCTTTGTAGCGATATGGTGGCCATTGATGCATGTTCATTTGTGCTCCACAAAACCAGGTCATCAGCGAACATTGCCGCTTTAATTCCATACGGTAAATTAGCGAAAAAGATCATTGATGAAGATTAGAAAAAGTGTGGGACAGGACTCCGCCCTGGGGAACACCGTGGCGCAGTAGTACTTTCTTGCTCTGGAGTCCGTCTATCTGTACTCGGGCTCTTCTGTTGTGCAAGTATGCTTTCACCCATTTGTGCATACCTCCATTGACTTTACAGTTTTTCAGTTTCCGCAACAGACCTTCTTTCCAGGCTTTCTTCAGATCTATCCATGCCGCAAGCACCAGCTTCTTCTTTTAATTGCATCCTCAATTTCCTTATAGAGGTAGGTTGTCTGATCTTCCGTAGAGTAGCACTGCCTAAAGCCAGCCTGTTGTGGCACAAGGATGTTTTCACTTTCAATGTACCACAGTAGTCTGTGATTGATGACGCGCTCCATTGTTTTGCAGAGACAGCTGGTGAGGCTAATTGGTCTGTGGTTGGAGGCAATGTAACTATCTTTCCCTGATTTTAGGAGGGATATCATGATTGCTTCTCTCCGGGCTTGTGGAACACTGCCTAAGGTCCAGGTGTAATTGAAGATCTGCAATAGCTTTGCTTTGGCTTCTGTTCCGAGGTTCCTGATCATTTTATTGGAGATACCATCAGCTCCTGGTGACTTTCTCATTTTCAGTTTTGATATGGCTAGCTCCAGTTCACCGATTGCGATAGGTGCCTCCATAACCTCATGTACTATTTCCTCCTGTCCTGTATGTTGCCATTTCTCTCGAATCTCTTGTTGTTTCTCTGGACTATTTTCGATAATGTTATCTTGTGCGAATGAGTCCGCATAACGGTCAGCTGCTTCCTTTCCTGTTAAGATGTTTCCGTATTTAAGTAGTGCAATTTTTGATTTTCTCCCGGTGCCCTCATAGTTATGTTGTTTCATTAGCTTCCACAATTTCCTTGTGTCTTTTTCAAAGTTCAGTGACTCTGCTTTCTCCTGCAAGCTTTTCTGTCTAGCCTGCAGCTGGGCCCTTTGAAATTTGGCTTTTTCGTGCTGATATTTATTGTGGTGCTCTTCGCTGGGGTTGGCCTTTGCTTGCCTTCTACACACTTTCACATCATTATGCAACTGTTCCAGTTCACTACTCCAGTAGGGTTTATAATGTTTAAGGGCTCCTCTTGGAACTGTTTCTCGTGCTGCCTGTAGTATGCATTTCCCAAGCTCTTCAACTACTTTATTTATGTCCTTCTCTGTGTTGAGGTGTCTAACCAGTATGCTGGTGCGATGCTTGTGCATTGCCCAGTCTGCTTTCTTGTAGTTCCACCTTGAGAGAGTGCTGCTTTCACTTACAAGCTATTTTTCTACAATTAGAAATACTGGCCGAAGGTCACTGCCACCTAGCTGTTACTTAACAATTCGTTTAATGTTCCACTCCAGGTCTGGTATATGAAAAGCCAGGTCAAGTGAAGTTTTAGTGTGCCATGATCTCGAGTAGAAGATATGTGGGTCTCACGGCTTGTTAATCAAGATGAATCTATTCTCATCCTGCTAGTCTTCCAATCTCTCTCCTCTCTGGTCCATGTGATCATAGCTCCTGCTCTGCGAGTGACTGTTAAAATCGCTACACACAATCACTTTTTCTTTTAAAGGTAGTGTGTCCAATGCCAGTGGGCGGTCATTTGGACAGTAGTAATTGATCAGGTGAAGGTCTGTCTGTATTGCCTTCATAAGTTTAAGTGTCTGATACTCAGTCCTTCCATGTAAACTTCAATTTGGAAAGCAGTGATGTTATTTTTAACAAGGGTCAGTATCCCACCCCTTCGCCCGTCTTTTCGGTCAGATTGGTAACACTGGTAGCCTCTGATTTTGAAGGCTATATTTTAGTTGAGGTGAGTTTCTTGCAAGCAACAAACGCTGACATTTTCTTGGGCCAAGATGTTTTCTAGTTCTATTCTTTTTTTTGTTGACACCCTCCGCATTCCAGTGCATTATTTTAAGTCTTTTAGCAGTTGTCGACATATTTTTTAGCGTTATTGCGTGGCATCCTGATTTCTGTGGCGCGTCTCCTGGCTGGCTGCCTCCGTCTTCAGCACCTTTCCTTTGTTAGAGTAGACTGTGGTATTACCCGATAAACAAAGTATGGCAATATCGGCCTATCAAGAGAGTTGTGAGACAGGGATGTGTAATGTCTCCAGATCCCTTTTCCCCTCCGATGGAGACGTCATAGTATCTTGTAGTATTTTACTTTTATTAGAATTGCAAAACTATAAAATGTACTTGGAAATTGATGAGTGCCGCCATTAGTAACGTGACGTAAACAAAACAGGACAGGCTATCCCTGATTGCAACGCAATATTGATACATACATCTGATCAAGAGAACAGGCCAGCAACGCCGATTATACACATTTCAGATCCCAAACGGAAACACCCACATATTGATGTATCAGAAATGGAAATAAATGAACATTGGCAAATCATCTCTAACTAAGGATATGACTGCTTGGGGCCAGTTGATTTAGTTAGGACCAATGTCCCAATGGAGGACAAAGAGAGGACAAAAAAATCTAAAAAATCTGAGAGCTAGGTTTAGACACAATAAGAGAAGTACAAGACTTCAACTCAGCGAGTAGCTATGATGTCGGTACCATTTATAATCTATATTTTGTTTATTCATTCTATATTTTAATTCTCACTCAGTTATTATGTATGTGTTTAACAGTGGGAAGACCATGTCGCTATAACAGCCTCGTTTTTGCGACATCATAGATTTTCAATAGCGACGCAAATAGAAACGCTGAGATAATCATTATCCGATATGAGCGACGAGCGAGTGCGGTCTCAGATTTTTCAAACCACGCCTGAAAAAGAAACTCCGCCTTGTTTAACCCTGACGTTAAACTAGGAGTATGAGTATGTTGCATATACTTTACAGGATGTAGCAGTCAACCCCAGCAATTGTTTTCTGTTCATGATTCCTGGACAGGTTACACAGCTATCTGATTCCCTTGCCGAAGCCTGACAAAGACCACACAAAAATTCAGGGATATCGAATTATAACCATGCAGAATACAATAGGCAAGCTGCTGGAGAAGGTAATTGCCAGGAAAATATCAAGCCAACTAGAGAGGCAAGGTGTTTTCCCACCTACCCTGGGTGGATACCGTCCAAAAAGAGAAACCTGGACCAATGCAGCAGTCTTTGCCCATGATGTCTATGAAGGTTTCCACTCAGGCACTGAAACCGTTGCTGCAGCGATTGATCTTGAGGACGCATACAACAGAGTACCACTGGATTTTTTAATGTTTCAGCTTCGTGAACTAAACGTAAGTCCATTCCTCCTTAGTTGGATCGCTGCAGCCCTCTACCAACGGAAAGTAGTTTTTAGATGTGGCAGTTGGACTTCGGAACCTACAACAATATATCCTGGCCTACCACAGGGATCACCATTATCTCCGGTACTGTTAAACGCCTACACAGTGAGAATCACCAGTGAGCAGATCACTGGACCTGGCAGGACATTGTCGTATGCCGATGATGTTTTAGTGTATCGTCAGGGTAAGGATAGAGAGGAGGTTGCTGTGGAACTACAAACCGAACTCAATCGCATAAGTACTTGGTGTGATGAAGCTGGGGCAATGGTCAACCCAACAAAGGCAACAGTGACTTGGTTCTCGTTGAATAATCATATTGTCAACAACCCAACACCAACTGTAATGCTGTGTTCAGAGACGGTGGAAGAACGCAGGCAATGAATTACCTGGGGATACGGTTTGATCGAAGCCTTACTTATAATGTGCACATAGACCAGGTGATAACAAAGGCCAAGCGGGGTTTGGCAGCGATGCGGGTGATGGCGGCAGCAAACTGTGAGCAGTGCCATCTATGTCTTCTGTACGAGGGGCTGGTCATGTCTGTTTTGGAGTATGCAATGGCAATCCTGACTTAAGCAGATAATCCATAAGCAGATAGAAAGGATGGAAAGGATACAGAATGAAGCTATGCGCATTATTCTTGGATGTACAAGAGATACAGCATGCAGGGCGATGCGCTACCTTCTTGATTTTCCAACCATTGAAGAGAGAATACAAGTTTGCAGGGCACGCGCCTACCTCAGAATTAACGCAAACACACAATATCCACTGCATAGTGAAATTAGGAAGGTGAAGGGCAGCAGGTTAAAAAGAGGACGGTCGTGGATGGGTCAAGCCGAAGACATTCTTCAACAGGTGTGTTCACTTGAGGACTTAGAACCTGGCGAGGAGTGGGTGCAAGTGCCAACAGACTTCTGCACATCCTTTTCAGTTTGCATCCAACTAGATAGAAAATGCAGACAAGAAAATCCGGCTGCTGTTGAGGCTGAAGTACAAGCGTTGATTTTCGAGAATTCGCTAGACGGTGACGCGGTCATCTACACAGATGGGTCGGTCGTCCGACATGTGAGAAGCTCATGGGCCTTTACAGCTCGGGCCGGAGGGAGAATTGTGAAGGAGGACTCTGGTGCTTTCACTGAAACCACAAGTAGCCTGACCATGGAAGTCATGGCAGTAAGTAAAGCAATAACATGGCTCGAGACACAGACATTCACTAGGGCTTGTTTCCTTAGCGACTCAATGAACATGATCAAGAGGATAGAGGAGGGGTCGATCCGAAGAGAATGGCTGCTGCCTCTGAAGAGGTCTCGGCTGGCAAAGATTAGTTTCATCTTCGTGCCAGGTCATGCGGGAGTACAAGGAAATGAGCGGGCTGACAAGCTCGCAGGTGAGGCTATTGTGGAGGGCGGACGCGCCATAGACCAGGCTGACATTCTGAATGCTCTACGATAAGTGAGACTTTTGCGAGAGCCAAGTGATGACTGTGAATCTACAACAATGGCCAGACTGCAGGAGCAGCAAATTAAAAGAGGGGTGGCCAAACAAGAACACTACGCAGGAAGCCAAAGAAGATTGATAAACCAACACAGAACTGGCGTCGTTAGCCGCTACACGCTGCGGGATTTGCTGAGGAGGGGATCCGAGCACTTATGGACTGAATGGTTCGATGTGTAACGAGGATGATCTGTCGACTAACTAACTAACTAACTAACTGGACAGGTTTAGGTTCTATAGTTTTCCATTGCTTTCTGAACGACCTAGACCCATACCATTTCATTTTAAAAAAAAAGTAAGGTAGCCTGCTGTCAAATTGCTCAAAGCTGTGTTTCGAACGCGGTATGCGGGATTACGAACTGCGTCTATAACCTCTTTGCCACGGAGCCGGCATTACTTACCAGTGAAATTTGGGCACCGTTAACACATCAACAAACAACTTGACGGATGACAATTTTTGTCAAAGCGTTCCCGATGAGCTTACGAAAGAATACTCTTTAAATATGTTTGCATTCCTGGCAATTGAGTACTTAATTTGACTCGTTGCTCTTAACTTTTGTGCAAATAGAAAGATTTCATTTAAAATTTGCGATTACTGTGGGAATAACTGATGTTCCACATTCGAACAATATCTTTAACTATGTGTTTTAAGTGTTTCAGCCAGAGTATTATTCATACATCCACTTCATGTGTTATATAACTATGCAATATGCACCTGAAGAGATGTAGCGACATATGCCAGGCCATAAACCGTGCAACATATTGTATGTGGCCTCTGTGTTTAAATCCAACAAGGGAATAGTTTGCTTTGAACATATAGGCAGTCCGTTGTGGGCAGGTTTTCTAGTTTCAAGTTTACACGAAGGAGAGAGTTTCCCGTCTACTCTTCGTTATTTCTAGCTCCTGAGGATGTTAATGTGTACCACGTGCACACAGTACCTTACGGAGTGGTGGTAGAGCTGTGACTAGCATACATGTCTGCTGGCCTGGTGTACATGTGTTTGAATCCTCATCGATACGGAGCATTTGTATTTATATGGTCGGAGCACAGCCAAAAACCTGATCGATGACTCTTTACTTTTCTTACCGAGCTGAGGAAAACGAGTTAGTTAGCTACAATGCTGGCGAATGGATCAGCGAAGACATGGCAAGACAAGACTACAGACAAGACAATGGAAGAATAGACTATAGAAAAAACAATGGAAGACAAGACTATATAAAAGAATAATTATATTAATAATAATAATAATAATAATAATAATAATAATAATAATAATAATAAGAAGAAGAAGAAGAAGAAGAAGAAGAAGAAGAAGAAGAAGAAGAAGAAGAAGAAGAAGAAGAAGAAGAATTGGAGAAGGAGGAAGAAAAGTAATAATAATAATAATACTAATACTAATAATAATAATAATAATAATAATAATAATAATAATAATAATAATAATAATAATAATAATAACAAGAAGAAGAAGATGAGAAAAGAATACAGACTAAGAAGAAGAGGAGGATAGGAAAGTTCGTCAATGAACATCACAGTAAACGTTGAGATACTAGAACAACGAAAAAGATTCTCCTATCTTGGACATATAATAACAGGTGGTGGCAGAAGTGAAATAGAAATCAAAAAGAGAACAGGAATGGCTAAAAATGCTTTCAACGGCATGAAATCAGTATTAACATCTAAAGAGATTAACGACGCATTAAAAAAAGTGAATTGTCTAATGCTACGTATATTCAACGCTACTGTATGGAGCAGAAGCCTGGGCATTGAACAAGTAACTAGAAAGTCTAATAGAGAGCCCTGGAGATATGGATATACAGACGAATAGGTCGTATTTCATATAAACAAAAACAATCAAATGCAGAGGTTCTAGAACATCTGGGAATGAAGAGAGCGTTGATGAAAGAAATAAATAGGAATCAAGTGAAATATTTCGGCCACGTTAAAAGACATGATACTATTATAAAAACCATACTGGGGGTAAGGTTGAGGGCAAGCGAGCAAGAAGTAGACAACGATACTAGTGGGAAGATAACATCAAGAGATAGACGATCATCAGCCTGACAGAATGTACAGTCAGGAAGAGAGACAGGCAGTGTTGGAGATCTATTGCAGCCAACCTTCATTGTGGAGACGGCACCTGATTGATTGATTGACTTGGAGTGACACTATGAGCTATGTATTTCGTGTGAAATGCTTTCACATCTGTCCAAGATTGATGGTATATGAACTGAATGTTAAGAAAAATGGCGAAGGAGCGGTTGCTGAACTAGTTAGTTTTGCATTATGCAGTAATGTGAGTAAAACTGCTGTTTTTCTAGTGATTGTCGCTTCCATTGACGATGAAAAGTAATTTTCGTGGCGGACTGTTGTGTTGGCATCCTGGCAGCGGCATAATGCGTGTATTCATGCGCATGCTGTTGGATGGTCGGGTCTGCTGTCTGTTCCACTTTTCACATGGACCAGAGAGGAGCATTTTGTGAAAGTCACTTGCACAGGAACGGAACATTACGGCGTGACCCTTTTCTGTGAAGGTGGAACCCTGACTAACGACAAACTAACTATCGACTAACACATCTTCCATCTGACGTTATATTGCTCCCAAATATTTGAAATTATAGTCTTGATCTAGCATTTTCCCTTCTATTGTATTATGACATTTAGGTATTATATTTTTCTTTGATAAAACCATTGTTTCTGTTTTCTTGTTATTCAAGAACAGTGCCCTTTTACATTCTCAAATACTGTAATATCAACAAGTTGATGCAGATATCTTGCAAATTCAGTTTTTAATACCGTGTCATCTAGACAACGCAGATACTCCGTAATTTTACCAGAACCATACACATATGTCTTGGTTAAGCTAACAGTGGCAAAGTTTTCCCAAAGCCTTGACATCGCGACACATGGGACGATTCAGAGTTGAGTATGTTTACACTGGCCAAGACCTCTTTTCACCTATCCGCGGGACGTTCTGGGCAGATTAAAAAAAAAAAAAACTCTTAAAAGGCAAGAGAATCTACTTCATTGCACCGGGATTAATCCCCTATGGTTCGGCCGCTTTCCACAAAGCGTCCTGCAGGAAACACGAACGTAGCTCCAGCGATGATCTCCAGGAGTCTCCGAGAAAATTGAAGTCGTGAACCGAACTACGTTGCCCAGAATCGAACACACAACCTTAGGAGTGTGAGGCAGGCGGCTTAAACCCACAAATACTCCCCTTTTATGTACAGATAAGGATAGCTAACGAAGAGAGGCCCGAGAATGCCTTCGGCTGAAGTGAGACTTACGGAGATCCCAATCTATGCACGCTACAATACAGACATAGTTTATAGCAATTCCCCACGATGTTGTTAGACGATCAGGATCCACGTCTTGCACTCACAACCTGGAGAGATCACAACTGATATATCACTACAATAAATAAACAAGTCTCGGCCGCAGATGAAGAGGTTGAGAAGCAAGTAGAGAAATAAAGGGAGCGAGACCGAGAGTAAAAAATACCAAGGAGACAACAGTGAGAAACAGTGGCGAAATAAGGAGGATGAAGGGCATAAGGAGAATGAGCATCATAACAAGAAGAGGATGAAACATCTTACAAATAATAATAATAATAATAATAAGACAATGAGGCAGTGGAAACATAAGAAAGAGAAGAAAGTGACTAATAGGAGCGAGTGGAGAAATATGACGACGAAGAAGGAGGAGAAGAAGAAGAAGAAGAAGAAGAAGAAGAAGAAGAAGAAGAAGAAGAAGAAGAAGAAGAAGAAGAAGAAGAAGAAGAAGAAGAAGAAGAAGAAGAAGAAGAAGAAGAAGAAGAAGAAGAAAAAGAAGAAGAAGAAGAAGAAGAAGATGAAGAAGAAGAAGAAGAAGAAGAAGAAGAAGAAGAAGAAGAAGAAGAAGAAGAAGAAGAAGAAGAAGAAGAAGAAGAAGAAGAAGAAGAAGAAGTAGCACACTATTGACCTTACCCTCGCTAGTATTGTTTTTTTTATTGCTCATTTTATGTAGTCGTAATCGATTAATCGCTTCACGCAACCTTTATATCGACTATCTTATGTTTTTTGTTTGTTTGTTTTGTTAACGAATATAAAACCAAGTATTGCTTTATTCACACATAACTTGTATTTCAGAGTATAACATTGTAAGTCAGGTGTGTTCGACACATTGTCATTTATTGTTCAATAACTTAGATGTTATACAAAAGTGCAGAACCAATGTTCACACGCTTTGATGTACTGGGTATATGTTGCTAATAGCATAATCTGTTAGATCAATTGGTCTCGATGGATGATTAGGTAAATATGATAATATAATTGGTCTCGATAGATGATGAGGTAAATATGATGATATAATTGGTCTCGATGGATGATGAGGTAAATATGATGATATAATTGGTCTCGATTGATGATGAGGTAAATATGATGATATAATTGGTCTCGATGGATGATGAGGTAAATATGATGAGATAGTTGGTCTCAATGGATGATGAAGTAAATAATAAATATCAAGACGACTGACTAATTTGCCTGGAATTAAGTTTATCTGGATCGACTTGGGAGTCCACATAAGCCAAACAACAGGCCAGCATGGCGGTGTGTACTGATGCCTAGGTATCGGGTCCAACCCCTACACCGATCAGTTGGACTAAAATGTCGCCTTTGGCTTTTGCACGTAAATTACAAGTACCTCAGAACTCTGAGTGGTTCGTCCGATGGAGAGGGACACTGTTATTAGGTAAAGTTGAGACACAAGGAAAAATCACTCCTGTGCACTAGAAGTAGTGGCATGTGGACAACGCTTGGGTTCAAAACGAGTGAATGTAACAACAATAACAATAAAATCAACAACAACAACAACAACAACAACAGCAGCAGCAGCAGCAAACTAAATAAAATTACTAGCCACTGCACTGCCACTACTATCAATAGTTTACATAGGTCACAGGTTAAGAAAGCATATATGTCCCGAGTGCTGTGATGTCGGTTCCTAGATCAATCAATCAATCAATCAATCAGTCAATCAATCAATCATATTTTGCGTTTTAAAAATGTGAAATTAAAACAAACCGTCAGCGGCAAATATCGCCTGAGAGGCTGATGCCGGTGGCCACATTACTGGCATAAAACATTACAATTACAGGAGAGTATCAGAAATGCCATCATCATCATCATGTACCATGCCGATAAGCGTGGACGGTCATGTTTCGCCAGCCCGCAAGATCATCATGGATAAGCTCCATATTCTTGGCCTGGCCATGCCATGTGGTCAAGCCATTCAGATATTTACTTCCCTGCCTCCCCATTGTTCTTTTCCCCTCAATATTTCCAGCTGTCACCAAGTTCTGTAGTTTATTTCTTTTCACAATGTGCCCAAAAATTGTAACTGTTTACGTCAAATTTCTCTACTTAGTTTACGGTTCTCACTTGCTTCTAGTAGGACTTGCTCTTTGGTGTTTCTGTCTATCAATGGTATTCTTTGCATTTTTCCTCAGAAACCACATCTCCACTGCCACTATATGTTTTTCAGCTTGTTTGATCTCCGTCCACGTTTCACTTCCATAGAAAAGTAGATGCTCTGTGTAGCACTTCAACACTACTTTTCTCGCTGCAATCCACATCTTTTTATTAGTCAGTATGTTTTTCGTTTCGCAAAAGCCCACCAGATGTTATGATTACTCCGAAATAGTTGCACCGATTCACTTGTTTAAGAATATTCCTATTTATCCTTATATTACATTATGGGTTTCTTTCTCCTTACAGACAACCATAATGTCTGCCTTCTTACAATTTAATTCAAATACTGGTTGTTCATTGTGTACAAAAACCGTATCTACTCGACGTATAGTAGACAACTGAATTAATACTTAACCCCAAGCTGAGCTAATAAGACGGTCGCGTCCATAATGAGAATTCGCCTGATGGTATAATATTGAATATGTGAAAGAGAAGACGAGGAGAAGTTGAACAAGAAGAAGAAGAAGAAGAAGAAGAAGAAGAAGAAGAAGAAGAAGAAGAAGAAGAAGAAGAAGAAGAAGAAGAAGAAGAAGAGGACGAAGAGGAGGAGGAGAAGGACGAGGAGGAGGAGGATTAGGAGGAGGATGAGGAGAACGAGGTAGACGAATAGAGAAGGAGGGGGAGGAGTAGGGGGAGGCGAAGAAGAAGAAGAAGAAGAAGAAGAAGAAGAAGAAGAAGAAGAAGAAGAAGAAGAAGAAGAAGAAGAAGAAGAAGAAGAAGAAGAAGAACCACAGCTATGCCACTCCACCAAATTCACACACACGCTCACTAATGATACTTTACACCTCGACCCCCCGGGCCTCAACACAAACCCACGACCACATAGAATTCAATATAAGACATCGACCACCCCACCTATTCCTATTCACCCCCATTTCTTATGTAGTTCTCCAACCTTACCCCGGGATTCAAACCTACCACCTCCAAAATAACGACGACACCTCGCTTCTATAACTAGTGTACTTGGAGATATGACCAACTAAACACATACCATAACCACGTCACCACCTTTACATACACTGCTGATACTCTACCCGTGGGTCAGAGCCGTTCATGGAAGTCCAGTGTAGCGTCATTCGGGTGACCGCTTCTGCTTGTGGCCACAACACAGAGAAGAATCTACACTTCCACCTAAGCCAAGAGGCGATATTAAGGATGTTTGGCCGTTTAAAGGCCTTGCCAAAATTTTCTAAGTGGAATAGTGCACAAGAAAGCTTAGAGCAGAAACAAAACAACCCATATAATGACATATAATGAAAAAATAGCAGAATGCATTATTAAATTCTGATGCACATAAATTATAGCCATCACTTTTACACATTCTTTGAAAAACGACTTACATTTCATCTACTTCTTATGCTCCAAATAATTGTAAATATTTCCACTAAAAATCTTATAAAAGTTTATTAAATATGCTAAGTTATTTAAATAATATTATACATTTATGATACATTTTGTAACGCCCCTTAAAATAATTACTGTTATGGTGTTATGTCCCTGTAAAAATTGCTGAGATAGGTATATCTAGACAGTCTTTTAATTGGAATCCACGGGTGGGAGGAGATGGTGTGGAGTGGGGTAGGAAGACCTAAA